>CM062293.1:40916766-41349631 GCA_031216915.1 Pictodentalium vernedei
GGACACAAGGCGGGGGTGGGTGTTTGGGTGGGGGTTTTGGTTGGTGGGTGAACTCTTATCTTTCAAAATAAGAGATGCATATTGATCAGGGAAGCTTGTGCAGGCTTTTTACCACCACTCCATCTCCTATGTGTTAACAGGGGCGGGGGTGATTAGTAGTACAGGATATGGGCTAGAAGCATAGGAATGTGGACAGACATTCACCGTTCCCCATCATGCCATCAGTGGTTCACGATTTTGAAAAAAGTTAAAGCAATTTAACCCTTTAACCCAACGTAACGGCCAAAACCGGTCAGCGCTATTATCAAAAATCGCCAATTAAATTTCATTATTTTTTCATTTTTTATCTCAAAAACATAGGTTATGACCCTTCGTTGGAACGAGCTCGTCGAGCTCGTTCCAACGAGGGGTCATAACCTATGTTTTTGAGACAAAAAAATGAAAAAAATTGGTTATTCAAGAATTTATTTTGCAAGTGTCCGTCTGCGTTTCATGTTATGTAAAGGGTTAAACGAATTATCATTTATGTAATCTAACATAAATGTAATCTAACTTGATCTGACAATAAAAGGACTCTTCTCACCATGAATAGTAGACATCATACAGTGGCATTTCCCAATGCAACTGACTACTTTCACGGATTCTCATTATGTAATTATGAATTTCAGTCATATACATGTATGAGTAAAATTTAGGATTGTCATTGGAGATCTCGGACCTTGACGTTGGGGCAAATCAGGGGTAAAAAGATCGTCAGAGAAGGGTCATGGAGAATTGTAACCGTAAATGGCGAAAGGGCGTCAAATCAAAGAGATATTTGGGTGACCTGCGTGATAAAGAGAAGCCTGGTTTTGAAGAGTACCTTGACTGGCACATTTGGGGGGTCACTGTTGTTCAAGCTGAGATCGCGGTCCCTGGAGCTGAGGGGAAAAAATGAGAAAAACAGTGATAAGGAGTGCCAGATGTGTAATTTGGGCGTGGTGGAGACCCTGGAACACTTTCTTCTAGAATGCCCAAAATACCAGTCTAAAAGAACAAGATTCACGGGGACTATAATGGGGAAGTGGAATGAAGGATGAAGGACATGTGGTTAGGGGGCGACTCAAAGGAGAGGGTTAATATGCTAATCGGAGATATTAGGAAGAATGGGAAAGGGGTGTCATCAAGCAGTTCGTCTCCGAGTGTTGGAGAGGAGAGAAGAAGCGTTGGAATGGGGGGGGGGGGGGCAGTTGGTAGAACTGGGGTAACCAAGGTCTTCTCATACGAGAACCGCGACAAATCAGCGGCCGGTCAAAGTGTTATTATATTCATTCAAGCCTTGGGCTTCGTGGGAAGCCTTCAAACTAATTCCCTTCAATTTGTGATATACTGTCAGAAAAGGCCGAACCATCAAATAGTCCGATTCCCTAATAGCAAAACTGCTTATACAATGGGTTAAACAGTTTGTCAATAAGAAATCAGGTGAGCCTAATATGAAATTCAGCCATTTACCCCGGAACCATAGAGTATAGCACATGTTGAGGAAGATACTGGATGTCTGGAGAGAAATCTGGAGTATGAGATCTGAAAACTTTGCACACACATATAAGACACCTGGTTGTGTTATCTTATCTTATAATAGAAATAAAATTACTTCTTTTAAACTACACTGTAGCAATCTGCTATAACAAAGAATAAAATGAAATCATTGAATAAAGTGTGCTGGGATCATCTGAGTCAGAAACGATAAACATGTGTATTACGTTTCAGTGAGATCAAGCTGTATATTGTCATAACCACTTGGAAAGTTACTGCCCTGTCACTGGTCCTGTACCATATGTGAGCAAAGGTTTTAAGCCTCTGGGCTTGAATGAACAGTCTCCGAATATATTGTAGGATAACACTGACATTCATTGCGTAAAAGGTAATATATAAATCACAAGGGCGTCATTCGACACATCACAGCCCCAAAATTTCTATAATGCATCCTGAGCATATTTGGAGAGATATGGTTGACCTTTTCAACTCAACGTGGTTACCATTTCTTTCGCACTTTCTCATCTGACTTACTAAGATGAATCAACCAAAGCTTTCTAACTCTCCATCAAATGATGTACTACTCACTTTGTACAAGGTGCAACCGTGCAGTTTACGGCAGTGGTGGCGCCAGGGGGGGGGGGGGGGGTCGGGGGGGAGGGGGGGGGGGGGGGGGGGGGGGCTACAGCCCCCTGTCGGAGAGGTCCAGGTCTTGGTCAGTCTCAAACCCGTGCAGCACTGGAACTTTGATAGAGAATAGTGGTTCTCACGAAATTCCTTAATGTCGTTCGTCAAACTGGCTTTATAGATGAAATATTTCCCGACCTTATTATATGTTTACTTTAACCCTTATACCTAAGGTAACGGCCAAAACCGGCCAGCGCTATTCTCAAAAATCGAAATTAATTTTCATTATTTTTTTCATTTTTTGTCTCAAAAACATAGGTTATCGGCACCCCTCGTTGGAACGAGCTCGTCGAGCTTGTTCCAACGAGGGTCATAACCTATGTTTTTTAAGACAAAAAAATGAAAAAAATTAGTTATTCAAGAATTATTTTTTGCAAGTGCCGTCTGCTTTTCAGGTTAGGTAAAGGGTTAAATAATCAACAAACATACTCAATTTGTATCTATTTTGGTTCTCCACTTTACAAATTTTCACTCATTTTCCTTCGTTTGGGAGGTCAAATGTTATAGCCCCCCCCCCCCCCCCCCCCCCCCCCCCATGTCGGAGAGGTCAGCCCCCTGTCGAGAAAGGCGCCACCCCTGGTTTACGGGGAGTGGATTTCGGATACAAAGAATCACCCCTCATCATATTAACCATTAACAGGTTCAATTCAACATTGGGTTAACTGCCTCTACGAATTGTGCACTTGATAATGCTTAATAAATAATGAAACTAAAATTGAGTGTAGAAATGGATAGAAACAGAAAGAAGTAGTAGAAATAACAGCAAATACAGTGGTGAAACCAGGTAAAACGTCGAAATGTTCAGTATATTTCACACCTGTTCCTGCTACACCTGTCTTAATCCTGTTCAGGTAGAATGTCCAGTATATGCTATATACT
Source organism: Pictodentalium vernedei (assembly GCA_031216915.1). Taxonomy (NCBI): domain Eukaryota; kingdom Metazoa; phylum Mollusca; class Scaphopoda; order Dentaliida; family Dentaliidae; genus Pictodentalium; species Pictodentalium vernedei. The sequence continues at coordinate 40,919,848 of CM062293.1, forward strand.
CTCCTTATAACCCATGTATACACTAACTGTCCGGTGCCTGTAAGAAAGTTTGAATAAAGTCATAAACGTACCAAGAAATGGGACCAAATTTCGTCCAATCTTAATTTGCTGTTTGTGGGTAGATTAAATGTCGGAAATGGCTACTGAAATAATAACAATGTTCCAGCAAAAATACGCGTTGAAACTGCAAATCAAAGCAGTTTATTTTGCGTTTTACTCCCCACCAACCCACCCCCCCCCCCCCCCCCCCCCCCACCCCCCCTTTATTTCGAGGTGTTTTATCGGGAAAATAGCTTCCGAAGAACAGCGGAACAGTACGGACACACACGAGAAAACAAATTCGAATGACAGTCACGGCCTCAAGAATTTGATGACAAATTTCTTTCGTAATGGCGGCATTGGACAGGTGAGGAACGACTTTACAGCGTCAGGTAAGCCCATCAGGATATTTTTTAAGCGTTATAAGTGTTAATCATAACATGTTACTATATAAATTGTAATTTTTAACATGTTGTCCGAACGAAACAAGCTAAAGGAAGACCGTGGATAATCCGATAAAGAATGAATATTTGGTCGATTTTCTAATTGCAGGTAAGAAGAACGCACCAACACGAAAATAGGAGTGAAGTTGAAATAGACTGATAGAGGCCAAAATATGGCAAACGGTTATCAACAATCGAGTTTGGAGCTTCGTATATCCTCAAGTCAAGGCTTCTGGCAGTGGGATGCCTTTTTACTTTTAATAAACACCTTGATAAGTATAGCGGCCGCATTCCTGCCTTTTTGGTTCGAAATCACGGTTGGCTATTGGTATGGATCAGAAGCCGCCCCAAGACTCTACGTACAGAAATGGGGATTGTTTACGATGGGAGCGGACTCATTTTCAAGTGTTGTCCAGATGGAAAAAGTTTTGACAGGACCAACATTGCCAGGTATATAGCCTATACATGTATCTGATCTCAGCCCATCCATTCCCATATAGTTTGCTACTAACCTGGGATGGGAAGATTCGACCTTGTCTTTTTGGCCTCGGGAAGATTCGTCCCCGGTATATGAGTCTTAATTAAGGTTTTCGCTTAATAGGGGAATACAGGAATTTACACCCAAACCTGTCTCCCAATTTCGCCCAAACCGGCCTCCATAATTTCTCCCAAACCGGCCTCCGCCACATTTTTTTTAAAATTTTCTACAATTTTATTCATACCCATTTGTTTATAATCTTTGGGAAAAAAAATTAACGACGAGATTTGGCTAAATAGTTAAATAAAAAAAATGCCTACATCATTTTACAGAAAGTGATATCCTCCTATTAAAAAGTGATAAAAATCCATCGGAACGTTATATCCTTTATGAAATCTAACACAACTTGTTGGTTCCATATCCTGATATTAGTGAAAGATGTTTCCCGATAGGCAGTCTGCTGCCTTTCCAAACTGGATGTCATTGGATGTCCTTATTCAAACATGTTGATTGAGAAATGCTAGTGTGGTCGGAATCATGATCAAAACAACATGTCATACTCATCTCATACTGAACTGGTACAAAGGGTTGTTTTTACAGCATTCAACAGTCAGCTTGACGGTCTTTTAAGCTAGGCCTGGTGTATCCAAGTGAAAGAAAATAAGGTTAACCGGGTCGCAAGAGATTGTAAATCCCACATCGTCCCTGCGCGCCTTCGCCGCGCTAAAACCTTTCATTCATTCATCACAACATACCAAACATGGAATCCGACTCTGAATGTAGTGGAGAATGGCTAAGGGCTTTTGCCAACAAATTGTCATAAAACAAATTTCACGAACATACATATGTTTATATTATAGAATCTAAACGAAAACTTGGTTAGACTGGAATGTAAGATAGGAATGTATACTCATGAAATTTGTTTTGTGACAATGTAGTGGAGAATGGCTAAGCGCTTTCGCCACCAATTGTCACAAAACAAATTTCACAATGTATATTGTATGTATTGATGTTTTAAAGAAGCCACGAAATGCATTTGCGGAGGACGGGTTGAGTGATCAATGTTTAACGCAGACAGCCAATTAGAATAATGGAGGCTGGTTTGGGTGTGAAAAATTGTGGGCCGGTTTGGATGATCAATGCTTAACCGTCGTCGACGATGAAAATATTGGAGGCCGGTTTGGGCAAAAATATCGGAGACCGGTTTGGGGCGTATTTAGAATACAGTTGGGATGCAGATGATTTGCACCTGGAAGATTCGGCACTTGAGTTACGGGTTGTTTCGTATCTTTTCCCTTTCTTACTGGGCGTCGTTTTGTACCTAAAAAGGAACGAAACAACTCGGGTAATTTTCACTTCTCTTTTTCTAAATTGTTATTCGAAAGTTTTAGGCATAGTTTTAACTTTAAAAACTTTAAAAGAACATTATGCCTCAAATGGCAATTTCAGTGAAACTTTAATCAAAACTGTTGGCGGAAATCTGTTCATTAACCATAACTTATTCGGCAAAAATATATTCAAATGAAGAATTGAGAGTAGCGATTTTTCAAAATACGCCACAATTCTTCACAAGTTAAATAAACATCAAACGATTTCAAAAAGCCAGTTAGGGCCTACCAAGCTTAGGATAGTCCATATGTTTGGTAAAATCCCTTAGGGCCAACTGCCAGCCCCCCAGTTGAAGTGTGGTTAACCTTTTCCCCATTTCAATGTTTTGCGTGCATATTTAATAATAATAACCCTTTGGCTAGTCGCTGATTTGTCACCGCCGGTTCTCGTAGAAAAGGCCATCATTCCCCCCTGCACCCACCCACTCTCTTACCCTGTAATTCATATTCCACTAGTTAATGCACAACAAAAGTGAGAAATGAATGGTTTCACCCAAGGGCCCTTCTGGAGCGTCTCACCCAAAACACTTTAACACCTCCCCCCCCTCCACCACCCCGTTTTCCTTACTGTCTACGATCGGACACAGGCCTTCACTATTTCAAGTGTTAGCCTATTAAGTTATTCCGTTTTTCATCACTCTTCTCTATTAGAAATCTCCCACCGGTCTGGCGAATTAAATACTTCGAATATCTCCTTTTTGTCGTCAGGCTTGGGGCGAATACTTTGTAAATGTATTCGAATACAAATACATCGAATATCTCCTTTTTGTCGTCAGGCTTTGGGGCGAATACTTTGTAAATGTATTTGAATACAAATACTTTGAAATTTCATGAATACGAATACAAAATACATTACAATGTATTCATGAATACATTTTTGAATTACTTTTTAAAATTAGAAGTATTTATAGCAAGGCCTTTAATTTTTTTGTTTGTTGGTTTAAAAGTCATTTTTAAACTGATGGTCCTTTACCTGAAGCTTTAATTGTGCTTACCATGCTTTTTTGGAAAACTAAAGTAATTACCTGATGGGAAATCCACTCTATGGGTGTCATAGTAATTAGACTACTCTCCATGGACAACACATCACAAAATGTGAGTGGATAACCTCTAAAAATTCATAGACTGGCGTTTCCTCCTGAACTTTATGTATCAGTTGCAATGACACCGCATTAGAAGGACTAGTAAAGTTTTAGCCAATGCACTTCGTGGTTAAACCTGGAGGTCTGTTGGCTGAAAGTTTGCTAACAGCAGTAGTATTTTCTTTCTAATATTTACGTTCTTTCACCAGGAGGAAGGGGAAAAGAATTCTGAACCAACTAAAACTTCTAGGGAAAAATAGTTTCAACAAGGTCTTTGTGGGGAAAACACTGTGGGAGAGGGTGGGGTTTACCAAGTATAACGTATGGCACGGACGTGATTCCATTAAACCAAACCGTTATTAAGAAGTTGGAAAGTACTCAGAATGATGCCGGCAGATGGATAACAGGGTCGAGTAATGCTGCAGCTTTGGAAGCAGTAAGGGGGGAGCTTGGGTGGATGAAAATCAAGGACAGGGTAGATTTGGGAAAACTGTGTTACTTTAACTACTTGAGAAACCTGCCTGACAACCGGTGGTGTAAATTGATGCTCGATACCATTTGGAATTCTAATATAGATACGGGGTGGTCAAAAACATGTGAGGGAACTAATGGACAATTACTCTATAGAGGTCACAAACATAGAAGTAGGAATGAAAGAAGGCAAAAGGTTTGTCAAAGAGAGAGTCATGGAAGATTGCAATCGAAACTGGCGAGCAGGGGTTTAGCGTGAAAAGATCACTGCAGGGGTTACAATATAAAGAAAAGCCAGCTTTTGAGAAGTACCTAGATGGCACCTTTGGAGGGTCACTGCTGTTCAAACTGAGATCAAGATCACTGGAGCTTCGGGGAAAAATTGGGAGAGATGGAGAAAAGGGATGCCAAATGTGCCACTCTGGAGTAGTGGAGACCCTGGAACATTTTCTCTTGGAATGCCCACAGTATATACCTCATAGAATAAAATTTACTGGAAGAATAATGCAGAAGTGGGGTGAAGAAACAAAGGATAGATGGCTGAAGGGGGGACACGAGGGAGAGGGTAGGAATGCTTATTGAAGAAATTGAAAAAGAGGAAGTGAGGGACACTATTAAGCAGTTTATATCTGAATGCTGGGAGGAGAGGAGGGGAAGAGGGGGTGGGGTGCAGGGGGAATGATGGCCTTCTCTTATGAGGACCGCGACAAATCAGCGGCTGGCCAAAGAGTTATTATTATTAAACCTGCCTGACAACCGGTGGTGCAAATTGATGCTCGATACCATTTGGAATTCTAATATAGAAACGGGGTGGTCAAAACATGTGAGGGAACTAATGGACAATTACTCTATAGAGGTCACAAACATAGAAGTAGGAATGAAAGAAGGCAAAAGGTTTGTCAAAGAGAGAGTCATGGAAGATTGCAATCGAAACTGGCGAGCAGGGGTTAGCGTGAAAAGATCACTGCAGGGGTTACAATATAAAGAAAAGCCAGCTTTTGAGAAGTACCTAGATGGCACCTTTGGAGGGTCACTGCTGTTCAAACTGAGATCAAGATCACTGGAGCTTCGGGGAAAAATTGGGAGAGATGGAGAAAAGGGATGCCAAATGTGCCACTCTGGAGTAGTGGAGACCCTGGAACATTTTCTCTTGGAATGCCCACAGTATATACCTCATAGAATAAAATTTACTGGAAGAATAATGCAGAAGTGGGGTGAAGAAACAAAGGATAGATGGCTGAAGGGGGACACGAGGGAGAGGGTAGGAATGCTTATTGAAGAAATTGAAAAAGAGGAAGTGAGGGACACTATTAAGCAGTTTATATCTGAATGCTGGGAGGAGAGGAGGGGAAGAGGGGGTGGGGTGCAGGGGGAATGATGGCCTTCTCTTATGAGGACCGCAACAAATCAGCGGCTGGCCAAAGAGTTATTATTATTACCAATTATAATTAGACATACTGAGCTGTACAAAGGGGTATACGAAAAAAAAAAGCCCTGAGAAAAAAAAACCCATAGAAAAAAAAAAACATTTAAAAAAATGATGATGTCTGAGAAAAAAACCCCAAGAGAAAGCTTGTATTTGTTTTGCAATCAAAACAATCTTCTTGAAGTTGCATTTTCATTCAATTTCATTGTCTTGTAAGTGGCTTATGTTGCTTATTTCCTGTGCTGTTACAGCACATGAAATAAGCAACATACCTTCGTACAAAGGTGACCTTAAACAGGAATAAATATGTGTTTTCACTGTAAAATAATGGGTAAATAGAAAAACTTAAAAATAAATCCAAAAATTTTAAAATATAATATATTGAATAACTGAGTTGTGTCCAATAACACAATTTTTTTTTTGTTTTGTTTTTATTTGAACTGCGCCAAATCAAATGGTTTTGCGCGCCGAAGGCATGCAGGGACGATTTGGGGAGCAAGCCCCTTTCGACCCTCATTAGCTGTAGAATTTGAAAGTGTCAGACTGTGGTAAAGGAGGAGAAGTCGTGGGTTGTTAGCTGCGCTTGTGTCTTTTCAGCTCCTTTTTCAGAGGTGGAGGTTTGGAAGGAGAGACAGTGGTAGTTGGTGTTGTTGGTGGGCTGCCTGATGGTGGTTGCTGAGTTTTGTAGGGTCTGGTCCTAGCCAAGTCTGGAGTGGTTGTGGGTGATTGCTGAGTCTTTTGTTGTTGTAGATTTCTGGCGTCTATGAGTTTTTTGGCTTCTTCGACTTTTTGGAGGAATATTTGGTATTGCATGTCCATCTGTTGTCTGTGAAGGTCCCCTTGTATTTCGTGTTCCCGTAAGATGTTCTCTATCCTGTCGTTCGCGTCCTGGCATTCTGGTTTAGAAGGAAGAGGCGAGTGGGGGTCAGGAAGAGGCGAGAGGGCAGCTTCCATTTCCACCTCAGTCTCCACAGACTCTTCCACATCCGAAAATATTGACTGGGAAGGTGGCATTTGGATGGGGCTGTCTGTGGGAGGGGAAGTGGTGGCCGCCTCTGGCTCTTTCTTTTCCTCGCCTTTCTCTTTCTTCATCTCCAAGAATGCCTCCAAGTGTCAGGAATCCCTCCGCTTGGTGGACGGGCTCTTCTTTTTTCTCTTTCTCTTTTCAGGACCTCCTTCCCTCTTCGGGTGAGGACCAGTGCGAGAGAAGGTCCTCTCAACAAAGGTACTACCTCTCCCCGAGGAGGGCGGTGATATTTTCTCTTCTTCAACTAGGAATTCCATAGACAGGTGGACTCTCGTTCCTATCTCCTGGACAGTCCAGGTGATAGGACGAGAGACACCTAAGGCTGAAATAGTCTTCAACAATCTACCCGGTATTTCCATGATTGGATGTTCGCTCTCTGAAATCAGAGGTGCGAAATGATGTGTTTTTATTTTCCATGTTTTCAACAATTTAAAAAGCCATGGGGATATGTGGTCATTGTTGCACAAATAGGTTATATTGTGACAAGTTAATTGATAATTAAGTCTGTTGTCTGCTTTCAATGCATAAATTTCAGACAAGGTGTTTGGTGGTATATAAATAATATCGGATTATTAAGTCTTTAAGGTGCTATATATTAGTCTTTAACATTGATATGAGGTGTGAAATTGTTGTCTGGAGTCCATGGGCTTGATCTGTGAAAACCTTTTATTCAGTATATGGTTCTTTAATGCCAAAATATAGAAAGTACTAAAAAAGTATTCAAAATGTATTCATGAAAACAGCTCAAATTTTAATGTATTTGAATACGAATACATGTATTCATAACATTCAGTAAATACTGAATACTTGATAAACTGTATTTGAATATGACAATACGAATACTGAATATGAATGGTCGCCGGACATTTCCTCATCCCATTTAGGCCAGACATTACCCCATTCTGCTTGGATCTTAGACAACTTGTACCCTGGACGATTCGTACCCTGGACAATTCGTACCCTAATATCGGGGTACGAATTGTCGTGTATAAAGGTACGAATTGTCCAATATAAAGGTACGAAATGTCCTGTATAAATGTACAAATTGTCCCGTATAAAGGTACGAATTGTCTAATGCAAAGTGATGTTTGTCAGAATTGGCAACACAGAAAATGTAACTCGCTAATGATCCATATCATCTCCATCAAGCTAACCACCCCGATATACCCCATAGTCAAGAGCGGATCCGGGGGTGGGGGAGTGAGAGGGGGAGGGGGCTGGCAGGCAGAACCGGCGTGTGCCCCCACCCCCACCCCCTATTTTTTTCAGAGCTGAGACTCCGACGTCACAAGGATGGTGTCGACTTGCCTGAAGCTAGAGTGGGCCACTTTTGCTTCAGGCAAGTCGACACTACCCTTGTGATGTCGGAGCCTCGATACATTATTTTCCAAGTTATGTTGTGGTGTTCGTCGACAGTCTTTGTGAATTACTGGATGAAAATTTCCTGATGAGAATATATATGAAATACGTATATGTGCTAGCACATTTAGGCCATTTGATCCGAACAGTGGCGTAGGAAGCATTTGAATGTTGGGGGGGGGGGGGGGGGGGGGCACACACATTTCTGATTATTGAATGATATGACTTAGCAGCAAGGGAGTGGGGGGGCAATTTGAGAAAAAAATTAAAACAGAGGTATCAAATTGTGCATTCTGGTGGCTTTTGGGATGAAAGTCTTATTATTTTCTTCAATAGGAAAAGTCGACTTTTTAACAGCATGTTGGTAATTTTTAAAGATGCTGATACTTCCTTCCCATGAATTATGCAAATGCTGCATCCAAGTGATACAGGATTTGTGAAATTTACGCAAAGGAAATGTCGTATCTGCTGGAACAGATGCCGGATCATGTCTCTATAGGTTCATGAATATATCATGGAAACCTACCTAATAAATTGAATTTGTCTTGGTACTGCATACACACCAGTGTAAGTTACACTGGTGTGCATGTAGTACCAAGACAAATTTGATATTGTTGGCTGGTTATACAGGCAGCCAACACTGGTGCAAAATCACAGACATGTAGGATGTAATTTCAAATCCTCCGACTCCACTACCTTGGTGCGTACCAGGGGTATGTCTTGTAGCACATTGAGAGACCATGTTCGACACGCTTAAAGTTTTAAGTTTCGCCTTCCCCCTTAAATGCGGACAGATCTGCGCCCATGATAGTGTTTATCATTTACTCGGGTCTCTGTGAACTTGTAGTGCATTTTGCTTGTACATTTTGTGTGTGCTATCTTTGTTTTGTTATTTGTTAGTATTATATTTCTTGGATTAATAAATGTCAAACGTGATTTTCATGAATAGCCTTGCTTATTTTTAGCTCACCTGACTTTCAGTCAGGAGAGCTATAGTGATCACTCACCGTCCGTCGTCCGTCGTCTGGCGTCCGTCGTCCGTGAACATGGTGTTTGCGTCTTCTCCTCCCAAACCGCTGAACCAATTTAATTGATATTTGAGATAATAGTTTGTTATGACATCGCAATTTGATTTTGTTCAAATCAAGTTGCCCCGCCCGTGGGTAGGGCCACACCCAAAAAGTGAGCTGAAATCTTAAAAAATCTTCTTCTCATGAACCAGCAGTAGCAGAGACTTGATATTTGGTGTGCAGCTTCCTTTTGAGGTGTAGACTCAGATTTGTTCAAGAGAAGTTTGTGGGGCTATACTTGGCGTCGTTATGGGAGGGGCAAAATTTTTGGCCCCGCCCAAAATTTCTATTTTCCAAACCGAGAGGCTGATTTGAACCAAATTTTATGTGAGGGCTTATTGGGTCATAAGTACCTAATTTATGCTGATTTTTTTTTTCCCGTAGCCCCATGGGAACCGCAGGAGCTAAAAATAGAAAAAAATTAAAACGCCCATATCTCCAAAACTGCACGGCACCGAGAATTTTTATTTGGTGTGAAGCTTCCTTAGGACCAACAGAAAGAATTGGTAAAAAAAAATTGCCATCGGTTTTATCATAGGGTACAGTTTCGGGATTTTGAAAAAGTGCTGAGTCAGCACTTTTTAACACTGTTGGCAATGGGAAAAACATTAAAAAATCTTCTTCTCCAGATCCAGCAGGCAGAATCTTTTGATATTTGGTATGCAACATTGGAGGGTGGATCTGATTCAAGTTTGTTCAAATCGGCCCCCTGGGTTCATATTTGGGCTCAGTATAGGAGCCCGATTTCGAACTTAGTGCATTTCAGGCAAATTTCTTAAAAAATCTTCTTCTCCAGATCCAGCAGGCAGAATCTTTTGATATTTGGTATGCAACATTGTGGGGTGGATCTGATTCAAGTTTGTTCAAATCGGCCCCCTGGGTTTATATTTGGGCTCAGTATAGGAGCCCAAATTTGAACTTACTGCATTTCAGGCAAATTTCTTTGAAAATCTTCTTCTCCAGATCCAGCAGGCAGAATCTTTTGAAATTTGGTATGCAACATTGTGGGGTGGATCTGATTCAAGTTTGTTCAAATCGGCCCCTTGGGTTTATATTTGGGCTCAGTATAGGAGCCCAAATTTGAACTTAGTGCATTTCAGGCAAATTTCTTTGAAAATCTTCTTCTCAAGATCCAGCAGGCAGAATCTTTTGATATTGGGTATGCAACATTGTGGGGTGGATCTGATTCAAGTTTGTTCAAATCGGCTCCCTGGGTTTATATTTGGGCTCAGTATAGGAGCCCAAATTTGAACTTAGTGCTTTTCAGGCAAATTTCTTAAAAAATCTTCTCCAGATCCAGCAGGCAGAATCTTTTGATATTTGGTATGCAACATTGTGGGGTGGATCTGATTCTATTTTGTTCAAATCGGCTCCCTAGATTCATATTTGGGCTCACTATAGAAGCTCGAATTTGAACTTAGTGCATTTCAGGCAAATTTCTTCAAAAATCTTCTTCTCCAGATCCTGCAGGCAGAATCTTTTGATATTTGGTATGCAACATTGTGGGGTGGATCTGATTCCAGTTTGTTCAAATCAGCCACCTGGATTCATATTTGGGCTCACGATAGAAGCCCAAATTCGAACTTAGTGCATTTCAGGCAAATTTCTTTGAAAATCTTCTTCTCAAGATCCAGCAGGCAGAATCTTGTGATATTTGGTATACAGCATCCTTAGGGGGGTGAGATTCAAGTTTGTTCAAGCCATGTCCCTAGGTCCCATATTTGGGCTCACTGTGGGAGCTTGAATTGTAACTTTGTTCGAAATGAGGAATTTTCTTAAAAAATCTTCTTCTTCAGATCCAGCAGTCAGAATGGTTTGATATGTGGTGAGTAGCATCCTTGGGGGGGGGGGGGGGGGGGGGGGGGGGGGGGGGGGTTCAAGTGTGTTAAAGCCAAGTCCATGGGTCCATATGTGGGCTCCCTGAGGGAGCCCAAATTATAACTTAGTCAATATGAGGAATTTTTCTTTAAAAATCTTCTTCTTCAGATTCAGCAGTTGGAATGTTTTGATATTTGGCATGGAGCAACCTTGGGGGCTGAGATTCAAGTTTGTTCAAGCCAAGTCCCTTGGTTCATATTTGGGCTCACTATGGGAGCCTGAATGACAACTTAGTTCAAAATGAGGAATTTTCTTTAAAAATCTTCAGATCCAGCAGATGAATGCTTTTGATATTTTTTATGCAGCATCCTTAGGGGGGTAAGATTCAAGTTTGTTCAAGCCATGTCCCTAGGTCCATATTTGGGCTGATTGTGGGAGCTCGAATTGTAACTTGGTTCAAAATGAGGAATTTTCTTTAAAAATCTTCTTCTTCAGATCCAGCAGTCGGAATGTTTTGATATTTGGTGTGCAGAATCCTTAGGGGTGTGAGATTCAGGTTTGTTAAAGCCAAGTCCCTGGGTTCATATATGGGCTCCCTGTGGGAGCCCGAATTATGACTTAGTTCAGTATGAGGAATATTCTTTAAAAATCTTTTTTTAGATCCACTGGTCAGAATATTTGGATATTTGGTTTCAGCTTTTCTTAGGAGGAGCAGAAGCAACTTGTGGAAATCAATTCTCTGGGTTGATATTTAGGCTACCATGTCAGGTGAGCGCCCTCAGGCCCCCTGGGGCCTCTTGTTTAGTAATGTAGTCTCCAGGGTATGAATCCTTTAGGGTACGAGTTGTCCAAAGTTGGGGTACGAGTTGTCCAGAGTCGGGGTACGAGCTGTCCTGATCCCTTCTGCTTAATAGAAAAAATGGACAATTCCCCATGCAAGCTTTTCACCATCCATTTCTTAATTTTTTGTGGGTCTGTTTGTTTGAAATTTTCCTATTGATTTGTTGTGTAGCATTCCCTTTTTATTAAGCCGACATGGCTAATTTTGTTTGAATTGTTCGTGTTTATAAGACATTTGTGTTTTGTTTTCGTAGCAATTTACAATTAACTTTTTGTTGAGAATGAGTTGATTGATAAACGGCCATGTCTTCACTGATGTGAAATTCAATGAATACATCACTTTTTATCACACAAGTGTATTGAATAATATGGATGTTTTCATTGCAAATTTAATATTTGTTCTTTCTGTCAAGCAACTTTCGTTCAAAAATATTGTTAAATTGATTGATACACAGTCGCGTCTTCATTGAAGTAAATGTCAATGAATGCATCAGTGTTTATCAAACAACTCAACAAGAAGCATGTGTAAGAGATTTATAAGCAAACCTATTTATATACATACGCTTGTAACCAGATAAAAATTCTTGTTTTTCATCATTGATGTTGTGTTTTCATTGTTGTGAAATTCAGATTGTGCTAAAATGTGCTAATGCCTATACCATATACCGAGATGTTGTTTTTTCGAGTTATAAAAGAATAAAAAATGAAAATGAAAACTTGTTAAGAGTTACTTGTCACTCATTTACATGTGAAATGCCCACCTCCGATGGATAAAGTCTGATGGGGAAATGTCTGCCCTCGGTAGGGAATTGTCCAGATGGGGAAATGTCCGCGCACCAATACGAATACCCCAACCCTGCTTGACATATCATCTTTTAAGTGGGTTGTTTCGTTCATTTTTAGCTGTCTTTTAGGTCCGCTCGCTACTTCCCTCTAAAACTGAGTCGTTTCGTCCCCTTTTTTATGTGAGTCATTTCATTCCTTTTTATTTTGGTGAGTCGATTCGTACCTAAAAGGGTACGAAATGACCGAGTCCGAAAAGGTAAAGGTATGAAACGACCCGGGGGATGAAAAGGAAAGGGAACGACCCGTCACTGGCACTTGGGTTGGACGATGTGGCAATTGACTTTGGACGATTCGGCACTTAGGTTAGAACAATTCAGTCCCAACAAATATATATTATCTTTGGGTATTAATGATAAATATGCATGTAATACTTGATGAAAATATATCAATTTTATATTCACGCGTGTCAGGATGATCAAATTTGAAAATACTTTTGCTACTGCCTGGTTAGGTTTAGCCGGGAATTTTTTAATATTCCAGTTACCGGTTCACACCATGGGGAGGTGACTAATGGAATGACATAGTAGTCCTCAGTTTGTTTACGAGACATGATGCGAAAGACGAGTGGGAGCTGTTTTATATTTCCAGATGATTTCACAAAAGCATGAATGGAGAAAAGCTGGACCCAGGGTTTACTGACTACGTGAAACGTTCCATCCATGTACCAGGTCTTTGCCACTGCGAGTGATTCTAGTTGTCTGTCTGTATAGAAAATTAGGTGTTGTCTGTCGTCGACTGTGATGTCCTTGCGGAGGAAATTTGAAGCATGCTCTTTAATAAATTCCAAGTCAAGCTGAACACATACAAAGGTGTTGATTTATGATTTATACGTCTATTCTCAATAAAAAAAAAATATGCAAAATTTCTATTTTATCCATAGTGGAACCGAAATGGCCAAGAACCTAGTTGGTCATAACTAGCAAATGATGGGTTAAAATATATCATGTTTGATTTTTGTATATTTACATAAAAAAGATACATAAGGCCTGTTTGTTTATTAAAATCACCTATAAAATGATAACACATAACAGTTAACAACCAATAATGATTATATTTCATCGAGAAATTGTATGCACGAAACACTTGTGTTTTTACAGATAATTAACATAATATAGTAATTTAGCCAGACACGATAAATCTTTTGACTCTTTAAACAAACAAAGCTTGCTTTTATAGCCCCCATATTATATTGAGATTGATATATCCTTAGTGGATAATTATATTGAGATTGATATATTTCTGCATTTTCTGACTGGTCTGACTCATTTGCACTGAGTGACCTTTGTTTACATCTTTGTTACACTAATCTATTTTTAAAGCATTGTACATATAGCTGTTGATTGTTTAAGTAAGTCAAGGACCTCGTTTTCTTGAATTATGACAGAATGACCTAGAAACTGATAGAACTTTGTAGATATTTCATCTTCTAGGTCATTCTATCTGGTTACTATATAAAGGTTTGTCGACAGAATTCAAAAACTCTTTTTTTAGAAAGCCATTTCAGAAAGACTCACTTCAGTTGTTTCCATTGGAGATTATTATTGTTTCAGAACAGTGTGTTTATTATAGAAGCAGTGCTTGTTTGTGAATTTGGAAGATTGATTCCAAAAGAGAATTTTGAAGAGAATCTATTCATCTTGGAAAAGAGAATTTATACTTTCTGTGAAACAGAATATTATTTTATGAAAAGCCGGGATTCTACTGGATTATTTGGAAATTACCTGTGGCACCAATACTTCTTGGATTTTTACTCCATTTGAATTTTGCAGAGCATTTTATTATATTTTATTGGAGACTGCTGAAATTTCTAAGTGAAAATTTTATTACAAATCTATGGGATACTGTTTCTGAAGAGACATTCTTGGATTTAATACTACCAGCTGGTAACTTTCTTCACAAGATTCTTCACCACTGGATTACTGGATTCTGTCAAACTGTACTTTGGACTAATTCAATAATTGTTAAGTACCTCTGTTTTTATTTTTTGTAAACCAATTAGTGTAAAAGATCTTTGCATCATTTTTTTTTATATTAATTTTTTTTAATTAAATTTCAGAATAACTGAATTTATAGTTATTGTTGTTGATTCTCAGATTTCATTCTGTTACCAATATCAATAATATAACACTTGTCTCAGAGTCTAGCTCTCTAGGTCATCATGTGGTCTAAGATTTTGTCGAAGTCTGTTAACAGCCCGAATCAAATTGTCAGAGTTACAACGACTGGGTGCTGGTGCTCCTTCTTTATTGTCAGCTGCGTCTTCCTTTACCACACGCGTTGTAGCTTTTTAAAATAAAGACTGACGTCCCATCTGCTTTTGCCTGTCAAAGAGACATCGCACTAATCATGAAATGTCAAGATTGTAAAAAATAAGGATTCACCATTATCACTATCAAATTATTAAATTTTCGCCTTAATGTTCCTTTAAACCCTAGTGAAAAAGGTAAACTAACTATCTAAAGTAATGAAATAAAATTTCGTAGTTACCTGTGTAATTGTTTCCACTGCAATAAACTTTCCGGGTTCTGCAGAATGGGTGTGACTTTTCTTTCCCTCTCAAAAACCAATAATTAGCATAAATGAACACAAATCAAGCCAATACAAACTATCCATAATCAAAAGGATTAGTGTGATAACAATCATAGGTTCATGCTCACTAGACCAACTCCCACTAGACCAACACCCTCTAGACCAGTTCCCTCTTGACCAACTGTTAAATTATGTAGCGTATATGTCCGTATAAAAGTCACACTTTTTTACCTGAAATATTATGTCAAAATCGTGGGTGTGTCATATACATGGGTATGACTTGTTTCAGAGAATTTTCAGGAGACTGACTTCTTCGGACAAACGTTCCTACCATTTGTCAATTGTATAACAGACAGTACAATCGTGTGGTTTTGACTGAGTGCAGATTCACCAAAATTATTTTCATTTTATTTCGGTTTAAATTCTTCAGAAAATAATTTGTCAATAAAATATTATGTGTGTTTTCTGTTACTTAGAATATGTGGATGTGTGTCATGTTACCTTTGAAATGAAACTCTTTGGTACATGTATGTATGAATTTGCCTTGTTACAATTTATGGGAGAGTGCCTGTTGCACTCTCCCATAAATTGTAACAAGACAAAGATTCATGAACACATTGTGAGAATTCTCTCATTTAATTTTGATCTCTGTTGTTATTAGTTCTGTGCATTAATGCAACAGTCGGTAAGATGCATTGGTTACACAGTTTGTTGGTGGCCTAATATGGTATTGTAGCTTCACTCTCGTCCAATATGAAATTAACTAACACCATATATACCATATTAGACCACCAACAAACTGTGTAACTAATAATATCCTGTATTCATCTATTCTAATACATAATTTAACAGTTGGTCTAGAGGGAATTGGTCTTTTGGGAATTGGCCTAGAGGGAATTGGTCTAGTGGGAGTTGGTCTAGTGGGAAGACACCCAATCATAACACCAGTTCAAGCAGTACTGTAATCTTCTAATAACATGCAAAATAAACACATCAAAGCAAGAAACCAGAGTTCTTTGAAGAATCAGCATTATCCAAACATTACAAAAAGATTGGAAAATATACCAATGAAATGCTGCTGGAAAGATAATTTTTATTCAATGAATGCTATTTTTGTCTTTATGAGGGAGGTGCTGAATTGTTCAAACCCAAGTACCGAGTCATCCAAAGTCACGTGCCGAATCGTCCAATGCAGGTGCCGAATCATCCGAACTCAAATACTGAGTCATCCGGCATTCATACAGTTCTGTCCAAAATAAATTGTAGTGTAATTGAACCAAATTATTTTGTACTTATTGTTCATTGAATGAAAGCAGACTTATTTCCTGCTACCAGTAAAGGATAAATATAAAATTTCAAATTCTGTTACATGTATATTGCTATTTATTCATGGCAAATATATAAACTTTCATCGTCTTGAAGGACAACTTGTTTCTCGTCAAACAGTATCACTGTGGGGAACCGACACCGGATATTGCGATCGACGAGGTGGAGAATTTTGAGACAGAATTTACACAGCAGATAGAAATAACGATAAAAAAATTACATATTTTTATACTGTACCAATGACCCAGACTTAGCTGGTGCTAACTCTAACAAAACCAGGGCCAAACACAAATTTTGCCCCCCAATCCCCAAAATTTGCATCCAAAACAAAAAGAAATCATGTCCTAAAGGACCTCCATACTACGCCTCTACTGCGCATGCACAGTGACGCAGACGTCCCGAAATTGGCGCCAATTATCATTCTCTGTTTGGCCCTTCATCAGTCAACATCTCACTGATCTTTGTGCTTGTAAATCTCAGTTTAAAGGATGCCAGACACGTAATTTTTGGAGAAAATGTGATTCTAAGGAGGATAGAAGGAGGAGAGGAAAAAGAAGTGACAAAAAATAATCAGGGCTGTACTTAAAATTTTTTGATGAAATTATGTTAAGTTGCCTATTTTCGAGGCATGGGCCTCTTGTTGTCATTCTTGCTAAATGTTGCACTGCTTATTCAGTGTTTCCTCTTCCCTAGCCTTCTAAAGTCCCCCCTTGCAATTCTCCCATGCTTTTGGCATATTTTTGAGAAATTTCATTTCTAAAATTTCCTGGGAGAGTTGCTTGGTTACAGAATGTTTTCTGTTATTTTCCCCATAGTTACGTTTTCACCCATGGGTGTATAACGTTTGTGTTCTGCATCTTCCATCTGATGTTCTACAGATTCTCCCCTGGGAGTCTCTGTTTTGCATCAGATAGAGTGTAATTTGATGACTGATTCCGGGCCAGTTTTTTCAGTGCCTGGAGTCATGTTTTCTGGTGTTTTTACACTGTTTGTTTACATTGGCAACAGCCTTTTTTGAGGGGGGCTGTTTGCCTTTGCTGTAGTTTATCTCACTATAAGATACATTTATATTATCCGTAAGTGTCTCATTAATTATTTAATATAAATTTAAAATTTTTGACCACACTTTGCCATCGGATCCATCGGGGCTCAGCGCTACTTTTCAGCAACTTGGGCTTCGCTGAAAAAATATTTTTTCAAAATTATTTTGATTTGCAATTGTTTTTTCATTTATTAATGGATCATGTTATTATGTATCTTTGTGTCAGGGGTTTTTGCGAGTAACTAGGACTTATTGTTGTTCTTTCACAATGAAGGGACATTGTTCAAATTGTAATAGGAAGAAATCTTCCTCTGACTTTCATGATCATTGTATTAATTGTAGTCAGTGTTCTCGCATTAATCCCTGTCCTATATGTGAATATTGGGATGAGAAACATTGGAAACGTGTGTCACGATATGTTGTTTCTGGAGAAAGGGCTATGCCGGCTCTTTCTCCGCAAGGTCACTCTACTCTCTCAGTTTCTATTTCAGAGGAACCAGAACAGGGTGATGTTTCCATGTTATCTTCTACAAGTGTGCGTCCGTCGTCACAAATGAATTCAGAGCTAGCGGCAAAAGTGCTCATGGAGATTAGACAAATGTCGTCCGCTAGCTCGCCCGGTTTAGCGTCCATTCACCGAATGGTTCGGCAGCCGGGTACGTCCGATGCGGTCCAGGAGTAAATTTTGGGTGATGCGAGCACTATAAACATAATAGATGCACACCCAGTGACGGCGGATAGTGAGCGAGAACGGAGGAAGCCTTTGAGTCCGGTTCCTAGCTCGTCCAGGTTCAGCCAGGCCGCGAGCGAGAGAGGCCCCTCTCTCATACAACAACATCTGGGACCAGATGTTGTGGTACAAAATGTGTCTTTAGCGGAGCATACGTCCGTCGCTCGGGATGCTCCGTTGTATAAGCAGTCCGCGGAGACTGTTAAGGCTTCCTCTTCTCGTCAGCACACACGACCACACCTTGGCTGCGTGACCGCCGATATATTACCAGCTTCGCCGATCAAGGATTCTTCGGCGACCAGGTCACACCATCCGGCAGCCAGGGATTCGAGACCGATGGACTCCGGACGTTCGCATAGGAAAAGTATGCGGGAGCCATCTGATGCGGAGCTGCCCTCGGCGAAGCAGTGAAAGACTGCGCCTCAGCAGGTCTCGACACCGGACATTCTTGTGCAGATAGCACAGCTTATCGCAGCATCCCAGCAGCCGACAGAAACGGTGTCGGATCGAGAATTATCCGACGGCGCTGGGTCGGTACGCTCCGCCGAAGCATCGGGGGCGGACGACCGGGAACATCATGAGGTCCGACCGGATGGTGAAAGGGATATGGATGACTTGGAGCTATCCCTTTCGGAACAACATAAAGCTGCCGTGGACTTCATCCGGCACTTTCTCCCTCAAGTTGTTCCGTCGGGCCAGACTGCTGCGGTTCCGGACAAGAGAATTATAGCGTCATTGGACTCTGAATTTTTTGAGCGGTTCAGGGACATCGCTCCCGAGTTTCCGTCGCAGTCCAATAATGTTGCAAGAACATTTGAATTATTGAACGACGCTATATTTAAACTTGCTTCCAGGACGGGGAAAGCAGGTTTCTTGTCCGCTAATACTCTCAACCTGCCTTTCATTAATGCAAGGAATAAATTTGATACGACAGAACAGGGTATACCGAGAGTTCCTCTGCGTATGGACGACGAGGCGGAAGACTTAGAGCTATCATTACCGTCGTCGGCTTCTATTCCAACCGCGGTGTTGGAAACAGCTATTGCGTCTAACAGAGCCAATTTAGATGCCTTATCTTACGCAGATCACCTTACTAAGGCGTTATCACTGCGCCTTCAGGGGAAAGAGTTTCAGGATATACAATCCTCTTTAAGACTTCTTTCAAGGGCAGTAGCTTATTCCACGTGTAACCCCGCCCTTTCAGTGGCAAATCTGGAGTTGGTTAGACGTGACGCAGCCCTAGCTACATCCACACTAGTGGATAATAAGGTGAAGAACTCTCTTAGAGTCGCTTCGGTCTCAGGAGAACTTCTCTTTGACGGCAAGCTTTCTGCTATTTATGATAAAATTACAAAGAAAGCTAAGGATTCTCTGTTGTTCAAATCTGCTCCTAAGAAGTCGGATACAGCAGACACGAATAAGACAGGCACTTCTGGGTCTAATGCGCCCAAGAGAGGTTCCTATAGAGGTTCCGGTGCGTCCTCTTGGTCTTATTCGAGAGACCGTCAGGGTAGCGACTCTCGTTCGGGACGTCCTTCAGGCCGGGACAATCGGTCGGACGCCCCGAGGTCGACGGGACGAGGTGCGGGCCGTGGAGGACGTGGTTTCTCCTACCGCAGGCCTCGCAGGTCCAGGAGGTGATGGCTTAAACCTCTATCGCGTACCGGTTGGCGGAAGGTTGTCGAGCTTTTCACAAGAATGGGCGTCGATTACGGACGACCCTTGGGTGAGAGGAGTGACTTCGGAAGGTCTGAAGATATCCTTCAAACGAAAGCCTCCATTAACTCGAAGTCCAAAGTGGACTCCTCTTCCGTCAAATCCACAGAAAAGAGACGCTCTGTTATCAGAGGTGCAGTCTCTTTTAATGAAGAACGCGGTAGAGGTCGTAGAAAACCAGGAATCTCCGGGATTCTACAGCCATCTGTTTCTGGTTCCGAAACCAGACGGCTCGTTCCGTCCAGTCATAGATTTGAGCTGGATAAACAAGCTGATCGTCGCTCCGAAGTTTTATATGGAGACGATTCGATCGGTCAGAGCGAGTATTCGGGTGAACGATTATGCAACGAGCATAGATCTCAAAGATGCGTACTTTCACATCATGGTACATCCGACATTCCGAAAGTATCTACGCTTCGCAGTCCTAGGAGCGGTGTATCAATTCCGGGCGATGTGCTTCGGATTGAATCTAGCACCCTGGGCTTTCACTCGGGTAATGAACTCGGTAATGATCTACTTCCGAGCTCATTCGTCTGCGGTAACGTCGGCCTACCTGGACGACATTCTTCAGAGGTACGGCAACGAGTTAACGCTTCAGAACGATGTTCAGAATCTTCTTCTATTGCTCCGACGTCTCGGTTTTATAGTAAACGAGGAGAAGTCGGATCTGGTGCCGTCCAAGTCATTCACTCATCTGGGAATGAGCTTCGAGACGCACAACAATCTCGTTCGTCTGCCGTTAACCAGAGCAAAATTAGTCAGTTGTTACGCTCGCTATTGTCTGCACGCAGACAAAGTCACGGCAAGAGAATTTATGAGACTGATAGGTCTGTGCGGAGCCGCCGCGGATCTCATTCCGATGGGGCGGTTACGCACACGTCCTCTTCAAATTTTCTTGACTCAGAATTGGAGTGTGAAAATTCATTCGCTCGATGTAGACGTTCTCTTGTCAGATCAAGTGAAACAAGAGATTCAGACTTGGGCAAACATTCAGTGGTTAGCTCAGGGAGTTCCGCTGCAGTTGCCGGATCCGAGTTTTACCATTATGACGGATGCCAGTCAAACAGGTTGGGGTGCATCATTAATCCCAACGGATTCGAGATGCCAGGGTCTTTGGGATCCGCAATTCCTGTGCAAGAACATAAACATCAAGGAAATGATGTCAATTTGGCTTGCGTTACGTCACTGGATGGACATTATTCACAATGCTCATGTCCAAATCCTATCCGACAATAGGACAGTAGTGGCGTATATACGGAATCAGGGAGGCACTCATTCAGTTCCGTTGTTCAATCTAACGGAAAGAATCCTTCTGTTTGCGCTAGAACATAACGTTCTTCTTTCGGTCCGTCACATACCGGGTCGTCTGAATGTGCTAGCAGACTCCCTTTCACGAAAGGGTCGCTTGTTGCCGTCGGAGTGGACTCTCAACAAACAAGTATTCAATCAGATTTGCTACCAATGGGAACAGCCAATGATAGACTTATTTGCGACACATCTCAACAATCAGTTGCAGACGAATGTGTCTCCGTGTCCGGATCCAAGAGCATTTGCAGTAGACGCTCTGTCGATCCCTTGGGATGGAATGATAGGATATGCGTATCCTCCAGCGCCGTTAATTCAACAAGTATTGCTAAAGATAAAACAATCTCAATGCAAGATTCTGTTGGTAGCATCTCTGTCGCCACAGAGACCGTGGATAAATCTACTCAGGTGTCTGTTGTGGGACCTACCGCGAAAGCTTCCTCCACGGGAGGATCTTCTTTCGCAGGGGAAATCGCGCCAACTCCATCACAACCCGCAAGGTCTCAACCTTCACGTTTTTCCGTTGTGCGGTCCTTCTTGCATGGCAAACACTTTACAGGACGAGCAGTGGACGCGATTTCTAACTGTAGGAGGACCTCCTCTTCGCTAAACTATGTGGCTAACTGGAAGGTTTTTCGTCGTTGGTGTAGGGATCATTCTGTAGATATATTCGATCCCTCTATACCAGACATTGCAAACTTTCTAGTATACTTGTTTGACGAAATCAAACTGCAGCCTGTTACTATAAAGGGTTATAGATCTATGTTATCTGATACCTATGCACATCATGATAGTTTACAAATTGGATCTAATGTCTCTTTATCTAAGTTGGTTAGAAACTTTTCGATAAATAGACCCAGAACTCTTAGATTAATTCCTAAGTGGAATTTAGCTTGGGTTCTTCTTAAATTGAAGGAAAAGCCATTTGAACCTCTTGGGACAGTAGATTTCAAATTCTTATCTTATAAGACAGCTTTTCTCTTAGCTTTCTCTTCTGCTAGAAGAGTCAATGAGCTTCATGCACTGTCGGTGGATGATTCTCACTATCGTAGTGTTGGGAACACTATCACCTTCACTACTAATGTGGGTTTTTTAGCTAAGAATCAGGCTCCTAATAAATATCCGGAACCTATTGTTATTAAGGCTCTTCCGTCTTCAGATGGGCGTAGGCCTTTACTCTGTCCTGTTAGAGCGTTACGTATCTATAAACAGAGATTTCAGTTTATCAGAAAGGGACGGAAACGTTTCTTTCTGTCTTTGATGCCTAATAGAAAGGACATTTCGGTCCATTCTATTGCTAGATGGATTCAATTAACTATCCGTACTGCTTATGAAGATTTATCTTCTCAGCAGTCTGTGCTTAAGATTTCTGCTCATGAAGTAAGAGCTCTTTCTACTTCCTGGGCTTATGCTAATAGTGTTGCTATTACAGATTTAATGAAAGCTGCTTATTGGTCTCAGCCATCCACATTTACGAATTTTTATCTCAGAAATATTGAGTCCATTTCTGGAGACCTGCATTGTTTAGGTCCGTTATCTGTTGCTCAGAATGTCGTCCACTAAACAGTTGCAACTATAGTTATGCAGGCTTTCTGTCCCGGCAGTGACTCCGTCCAGCTGCCCTCTTCGCTCTGGGCTATTTGACCCAGGGCAAGGGGAAGGGGGGGGGGGGGGGGGGGGTGTTCCCTTAGGTCACCTGCTTTATAGTGAAAAGCAAGGGAATGCCTCCTCCAAGTCAGTATTTCTGAGTCGCTTCCGGGATGGTTTTAAAGTGTAATATTAATGTTAAAATTCATTCATGTCTTATTTTTAAAGTGTAGCTCGGTGTGAAGCATTTGTATATGTCAAGTGTCAAACAGGCTTTAATATACAATACTCGGACACTTTTAAATGACTATAAAGAGTCTCAATTCTCTGGACTACTTTATTTATTGGCTTGCTTTAAAAATAATTAGTATAAGGGATATACTGGATGTTAATAGAGAACATGAATGTTATTGTGCTCAATTATTAAGGGTAGTGTATCTTTCTAATTTAATATTAAATAAGAAAGATACATGTAAAGCCTAATACTCCTTTTCTCCTTAAGGGGTTACCTCTTTGCTATATAGTTGAGCTTATTGGATTTTCCTCTATGTCCTAGGCCCTCCAGCCTGTTTACTATTCAGCTAAGTCTGGGTCATTGGTACAGTATAAAAATGTTAAAAAATTTATAGTAATTTATATATTTTTTATACTTACCAATGACCCAGACGGGGATGGCCCTCCCTGGAGTTGGGAACTCTTGCCTCCCCGCTGAGTACATAGCGCTGACCAGGCACTGCCAGTAAGAATGATAATTGGCGCCAATTTCGGGACGTCTGCGTCACTGCGCATGCGCAGTAGAGGCGTAGTATGGAGGTCCTTTAGGACATGATTTCTTTTTGTTTTGGATGCAAATTTTGGGGATTGGGGGGCAAAATTTGTGTTTGGCCCTGGGTTTGTTAGAGTTAGCACCAGCTAAGTCTGGGTCATTGGTAAGTATAAAAAATATATAAATTACTATAAATTTTTTAACTTTTGGCCAGATTTTCGGAGGTACGTATTTAAGTTCTAATATCAAAGTGAACAATCCTTCTGTGACCACAAACACATTAAATCTAACCCAAACCAACCATGCATACGCCGTCGATAATTAGTGCCCTGATCACTGTCAAAAGTCTCCAAGAGCCAGCAATGTTTACATTTTTATCCCATTTCTTTGGTATTTTTCAGTGGTTATGGTATATTTAACGTCAGTTATATTTATGCGTAAGATTCCAATAATTACCAACAGATGTATGAAATATATCGAACTATTTGAGTATTCAAGAGGAATAAAACGTAGAGGTGTACGCGAAATGATATCTGTGTGTCAGGCTAATTGGGAAACCAGGAATAATGTTGTGTAGAGCTGTAGGTTTTTAAATTTCTTGATCGGTTTTGGTTTTGGTTTTAAAGGTGGAGTAAAACCTCGGTTTGGTTCAGTTTTCGGTTTGTTCATGAGGCCAAGTAAAATTCAATAAAACTCATTCTTATGTCCAGAGTCATAACTGGATGGTAGTGAAAATGAGTGAAACTCAATGAATGCCCGAAATGAGCTATAATACATGAAGAATCAGGAAGGCCAATATAATAATTACCTAAATATACAGAACTTTTATTGTGCTTGGCCATTTTTCAAGGTCTGACACCTACATGCAACTTGAGGAAAGCTGCAAACACAACTAAACTGAAATGTGGGAAATTCACAGAATGTAGCCTTCCCAGAGTAGTGAGAGTACCCAGACACTGCCATTAGCAGTGTCTGGGTACTCTCACTACTCTGGGAAGGCTACATTCTGTGAATTTCTGCAGCAAGAGAGTATTTAATAAAAAATGAATAACCTTAGATTACGGGATGTCGACGGTTTTGGTTTTTTAAAAAAACTAAAAACCTCGGTTCGGTTTCGGTTAACCAACAGCTCTAATGTGTATGGTTAATTGCAACAAACCCCTAGGGGGGTTTGATCATCCCCTACTAGGCGGGTCCTCAGGTGGCGGATAGAGGACGGCCTGCTCAATTGGGCAGGTTTGCTAATTTCTAATTGGCAGGTTTGCTCAATTGAGTTGGTTCGCTGCGAAATACATAAATACGCAGCCCCGGACCAAAATGATCAATCCTGCTAATACCATCTGGCAGGCACCTTGTTCTCCCGTGAGGTGCGTTCCGAAGGCCCCGGAAGAAGGAATCCTGGCAGTTGAGGACTCGTAGCCCCGGTTAGGGCAGTCTCCGGGATGGAGCCCTGGTCTCCATTTCGGAGATAATGTTGTTCAACACACTGCTTTGGCCCCAATTTCGGGAGTAGAAGGATGGTCGGATGGTCCGTTCTGGCCAATCGGGAGCCCCCACCCCAAAAAGTACTGGGTGTCACGTCGGGGGGCATTTGGTGACCATTCAGTCAATCATTTCTTTTATTCACATAACATAATTGCCATTGTGTACTGTTTTTAAACACTTTATATTTTAATAGCCACTTAATTTTGCTGCACTGTCTGTTTCGGTTATGCATGGCAACCTTTTATTTCGGTGGTTTATACAGTGATTGATTGGATGGCCGCCATCTGAAGACCTGGCACTTCCACACACGGGCCAATCAGTCAGTGGTATGCCTTGGCATCAACACTGGCTGAGTATACTGCCCCATACCAGGTATGTGGGAATACCGGCAACCCGGTGGGTTCACTGCATGGCAGTAACCCTACCCCTTGTTGGACTCCGTGGTGGGTGGGAGCCGGGGCAGTGAACAATTTATAACATACAATATGGCAAATCAACCAACAAAAAACAAAAGACCTTTTTTAGTTACTGATATAAGGGACTCTGACTCTGACGACGATTTAATAGCATCTCTGATTCCACCAGAGGATAATACTCCAAAATTTATTTTACTGAAATCAACAGATGAAAATAGGAAATTAGGCACCATTAACCCCTTTGCTCTTGAAAAGGCCATCAAGGGTATTGCGGGAACTGTTAAGAACATCAAAAAGATAAGATCTGGGGATATTTTAATAGAATGTATGAAACAAATTCAAGTTCATAACCTCTTGCACACAACAAAAATAATTGATTTTAATGTAGAAGCAAATTACCATAAAACTCTCAATTCAAGCAAAGGTGTTATACGAACTCGGGAACTAGCTGACATGAAAGAAACTGAAATCACACTAGAACTGAAACCTCAAGGAATTACTGCAGTGAAAAGAATTGAAATTAAAAAAGAAGGAAAAATTATACCAACAAATACATACATCTGTACTTTTGATGGCACAAGACCACCCAGAAATATTAAAATTGGTTACTTGAACGTCAAAGTGGATTTATATATTCCAAATCCACTTCGTTGTTTCAGGTGCCAAAAGTTTGGTCATGGACAGAATACTTGTCGAGGCAAGCAAACATGTCATAAATGCAGCAATATTCATGAAGGACCATGCGAAACTGAAACATTCAAGTGTATTAACTGTCGGGGCAGTCATATGTCATCTTCGAAGGATTGCCCTGTCTGGAAAAAGGAAAAGACAATACAAAAAATCAAGTGTGAAAAGCAAATCAGTTTCAAGGAGGCCAGAGACATTGTGTCATCCATGCCTGGCATGAATATATCAACATCATCCTATGCTGCCACATTGAAACAAAAATTACCAACACGATCAGTCGAATGTCAGACACCGTGGACATGGCTCAGCAATAGCGCCATTCCATCTTTATTACAGGCCTTTACAATACAGCATTCAGACAAAGTAGAACCTAAATCAACACAGACACCATCAGCAACTCAAACATCAACACCACAGGAAAAATCAACAACAAATCTGCAGAAAAAACAGGAAAAAATTAACACAGAAGACAAAGTAAAGGAAACAAAATCCGAACAAAAAAATGACCAAACTAAACCAAAACCGAAACCAGAATCACAAAATCTAAGTCAGAGTCAGAGACGAAAGCTGGAAAGAAACAAAAATAAAAATGAAAAACAAAAACAGTTCTCAGAGAGAACACCTAAAGCTCTTCAAGACCCTGTGACCCGCAACAGGTTTGAGGGTCTTGAAGAGATGGAGGTCGGTGAATGTATTGATGAAACGTTCGAGCTCTTACGCTCGAACCCCTCTCAGAAAAAGTCCCCAAGGAAAAACTCACCGAAGAAACATACTGGGGCTATATCGCCCATACGTCCACCCTCAAAATCACCTTCCAAACATGCATAGTACACCAAAACAAAATATAATACAGTGGAATTGTCGAGGTTTTAGAGCTAATTTTAATGAACTTGGTCTTCTCAGTCAAAAGTATAAACCTGCTGCTTTTTGCCTGCAGGAAACTCTTTTAAAGAAACCCGAGGCTCAAGATCATTCGGCTTTCAAGCATTATACATCGTATAATGCATGGGCAGATGATAAAGATCTTCATATTCGTGGAACGACTGTCTTGGTTAGGAACGACATCATTCACAGTTCTGTGCCATTACAGACAAATTTACAAGCTGTGGCGGTACGCCTAACTTTAGACAAAACAGTTACACTTTGTTCTATTTACGTTTCACCAAGTAAAGCCTTACAGCTGAATGACCTTGAGCTGCTGGTCCGACAACTCCCAACTCCATACATTTTGTTGGGTGATTTTAACGCTCACAGCCCCCTTTGGGGTAATTCCTGCAGTCAAGAAGATGCAAAAGGTAAAACTGTAGAAGAGTTCATTACAAAATATGACTTGTGCTTGTTCAATGATGGGTCAGATACTTACCTGCACCCCGCATCTGGTTCTTACACTTCAATTGATTTAACAATTGCATGCCCTTCTGTCTTCCTTGATTTTTCATGGAAGGCAGAAGATGACTTGTGCGGGAGTGACCACTTTCCGATTGTGTTGGAGAGTGTAGTTCCGGCGGATGATGGGAGGGTGCCCCAGTGGAATTTTAAAAAGGCTGACTGGGGCACTTTCTCATCGCTTTGTTCTGAACGCCTCACACGGGAGAAATTTCAGGACAGTGCAGACCAGATTGAACACTTTACCACAGAGTTGATTGACATTGCAAGCCAAGTCATTCCTAAAACCTCGGCAAATCCAAAACGTTTCACTAAACCATGGTTTGATACTGAGTGCAAACAGGCTATAAAAGATCGCAAGAAATTTGAGAGGGAATTTAATAAGTCACCAACTACACACAATTTGGATAGATTACGTATAAATCGGGCAAAAACTAGACGACTTTTAAAACATAAAAAGAAAAGTTCATGGGAAACTTACGTTTCGAAACTAAATCAAAACTCCCCCATCACTAAAATTTGGAAAATGATTAAAAAAATTAAAGGAAAAGAAACAAAATCAGCTGTACAACACCTAAACGATAACAACACACTCATAACATCAAAACAAGAAATTTCAAACAAATTGGCCTCCACATTTTCTAAACATTCGTCGTCTGAAAATAGTAACCCAGAATTCCTCAAACTTAAAAAACAACAAGAAAAACAAAAGATTAAATTTGCATCCAATAACTTAGAGGACTACAACGAACCTTTCTCTATGGAAGAGTTAAGTAACTCTTTGCATAGAGCAAAGGATTCTGCCACTGGACCTGATCAGATACATTATCAACTTTTAAAACATCTGCCTCAAACTTCACTTGCACTATTATTATCTATTTTTAATGACATATGGGTGACTGGCCAGTTTCCACCTTCCTGGCGAAAAGCTACAATAATTCCTGTTCCCAAGCCTGATAAAGATCACAACAACCCTAGTAATTATAGGCCTATTGCTTTAACAAGTTGTCTGTGCAAAACCATGGAGAGGATGATCAATGATCGACTTGTCTGGTTTCTGGAATCGAACAATCTGCTTGCAGATGTTCAGTGTGGTTTCAGAAACCAGAGAAGTACTGTGGATCATTTGGTTAGATTAGAAACGTTTATAAGAAATGCCTTTGCCAGAGAAGAACATGTGGTCGCCATCTTCTTTGATCTGGAGAAGGCATATGATACAACGTGGACGTATGGGATTTTAAAAGATCTTTTTAACATGGGGTTGAGGGGGCGTATGCCTCTTTTTATTGAAAACTTTTTGAGGGACCGCCGGTTTCAGGTTCGTGTTGGGTCAACGTTATCTGATCCTCACGGGCAGGAATTGGGGGTTCCTCAAGGAAGTATTTTATCTGTTACCCTTTTCTCAGTGAAAATCAATAGTATTATTGATGCAATTGAGAATATGGTTGATTCGTCATTGTATGTAGATGACTTTTTAATCTGCTATAGCAGCAAAAAAATGAATGCTATAGAGCGTAAACTTCAGCTGTGTTTGAATAGAATCCAGAAATGGGCTACAGAAAACGGCTTCAAATTTTCTAAGACGAAAACTAATTGTGTTCATTTCTGTAAGCTCCGGAAGCACCACCTTGATCCGGAATTGAAACTAGACGGAAGTCGCATTAATGTTGTTAAGGAAGTGAAATTCTTGGGTTTGTTGTTTGACAGCAAACTGAATTTCACTTCTCATATAAAACAACTAAAGGTAAAGTGTAAAAGGGCACTGAACCTTTTGAAGGTAGTTGGTAGCACTGATTGGGGTGCTGACCAAAAAACATTGCTCCATCTGTATAGATCACTTGTCAGATCAAAATTAGATTTCGGCTGTGTGGTTTACGGTTCAGCAAGAAAGTCATATCTCAAACCTCTTGATGCCATTCATAATAGTGGCATAAGAATCAGCCTTGGTGCTTTTCGAACATCACCGGTAGATTCGATGCTTGTTGAGGCAGAGGAGCCTTCTCTTGAGAAGCGTAGAATTAAACTTTCACTCCAATATGTTTCAAAACTTCTTTCTAATCCGTCCAACCCTGCATACAATTGTGTCTCAGAACCTCAAAATACTGAATTTTTTAACCGTCATCAGAAACATATCCCTCCATTGGGAATTAGAATTAAACCTCACATGG
Source organism: Pictodentalium vernedei (assembly GCA_031216915.1). NCBI lineage: Eukaryota > Metazoa > Mollusca > Scaphopoda > Dentaliida > Dentaliidae > Pictodentalium > Pictodentalium vernedei. The sequence continues at coordinate 40,949,278 of CM062293.1, forward strand.
AGTCTGCCAAAATTGAACCAGTTACAATAAAAGAGAACCGTGAACCACAAACTCCTCCTTGGCATCTTAAAAAGCCAACAGTTATTTTGGACCTAGCATCTACTAAAAAGTCTGAAACAAATTCTCTGCAGTTTAAGCAGAAATATGCTGAAATTAAGTCCAAGTACAGTACATATACAAGGATCTATACAGATGGATCAAAAGATGGTGACAAAGTAGCATCAGCTGTTGTCACTGATGATCATGTCACTTCAATCAGAATACCGAATCAAAGTTCTATCTTCACAGCTGAAGTTAAAGCTTTACAACTCGCACTCGAACATATCGAAAATGTACAGGAAAAGAAGTCGATTATTTTTTCTGACTCTCTTTCCTCTTTGCTTGCTTTGCTCAACCCCAGGTTGAAGAACCTTCTCATTTTGGAACTTCGTGAGAAGTTAACAACTCTCATGTCTGACCAATGTGATATCGTGTTTTGCTGGTTACCCGGACATGTAGGTATCGCTGGTAACACCAAAGCAGACAGTGCAGCAAAACAGGCTTTAACAAAGCCTCTTACTGATTTTAACATCCCTTTCAGTGATTTTAAGCCTCATATTAGTAGTTACATCAAGTCTATGTGGCAGGCGGAATGGGATGGGGCAACTAATAACAAGCTCCATCGCTTCCGACCAACTATTTCTGATCACTACCCATCCAGTAACCTTTGTAGAAAAGATCATGTTATTTTGACACGATGTCATATTGGTCATACACGACTTACACATTACTTTCTGTTAGAGGGTAATATGCGACCAGAATGTGTTCCATGTCAGCAGGTGTTGTCAGTGGAGCACATTCTCTTAAATTGTACTGATTTTAATCTTGTTAGAGGGCAATATTTTACAGTTCAATCTCTACGAGATTTATTTTACCACATCTGCCCACATAAAATAATCTCATTTTTGAAAGAAATCAACCTTTTTAATAAATTTTAAACTTGTTTTTATTTTTTTAACGTAGACTCTACAAGTCTAAATGTCAACAGGTTGATTTTATAAGTATTCTGGTTTTTATAACCTTAGTTATTACTGTTTCAACTGCACCTGATTTTAGGTTTTGTTATGATTGTTTCATATTTTATCCAATTAATTTTAATTCATACTTGACACTTGTTGTTTAAGTAGTTTTCCCGCCACGATATAGCCTTGGCTGCTGATGTGGCATTAAGCAACAATAAATAAATAAATAAATAATTGCAACAAACCCTTTATAAAATTAAGAGCATAGGACATTGGTGGCCACAACAACAATTTGTGATATCAGTTGATAAAAGATTACACCCTGATTATTTGTGGCCCAGGGTCTAAGCCAATTGACTTAGATAGCAAATCACACCGGTAATATACAATATAGCATTAAGGAATGTGACATATTATTATGCCTCTGAGTGTTTCCTAATCATAGTGTTTTCCCTTTCTGTGAAAATTCAACCCAAATCAGGGGGGATGTTAAATTTTATCTGGACACAAGGTGGGGGTGGGTGGGTAGGTCAGCGGTTTGGGAAACACGTTTTTTTCCATGCCTTGAAATGTTTTTCCTATAAGCTCTTATCTTTCAAAGATTAATCAACCAAAGCTTACTAACCGTTCCATCAAATGATGCACTATTCAATTCGTCCAAGGTGCAACAGTGCAGTTTATGAGGGGTGGATTTCCGATATCATCACCCCGCATCATATTGACTATTGACAGGTTCAATACAATATTGAGCTTACTGCCTCTACGAATTGTGCACTTGATAATGCTTAATGAATTCACATTAGACTGATAAAACTATAATTGAGTGTAGAAATGAGCAGAAACAGAAAGAAGTAGCAGAAATACCATCAATTACAGTGGTGGAACCAGGTAAAGCATCAAAATGTTCAACAAATTTCACACCCATTCCTGCTAGACCTGTCTTAATATTGTTCAGGTAGAATGTCAGTACAGTGTAACCCTGTTAATTGAATAGCCACTTTGCCAATGGGGAGCGCGGTGGCTCAGTAGGTAGAGGTGCGGGCTGCAAGCCGAGAGGTCCTCGATTCGAATCCCACCTGCGGCAACCGCATTGTGTCCTTGGGCAAGACACTTCATCTCCATTGCCCGCTTGGGGGCATGGTGACGCCGTGTACTAAGGCGTACTGCACGTCGATGGTACGCATGTCTTCAACCAATCTAACCCTGCCTGTGCTGCAGTGCGGAGTTACGATGTTGGGGAGCTGGCAGCTGCTCGTCGTTGCTTGGTGGTTCTCTCCGGGTAGTCCGGCTTCCTCCACCCATAAAACTGTCACGGTCATGATTAACCATTGTGCATAAATATGTGACCTTAAACATCAATAAATAAATAAAATAAATAACTTTGCCAATGGAAATTATTCAATTAACAGGAGTATTCAATTAACAGGGATTGTGTCACTTTCCTGTACGCCTAGAGATAAACTTAGCATTTATTCTATTATATCTTGTTTGACAGAGCTCCATGAGCTCTGTCAAACAAGATATAATAGATTAAATGCCTATATTGGATGTACTGAGGCCAAATAGGTCTATAACCAAAGGAAAACTTGGGAGAGTCAGGGTAATTTCTCGACATTTTACAAGATTTTTTATTCAATTAACAGGAGTTTACTCTATAACCTATATTCAATTAACAGGTCAAATTTGTACTGGAGGTACGGTAAATGGTTTTGTGTTGGGAAATTATATTCAGTTAACAGGGATATACAATTAAGAGATATCCAATCAATTAAGTGGGCTCCACTGTATATGCTATATACTCTCATGATAACCCATGTATACACTGACTGTCAGTGTCTGTAAGAAAGTTTGAATAAATTCATAAACTTGCCAAGAAATGGGACCAAATTCCGACCAATCTTAATTAGCTGGTTCTGGGAAGATTAAATGTTGGGAATGGTAACTGGAACAATACAAACCATGTTCCAGCAAAAATACCCGTTGAAATTGCCAATCAAAGCAGTTTATGTGCGATTTACTCTTATTTTGGGGGGTGGGTACCAAATTTCAAAATGGAAATTTGTTTTCCTTCAAAAAAGGGGTGGGTGGGTGCCCAAGGGTTAATTTTTGTGCCCATTGTTCAAAATTTTATTTCCTGACATAACCCTCTCCCCCCTTCCCCCCCTCTCCCCCCCCCCCCCCCCCAGCCAAATAAAAATTTAAAAGGACGAGCAACATTCTTTACAAGACTTTCGGTTTTTTTCTTGTCCACATCGCATGGTGTGTGCTCGATGGTGGACAAGTGTTGATGAGTTTTACTTCTAATTGTCGTTTGGTAACCGCACTCGTCGCATGTCTGGGTGTTCTTCAACTACAAAAGACAAATCCATTGACTGATAAGATGCATTCATAAGAAAATAAAAAAACAGCTATTAACCAATTTCAGCACAACTTTATGCCACAACGTTTTACAACAAAAATGTATGTATGTAAAAACAAGTATGCTGTTCTAAAAGAACAATTCTCGATCATGTACACTGAATTGAATTATTGCTAAAAGTGTGGCTTTAAAATGTATTATTTCATAATAACAAAAGCTCCTTTTGCGAGACACTTTACTCAACTGCCCACATGGGAGCACGGTGACGTTGTGTTCTAAGGCGTACTGCACGTCGATGATGTACCTGTCTTCAACCAATGCTAACCCTTCTTGTGTGGAATTAGTATGTTGGGAAGCTCACAGTTGCTTGCTGTTGCTTGGTGGTTCTCTCATGGTACTCCGGTTTCCTCCACCCATAAAACTGTCATGGTCATGATTAGCCATCATGCAGAAATATGTGACCTTAAAACACAAATAAATAAATTAATAACAAAAGCCTGTAAATAACAATTTGATTAACGCAACTTGCATGGTGAATGGGCTCGAACGCTTGGAATTGCGAGCAATTGGCCATTCACGAAAAAACAATATGCCAGACACCGTGTTTTATTTCCAAGACTATTAGCTGTACACCGAAGTGTGTAATTTTTTTGCCGATTTCTCCCCCACCCGTCAAATGTTGATAAGTGTGGTTGCTAATAGCTTTGTTGAAAGGCAACCACAGGAGGGTGATGGGGGATTGGCATGAAGAAGAGGTGAGGGGTCATGAAGGAGAAGGTAGCAGTGGGGGATTTTCAGTCAATAATTACATTGTGATTTTTTAACCTGGCACAGATGCATCATAGACAACTGGACCTGGATTATTTGTACGTTAATGGAGGACCATAAATTGAAAATATGAAGGGGCGACGGGGGTGGTACATGAATATTCTTAATTTTTCCCACTTGCCTATGAAGTCTCCCTACATGACTCTGCAGTCTCCCTATTTTTTCTGGAGGGAGACTTGAAGTCTCCCTAAAATTCCCCCCTAGGCTGGTCCCTGGTTGCTATCTGAACAAGACTGTAAATGTGCTTTTTAACATGTGCCATCATCTGAACAGTATTGTTTACATGAAATTGTTAAAAATAATTTTTTGACAAAGAAATATTTTTGGGGTGAGCAGGAGCTAATTATTGACCACGCATGCACGGTTGTTTTTGATAATATTTAATCTGTTTGTGGATACGGGATCGAGGACCATTCACTCATGTATTAGAATTTCAATATGTACCTCTGAAAATCTGGCCAAATTCTCTTCTTAACATCGTGTCATTGTGCAAATTCTGTCTCGAAGTTCTCCTCCTCGTCGATCGCAATTACCGGTGCAGTGCTAGAAATGAACAAAAGTTTTAAGCTCCCACTAAATCAGGGACGTGAGTAAATTGCACCTGTAAAATGTTAATATATGAATTTTCGAGGGAATACTGTAACCAAACACCAGAAACCATAACCCTTTGAATCCGAGCAGCTGATTTTCCAGACAGGAGAATGATACGTCATAACATCATTAAATAAGATGGCTGTTCAGTAAATGTGTGATGAAGACCAATCGGTATTTTCAACATGCAGCCCTGAGGCTGCATGTTGAAAATATTGATTGGTCTATCCCAAATAATGAATATGGACTCGTCTAATTGCTGCCATGGCCGATACCACTAGTGTTCAAGGGGTTAAATGTACAGTAGAATCCTCTTAATTGAATATCCATTTTGCCAGTGAAAATTATTTAATTAACAGGAGTATACAATTAACAGGGATTTGGTCAGTTTCCTGTGTTCTTGAGGTAAACTGATCATTTATTCTATTATATCTTGTTTGACAGAGCTCTATGAGCTCTGTCAAACAAGATATAATAGAATAAATGTCTGTATTGGATGTGGTGAGGCCAAAAAGGTTGATGAATAAGGGGAATTTGGTGTGTGTCACAGTTATTTTTTTTGACATATTACAAAAAATTTTATACAATTAACAGGAGTTTACTCAACAACTCATATGCAATTAACAGATCAAATTTGTACTGAAAGTATGGTAAATGGTTTTGTGTTTGGAAATTATATTCGATTAACAGGGATATACAATTAAGAGATATCCAATTAAGTGGGCTCCTCTGTATAAGGAAATACTGAATTATGATAGTAACTTGCTACTGGCCATAGTGTGCTGCTTTCTGAAAACAACACACATTTTGTAGCTCCCGTAAAATAGAAATCACGGGAACTGACGGGAGCAATTGCACTCGCATCCGTCTCATTTTCCAGGACTGCCCGTGTCAGTTCCCCCTCCCTCCCCCCCCCCCCCCCCATGAGTATAGGATATACAAATTAAAACAAGATGGTTACATCAATATCGCTTTTATTATTTTATCAAAACACCAGTTACATAACAAATAAGCACACAAAACCATATCATGTGACCCCTCTTTGGAACGAGCTCGACGAGCTCGTTCCAAAGAGGGGTCACATAATATGGTTTTGTTGAATTTTTTTAAAAATATTTCTTCAGCTGCTGAATTTGCATATTACGCGGGTGGATGTGGCCAACAACACCAGTAATAAATAAATAATAGTCGACACTTGCAAAAAAAATTCTAGAATAACTAAATTTTTATACCACAACCACCGGCCCAGACTACCTGATGCTAACTCAGTTTAATTCAGGGCCAAACACAAATTTTGCCCCCCCATCCCCAAAATTTGCCTGCAAAACCCCCCAAAATAAGTCAGTATGCCCTTGGGCCCTTGGGCTCATCATTTTCCCTTGGGGCATTTTTTTTAAATTTTTGCGAAAATCATTTTTTAGCTCAACTTTGGCAAAGCCAAGTTTGAGCTTTTGTCGTGGTCCGTCGTCCTTCTGTCCGTCTGTCAACAATTGGATACGGCTCAGGCTAGAGGCCTTATTTATGAACCTATCTTTACGAAACTTCTTGGGTACCTTTGTTATGACCGTGGGACGAGAACGAGTGTTTTTGGGTGCGGTCCGAAATTCAAGATGGCTGCCAGCCGCCATTTTGTACTGACGATGCAGAAATCTGTTTTTTGTACAGAACTTCCATATGAAAGCTCTGATTTGAATAATTTTTTGTTTGAATGTTTAGTACCATGAGATACATTACATATCATACAGGTTTTTTTCTTGTGCTTAAATTATGCAAATTAGACTAACTTTGATTTATTTAGTGTTACTTTCAGCACTGTCAGTGCAAATGCCAATACGGCTCGGGCTAGAGGCCACATTTATGAACCGATCTTTACGAAACTTCTTGGGTACCTTTGTTATCACCGTGGGGCGAGAACGAGTGTTTTGGGGTCCGGTCCAAAATTCAAGATGGCCACTGGCAGCCATTTTGTTCAAAATTAGGGGCAATCAGATTTTTGTGCAGAACTTCCACATGAAAGCTCTGATTTGAATAATTTTTTGTGTGAATGTTTAGTACCATAGGATACATCACATATAATACAGGTTTTTTTTCTCGTGCAGAAATTATGCAAATTAGATCAACTTTGATTTTTTTCAGTGCTACTTCCGCACAGTAAGTACACACGTCAATACGGCTCGGACTTGAGTCTGTATTTATGAACCGATCTCCACGAAACGTCTTGGGTACCTTTTTTATCACCTTGGGACGAGAACGAGTGTTTCTGGGTGCGGTCCAAAATTCAAGATGGCTGCCAGTGGCCATTTTGTACCAAAATTAGGTCTAATCAGTTTTTTGTACACAACTTCTATATGGCTCAGGCTAGAGGCCGTATTTATGAACCGATCTTTATGAAACTTCTTGGGTGCCTTTGTTGTCACCATAGGATGAGAACGAGTGTTTTGGGGTGTGGTCCAAAATTCAAGATGGCCACCAGCAGCCATTTTGTACCAAAATTAGTGCAATCAGTATTTTGTACAGAACTTCTGCATGAAAGTTCTGATTTGAATACATTTTTGTATGAATGTTTAGTAACATGGAATACATCACATATAGTACGGGTTTTTTCTCATGCAAAAATTATGCAAATTAGATGAACTTTGATTTATTCGGTGCTACTTATACACTGTAAGTGCACATGTCAATACATCTCGGGCTAGAGGCTGTATTTATCAACCGATCTTCACGAAACTTCTTGGGTACCTTTGTTATCACCTTGAGACGAGAACGAGTGTTTCTGGGTGCAGTCCAAAATTCAAGATGGCTGCCAGTGGCCATTTTGTACTGAAATTAGGTCCAATCAGTTTTTTGTCACAACTTCTATACAGCTCGTATTTATGAACTGATCTTCACAAAACTTCTTGGGTAACTTTGTTTTCACCTTGGGACAGGAATGAGTGTGTTTTGGGGTGCCTTTGTTATCACTCTGCTATGAGAATAAATATTTTGGGTTTCAGTCAGACCCACTCTGGGACTCAAAGATTTCTTTTCTAGTTTAGCATCTGACTGTCACCCACCTTTACAATACTTTACCTATACATTTGTTACAGGCTATGGTCAGTATTCATGTACAGACCATTACAATACTTTATATGTACCTTTGTTATCAGGTCAGGTCATTACCTAAATGTTTGTCATTGCTGTGTCACATACTATACATGTACATGTCTTAATAAGTTGAGCTACAGTGTCATTGACACTTTCATTTTGTTTAAATTTTCGAATTTATTTTTGCTTGCTGTTATATACCGTTCCTTGGACCACATTCAATTAAAACGGTTGGAGAAGATGCCCAGAGAGTTCCTCTGCATTTAGATGAGCAGACTGGGGATTTAGATATGCCCCTACCTGCTTCATTCAATATACGCTCGGAAGTGATGGAATGTGCTATTTCAACTAATAGAGTGAATCTGGATGCGATGTCCTATGCAGACCACCTATGCAGAACACCTTACCAGAGCTATGGTGCAACGGCTTAACTGGTAGAGGGCTGGAAGCCCATATTTGGGCTTTATTCTGAAGTGCAGGTGCCACAACTTGATGCCTTCATATTCTGTGGATATGCTTCATATTAGTTTGAAATTAAAATTATTTAGTCTGTGAGGGTTTGCCTTGTTACAATTTATGGGAGAATGCCAAGTGGCACTCTCCCATAAATTGTAACAAGACAAAGAGACTTGGACAAATTTGGATGACCAAAAATAATTTAGCACTCTACCAGTTAATGGGAAGGAATTTGAGGACGTTTATTCCTCGCTTATAGTTCTTTCCAGGGCAGTCATGTATGCCATGTACATCTCCGCCCTGGCAGTCGCAAATTTGGAGTTGATCAGACGTGATGCTGCCCTTGCGTAGTCATCACTTATAGATGACAAGGTGAAAATCTCTCTCCGAGTCACTCCAGTCTCCGGACATACTCTGTTTGATGACAAGCTTTCGTTAGTCTATGAACAGGCTACAAAAGAAGCTTCCAGTGCACTGCTATTGAAGTCGGTGTCTCAACAACATGCTTCAGTAGACCGGGGTAAGCGAGGCCATTCCACTTCTAAGTCATCTAAAGGGAACTCCTCGCGAGGGTACAAGAAACCCTCTTATTCTTACTCCGGAGGTCGTAAGTATAGTGACTCGGGAAAGGGGCGCTGGTCTGATCAAGACTATAGGTCACACGCCGATGGGACAAAGTTCTTCATGGGGAGGACGTAGTTTCTCCTCCCGTAAGCCTCATAAGTCGTACAGGTGATGGACAAGCCTCTATTGCTTGCCAGTTGGCAGAAGGTTATCAGACTTCACGAGAAACTGGATAGAAATCATGGGAAGATCAGTGGGTGAGAAGTGTAGTCTCGGAAGGCCTCCGAGGAAAACACCAACTTATAAGATGTCCGCGTTGGACAAATCATCCAGCGTATCCTTTCAAAAGAGAGTCTCTCCTAATGGAGGTGCAGGCTCTCTTATTATAGGAAGCAATAGAATAAAAATTCTCAAGGTTTTTCACCTGTTCCTCATGCCAAAGCCAGACGGCTCATTCCGACCAGTAATAGGATTGAGCTGGATAAACAAATTGATCGTGGCTCCAAAGTTCTATATGGAATCTGTTTGGTCGGTAAGAGCGAGCATTCAAGTGGATGACAATGCGGCAAGCATAGATCTAAAGGACACACCCACTTTCATGTCCTGGTACATCCGGCATTCAGAAAGTACCTACATTTTACCATGCAAGGAGAGGTTCATCAGTTCAGAGCAATGTGCTTCGGTCTGAACCTGGCTCCTTGGGCCCTCACTCGAATAATGAACTTGGTAATGTCATACTTCCAATCTCATTCGTCTGTGGTACCATCAGCTTACTTGGACGACATTCTCCAGAGACACGGCAACAGAATTATTCTTCAGAATGATGTTCAGAGTCTGCTTCAGTTGTTCCGATGTCTCGGTTTCATAGTAAACGAGAAAAAGTCTGATCTAGCTCCGTCCAAGTCGTTCATTCACTTGGGAATGAGCTTCGAAACAATCTGGTTCATCTGCTGTTACCCAGAGCGCTATTAGTCAGTTGTTATGCTCACTTTTGTCTAAACTCTCCCACAGTAACAGCGAGGGAGTTTATGCGACTGATGGGGCTGTGCGAAGCAGCTTCGGATCTTATTCCGATGGGCTGTCTGTGCATGCATATCCTCCAGGTATTCTTTACTCAGAACTGGAGTGTGAAGATGCATTCGCTCGAATCAGTATTGTTTTAACGAACCAAGTAAGACAAAGGGTTCAGATTTGGGCGGATCTTCAGTCAGGCTTGTCATTTTGAGGCGGGCGATCGTCCCAGGCAGCAGTCGCCCGTCTGAGTTCAAAATTCCGCGGATGGTAAACGTCAGTCTAGCCCTAATTTCTGCGGCTCATTAATTCAGTCGGAAGCACCTCAAAACGACCGTCTCAAAACGACAATTTTCGCACACTGAAGGAGATAACAAAGCACAATTTGTGAAGTTTGTAGTGTGTCGTTGATGCAGTCATCCAGAGACAGTAAATGATTTTCCAAATACGTGCGAGAGGTCTGCCAGTTCTAATTAATTATTACATTGTACATCAGACTGTGACAACTCTGGTGTCACATGCAATTATGGAACGTATCATCCCCCAAGCCAGTTTGACCTCTGTTGATTTGCCTTGGACATTTCATCCCAAAATCAAAGCCGGGATGAATCGTCCCCCACCCAACATGGCTTGGTTATTTGGATGCAAGATAACTATAACAGTATCTTGCATCCAAGTATTCAAGCCTTCATCTATACATTACGTGATGACGTACATCATAATTACACAAACCATGTACCTTAAAATGATATTAGTTGTCTACCCAGCAGGCTGAAACAAAACAGCCCCTCCACAAACCATAAATGGCCCTCCTGGGGGCATTTTAGGCAAACCCAAACTGGCCCTCCTGGGGTGATTTGAGGCGAACCATAATGGCCCTTCTGCAGTTTTCAAAATCACACGCCTGCTTCAGTGGTTAACTCCGGGAGTTCTGCTTCAACTGCCGGATCCAGCTTTCACGATTATGACGGATGCGAGTCAGGCGGGCTGGGGTGCATCAATACGTCCAGCTGACTTGAAGTGTCAGGGTCTTTGGGACTCTCGGTTCCTAGAAAAACACGTAAACGTCGAGATGATGTCAGTCGGGTTAGCACCACAACATTGGATTCGTCAAATAGCAAACGTCCCTGTTCAAATTCTGTCGGACAACTTGACAGTAGTTGCTTACCTCAGGAACCTTCTTGCACGGAAAACATTTTACAGGATGAGCAGTGGACGCAATTTCTAACTGTAGGAGGCCTCCTCTTCGTTGAATTATGCAGCAAAGTGGAGGGTTTTCTTCTGTTGGTGTATGGACCAGTCGATAGACATATATGATCCGTCCATTCCACAGATTGCCAATTTCCTGGTCTACCTGTTTGACAAACTCAAACTGCAGTCTGTCACTATTAAGGGCTGTAGGTCTATGTTATCAGACACTTATGCTCATCATGATAACTTTGCTATTGGATGAGATACTTTTTTATCCAAGCTAGTTAGAAATGTCTCTATTAATAGACCTAGAACCCTCAGATTAATTCCTAAGTGGAATTTGGCTTGGGTTCTGTTGAAGCTTCAAGAAGCTCTCTTTGAGCCGTTAGATGATGTAGAGTTCAAATTCTTGACCTATATGTTACGTGTCATACGAGCGTTAATATACAATCCTCAGACACTTTTAAATGAGTATAAAGAGTCTCATTCTCTGGACTATCTTTATATATTGGTTTCCTTCACTGAATTAGCGTAACAGGTTATGCTTGGCAGTAAATGGAGAAATTATATAATTCTCAATTACATTGTTGGTGTAATGCCATTCTCTTTTCTTGTAAAAGAGAAGGACATTTGTAATTCCTATGGCTTTTCCTATTCTACTGTAGGAGCTATCCTTTATCGAAGTAATTGAGAGATTGGATTTTCCTTTTAAGTCCTAGGCCCCTCCAGCCTTTTTATGATTCAGCTAGTCTGAGCCATTGGTCATAAAAATATGATAACTTTTAAGTAATTATACCCCCACTTTCGAAGAAAATGTGGGTATACTGGATTACATGCGTCCGTCTGTGTATGAGTCTGTCCGAGAATATTCATAACTTAAGTAAATTATTATTTTCTATAATATTTGTTGGTCATAGGTATGTCCACACTAGTTATTTTTTTTTTATTACTTGTTCACTTAGAAATTGTGTCCGTCTGAGCCAAATTTTGTCTGTTCATCCTGTATCTCGGGTATTGAATGTTCTGTTGCAATGAAATCTGCTGTGAACACTGCTTATGGTGTAGGCTTTAAAAGAGGATTCAACGATATTCCTCGCATTCTCCTTTGTAGAATTATCCCCCTTTTTTGACTTAGAAATTGTAGAAAATAGTCATTATTTTATCGGATTTCAGTGAAATATGGCATGCAGTTTGCCTATAACAAAGGCTTCTGCCTCATTGCATAAAACTTCCAAACCCCAAACAATTTACCATACCTTTTGACTTAGAAATTGTTGATATTGTTGAAAACTTTCGAAGAAAATGGTGGGGGGAGGGTATACTGGATTGTGTCTGTCCATCAGTGCATCCGTCCATCCTTACGAGAATATTCATAACTTAAGTAAATCATTATGGAATTAAATGAAACTTGGTATGCAATTTTTATGTTGTTCGACTTACAAAATCCAAAATCCACCGGATGACAGTCCAGCTCTTGTTTGTATATTTTTTATACTTACCAATGGCCCAGACGGGGATGGCCCTCCCATGAGTGTACACTCATATCTCCCCGCTGATTATAACATTTAGCAGGCATTGTTGAAAGAATGATGGTTGGCGCCAATTTTGGTACTTTCCTGGATACTGCGCACGTGCAGATAACAGAAGTATGGAGGACCAGATAGATAGGACTTAATTTTTGGGGGGTTTTGTATGCAAATTTTGGGGATTGGGGGCAAAATTTGTGTTTGGCCCTGAATTAAATTGAGTTAGCACCAGCTAGTCTGGGCCATTGGTAAGTATAATAAATATACAAATTACTTAAAATTTATCATTTTTTTCACTTTTTGTCTCAAAAACATCGCTTATGACCCCTTGTTGGAACGCGCTTGACGAGCACATTCCAACGAGGGGTCATAACTTATGTTTTTGAGACAAAATAATGAAAATTAATTGGCAATTTTTTAGAATAGAGCTGGCCGGTTTTGGCCATTACGTTGGGTAAAGAGTTAAATAAATTTTTAGAACACAGAAAATGTCTTCAAAAACATTTGTAAAAATGCAAAATGTTTGAACATAAAAATCATATTGGCTTCAACAAACATATCTTGACCAATATAAACAATATCAGCAAATAATATAATAAAAAGTATAAAAAAAATATCAAATTTTCACAGAAAAAAATTCTCTATGGTGAGAAAATTAGGCCCTCTAATGTGAGAAGATTTTGCCTTTTTGGGGGCCGAATCTTCCCGAGACCGAATCTTCCAGTACCTCTAACCTTTAGGGAATCAAAGTACCACATAGAACTACATTGGGTACCCGATGTATTTGAACCACTGTAATTTCTGGTACAATGATTTACCACATAGATCTATATAGATACCACATAGAACTACATAGATAGCACATAGAACTACATAGAGAAAATAGCATCAAATATACAGGTGTACACGGTGAAAATGTTCATGGATATCTGTAAAAATCTTCAGACCCACCAATCAGAATCTTTTGATATTTGGTACACAGCATCATTATGGGGCTAGATTCAAGTTTGTTTGGTGTTGGGTCATTTTGCCACAATTCCTGCTTGCCCTGGGTCGTTTCGCCCCCTATATTGGGATGAAAAGACCTGGGTATGAGGGGAAAATTGACGATGATTTTATTAATTTCTTAATAGTTTTGAAGTACTTTTCTACCATCAGTCTAACATTAAAATGCATATAACTGATATGGACACAACACATACATTTACCATCTTGAAAATTTAATACAGATAGAAAATTAATTGGATGAATGTACGGTATTGGTATTATTGCAAAAGTGAAAAAGAAATTGCTCATTGATATCGATGCAGAGGTGTAGCCTGGGGGGGGGGGGGGGGGGGGGGGTGTCCCCCCCCCCTTATTTATTCCTTACTGCAGTTCTTTCTGTGTATTAGTATCGAGTGACGGGTTATATAAATACACAAATTATCTTTTTTATGTTATGCATTTGTTTTGTAATATTATGTGAAAAAACTGTAAAAATATCATCAAGAAATACATAAGTAAAACCGGAATAAAACATATATATATATCACTGCGAGTCATGTTATCCATACCTCATCGACATACCACCCAAACAAACCCTCTCTATTTGTCTGATTTGGTTGCGAAACCACCCACCTTCATCTGTGGGGTGAAAACACCTAAGGTGAAAAGACCTGAGGCGAACGGGAATTGGGGCGAAACGACCTGGGGACAAGCAGTAATTGGGGCGAAACAATCCAGGATCGTTTGTTCTAGTAAGTCCCTCAGTTCCTGTTTGGGCTACCTTAATTTAAACTTATTGCTCTGTTAGGAATATTTTTTAAAAGACTTATTGGCAGCATGGTGGCTCAGTCACTGAGCCACCATGTTCCCAACAACATTCTTAAAGAATAGCCTCAGTGGTTACATGTATGACACTGGACTTCAAAGCGAATGGCTCATATCAAGGGTAACCTCATTTTGTCCTTGGGTATGGCACTTAATCCAGATTACCCATGTGCTGACATGGTGGGTAGTGTTGAAACAACTAGTCGACTAGTCAGAATTCTTCTTTCAAAAGGATTCAAGGTGAAATTCGTAGCACAATACACATTCTTTTGGCCATTATAAATAGGAGTGCAATATAACGCTAATGTTGATCAACAATTGCCATTGTGCATGTGACAAGAGCAGGTAACTTGGTTTTGTATTTCCAGAGTTATGCCCCCTTGAGTACTTAAAACATTACAGTATTGTGTCGCCTACTCCTTTAACATTTTACATGCTATATTGTTCAAACTTTGCACACATGGTGATCACCGCGGGCGTATATTGCCCCGCTAGGAGGTGCTCTTGTTACAATACCACACACTACAAAAAAGCCCTATCTGTAAATGTCTTCCTTGGCTTTAGCCTTCCTTCTTTTTTTTGATCATTCTTAGAAGTTCTAGGGGATTAGTTGTTACATGTAAGCCTGTGTTCTCATTGTCACATTTTCTCCAGTGGATGAGTCAGTAAGGGAGAAAATATGACAGTAAGAATTAGTGATGCAAGGGGCCATTCATCCAGTTCCCTTCCAGTAAGATAGTTTGGTCATTTTATGAACAAATTCCTGTGTTCGATCCTCATCCGGGATGACCCGTATTATGTCCTTGGACAAGGCACTTTATCCTGGTTGTCTACTTGGGGGCACGATGTCGCCATATACTAAGGTGTACTGCATGTCGATGGTGGACCTGTCTTCAACCACTGTAACCCTGCTTGAGCGGAGCTTGAACAGAGTTAGAATGTTGGGGAGCTGATCGACAGTTGCTAGTCGATGCTTGGTGTTTCTCTGGGTACTCCTGCTTCCGCCACCCATAAAACTGTCATGGTCATTATCCATTGTGCATAAGTGTGTGACCTTAAACACCAATAAATAAATAAATTGTGCACAAATACAGTAGAACTGTTCGGCCATTTTTGCCGCGAAACAAAGAACCCACAGGTAGTGGAACCCCCCATTTGTCATACACAGAAGAATACAATACCAGGTATGCAGAGTGGAATTTCCATTCAGACAGAGGCTTGGTGTCTGAAAGTTTCAGTAAAACTGGGACCTGCAGTTCAGTTTTCCAGTTTGCCACAATAACCAAAACCGAACCAGAACACTAAAAAATTGCCCATGTCTACTGATATTATGATTATGGTACTGAAGCTGACATTTTTGGAAATGTATTTTTGTTTTGTTTTTCAGACTACATCAGGGTTGCTCAAATTCTGTACCTTCTTGGTACCTGTACAACAGCAGTCTGTGCTGGTACTTCTATGGTTCTCTGTTTATACAGATATGGAGTACTTGCTGCTGAGATGGCCTTGGCTTGTGTAACAACTGGTGCTGGTAAGATCAATGAAATATTATTATTAAACAGCCTGTTGTAGAAGTGATCACTTTCCATGTATGGTCAGTATTTCCATGGACTTAATAATATTACAGGGCTTGCATTTTAGAACCGTGGCCAGGCTGATGAATAGGCTAGGTAAAAGGGGCAACCAGGCCTGATTTGTACTGCTCAGGGCTGATTTTGCAGATTACATAAACTGTGGCAGATGCGTTAGTCAGCTTGATAGATTGGCGACCAGACTGACTGATTAGCCTGGTGAGAAATGTTTTGAGGCTGATTACCAGGCCTGGGCTGATAGGCCTGGTGAAAATGCAAGTCCTGATATTAGATTCCAAACACATACATGTACAATACAAGTCAAAATAACTTGTAGCATAACTGCAATAAACTAAGTATACTGCTGCTTCTGGACTGATAAAATCAGAATCAGGCATCATTTTCTGGAAAGCTCTCGGTGAGAATGTCAGATTCTGGTCTTATCAGTGTAGGAAGAGAAATATACATAGTTTATAGCAGTTATCCTACAACTTATTTTGACTTGTACTGTACATTTGTATTACAGGAATAATCGTTGAAAATTTTAATTAATAAAGCACCTGGTACAACCCCGTGCTATATTAATTAAAATTTTGCTGATGATGATTTTTATTACCTGGTAAACACATGTGTGAGCATCACTGCCCATGTATGGATTATGATCATTCCACAGTGACTACTATATTTTATAAATTTATGTGCACCTCAGTTGGAAATTCCTTTTTACCAGGAACAAATGCTTAATTGGAAATATAATTTTCCTTTTCGAAATTCAAATTAACCCTTTACCCAACGAATTGCCCGCATATGCCCACGTAATTTGCAAATTCAGCAGCTGAAAAAATATTATTTTTTGAAAAATTTCAACAAAACCATATCATGTGACCCCTCTTTGGAACGAGCTCGTTCCAAAGAGGGGGTCACATGATATGGTTTTGTTGAAATTTAAAAAAAAAATGATATTTAAAATAATGAATTTTGAAATCGTCTGCGTTGGGTAAAGGGGTAAATAAATTTCCACAATCCAGTATAAGAGTTATATTACTTCCTTCAGTTCTGCGCCATATGTAGCATGTACCCAGGGAAATGGCTAGGGGTTTTCGATGGGGGGGGGGGGGGGGGGGGGGGGGGGTAGTGAATTTCTAACTAGGGTGAGGGACTGGGAGGGAGGTTTCCCCAGAGTTGGAAATTCACTACCAAGAAACATTTTGAAAATGAAGTCATGCAAGGGCCATAAAATTGATTCTAGTAACTGAAATGCCAACACATTTATGATAGAATTATTAGTTTGTTATTAATATTTGGTATTATTCTGGGAATTGAAAATGTGCTAAACAAATGCTCAAGCTGAGAGCTTTGAACAATTCACACTGTCCTAACATTAAATCACATCTTATGCAGTAATGATCAATTTTTGATGTTTCATCATTTTGTAACTGGGAATGATGGAATTAACTCAGGATAACGATTTTACATGATTGATGTGAGTTTCTTGAAGTGTATTTCGAGGATTTTTTTTATTACTATAAGTAAACATACTATAAAAATCTAATACTGTATGACTGTTGACACCATGCATACTTATGAAGCTCGATATTGCGTACACTGTGGTTGTAAATAGTAACAGTGGAATTTTTTCCGATTTCAAATCGAGTTTCAATTTTGGGAAGTAAAGGAGACATCAGCATCACCAAAGAAGCTCTAAAATCTAGATAGATGGAATTTCGAACTACTCATGACTTGCCCTCCGAATTTCCAACTATAGGGAAAAAAAAAATCTCCGAACCCATTTTATTTTTGTAGAAAAACAATCAAAAAATGGCATTTTCGATCTAGGGCCATTTGCCATGATCGAATTTCCAGTGTGTGTTCGATCAGTGATATGAGTGGTTTAGTGCCATAGCTCGTGCGTAGCATGGATGCAGAGATGTTCTAATTGACCCACTTCCGTCAATAAGAGCATGGTAAGAGTGAATTTACCTGAGATTAGAGCATGGAGCCGATCGGCTATAAGCCACATTACGGGTTTAGAAAGAACAACCAGGTCAAATTTAACTGATGAATTACAATTTCAGTTAATAGCTTGTTTAATTAATGTGCAAATAAAATGCCTAATGTTTTATGTTTACTGGTAAAATGTGGGAGGGTTATTTTTGGGGTCTTTAAGAAAAATTAGGAGGAATTAATTTTCCATTTTTGATCCTTGAAATAGGAATAATTCTTGTCCAAAGGAGAATAAATTTTACAGTGAGAGCTGATTCTAACGAATATAACCACAGACTGGATTAATCACCAATGCCAGAGATTCTTATGTCCTCTTTGGGAAAGGGACCAGGGCCCATGCAGTTGGGAAAATTCACGTCATGAAGGCTCCAATCGGGAATTTGTTTGGAGAAGAAACACACAAAGAATAAGAAATGTTACCTTCATATTGAACTGAGAGCATTAATACAGAATCTACTACATGTATAACGAATGCATGTAGTACATTTGATAACAATAATGATCGGTTTCTGTAATCTCTATTAAATAAATTGTTCTTACACTATTAAATGATGAAGATATTTACGCGATAGTCTACATTCTGTGACTTTGCAGTTGTGTCTAGGCACGTCTTTGCTGCCTGTGTAGGCAGCCAAGACTTGTTTAGAAACAACTGACAAGGTGCCTTGGATGTAACTTGCAAGCGTACCTAAAACTGCCTTTTGAACCTTCAAGAATTAAAGAATTAAATTTTCATTTAAATGAGGACTGAGACTGGGAAATTTTTAGTTTGAATTTGAAAAAATCATGCCAAAATGCCCTTGGGAAAGGGACCCATATTTGACCCCTGTAGACTCCCAAAAGAACCGAATACAATGCAGTCAACTTAATTTGATGTCTCTTATTTGAAGAACCCTGTTAATTGAATATCATTTTCAAACACAAAACCATTTATTATAGCTTCAGTATAAATGTGATCTGTTAATTGCATGTATGTTGTAGAGTAAACACCTGTTTATTGAATGAAAAAACTCTCAGTTAAAATTTACACAATTTATTATGTATTTACATAGAGATTAAAACTCCTACGTGCCTAATTCCAACTTTAGTGAGTTTCTTATGTTACATGTAAACTGAGCCCTGCACTGTTGAGCTCATTGGCAGTGACTTTTATTTCATTGTGGTAAAATGATATCACAAATTATTCTGTTTTTCCTGATGTAAATTCCTCTTAGGCAGTACTACACTCTAGAGCATGTCTGTCATTCTTAAAAATGCAGGAGGGCTAAAAACCGTTCCCCTCACATGGCCTAGGGGAGCAATTTGCCCTCCTCAAACTTACAAAAGCTAAAAGTGAAAAAATGAAGTTTTACTATTAATAAATTCTGCCTAGTGGGCTTTGTACATTTTATTCGGTGCTGGTAACAAGGTAGTCTCTGTGAGATGGCTACACTGTCCCTCCCACACCTCCGAGCCTCTGTAAGGCCCGGAGTTGTGGGAAGGGCAGTGTGGTGTCTTACAGAGACCACTAACATAGCAGAGATCTGAAAAGTTGCGGGTTTTAGGAATAGGATGTTATGATAATCATCATTATTTTCTGAAGCCAGGAGGGCTAGTTTTTGCCCTTCTTAAATTTTTTTTAAGGCAAGCAGTAGGTGAGCGAATAAATCGCTCTCCTGAAAATGCCAGGCCTGCTAGAGATGGGCAATATACCGACAAAACCGAACTGATATGGGGATTCCAAAAAAACGAACCGTTGAATACCAAAACCGTCTGAATTTTCAGATATTTTTGTACTGTACCAATGACCCAGACATAGCTGGTGCTAACTCTAAAACATCTAGGGCCAAACACAAATTTTGCCCCCCAATCCCCCAAATTTGCATCTAAAACCAAAAGAAATCATGTCCTAAAGGACCTCCATACTTTGTTCTTACTGCGCATGCGCAGTGTCAAGGATGTTCCGAAATTGGCGCCAATTATCATTCTCTGTTTGGCCCTTCATCAGTCAACATCTCACTGATCTTTGTGCTTGTAAATCTCAGTTTAAAGGATGCCAGACACGTAATTATTGGAGAAATGGTGATTCTAAGGAGGATATAGAAGGAGGAGAGGAAAAAGGAGTGACAAAAAATAATCAGGGCTGTACTTAAAATTTTTTATGAAATTATGTTAAGTTGCCTATTTTCGAGGCATGGGCCTGTTGTTGTCATTCTTGCTATAAAGTTGCACTGCTTATTCAGTGTTTCCTCTCCCCTGGTCTTCTAAGTCCCCCCTTGCTATTCTCCCATGCTTTTGGCATATTTTTGAGAAAGATCATTTCTAAATTCTCTTGGGAGAGTTAGCTTGGTTACAGAATGAATTCTGTTATTTTCCCCATAGTTACGTTTTCACCCATGGGTGTATAAACGTTGTGTTCTGCATCTTCCATCTGATGTTCTGTAGATTCTCCCCTGGGAGTCTCTGTCTTGCATCAGATAGAGTGTAATTTTGATGACTGATTTCGGGCCAGTTTTGTCAGTGCCTGGAGTCATGTTTTCTGGTGTTTTTACACTGTTTGTTTACATTGGCAACAGTCTCTTTTGAGGGGGGCTGTTTGCCTTTGGAGTAGTTTATCTCACTTTTAGATACATTATTATTATCCGTAAGTGTTGCATTAATTATTTAATATAATTTTAAAATTTTTGACCACACTTAGCCTTGGGATCCATTGGGGCTCAACGTTACTTTTCAGAAACTTGGGCTTCACTGAAAAAATATTTTTCAAAAATTATTTTGATTTTCAATTGTTTTTTCATTATTAATGGATCATGTTATTATGTATCTTTGTGTTTAGGGGTTTGTGCGAGTACTAGGACTTGTTGTTGACTTTTCACAATGAAAGGATATTGTTCAAATTGTAATAGGAAGAAATCTTCCTCTGACTTTCATGATCATTGTATTAATTGTTCTATATGTCAATATTGGGATGACAAACATTGGAAACGTGTGTCACGATATGTTGTTAGTGGAGAAAGGGCTATGCCGGCTCTTTCTCCGCAGGGTCACTCTACTCTATCAGTTTCTATTTCAGAGGAACAAGAACAGGGTGATGTTTCCATGTTATCTTCCGCAAGTGCGCTTCCGTCGTCACAAATGAATACAGAGCTAGCGGCAAAAGTGCTCATGGAGATAAGACAAATGTCGTCCGCTAGCTCGCCAGGTGTAGCGTCCATTCACCGAATGGTTCGGCTGCCGGGTTCATCCGATGCGGTCCAGGAGGAAATGTTGGGTGATGCGAGCACTATAAACATTCAACGTGCACACCCAGTGACGGCGGATAGTAGGAGAGATCGGAGGAAGCCTTCGAGTCCGGTTCCTAGCTTGTCCAGGTCCAGCCGGGCCGCGAGCGAGAGAGGCTCCTCTCTCGTACAACAACATCTGGGACCAGATGTTGTGGTACAAAATGTGTCACTAGCGGAGCACACGTCCGTCGCTCGGGATGCTCCGTTGTATAGGCAGTCCGCGGAGACTGCTCAGGCTTCTTCCTCTCACCAGCGCACACGACCGCACCTTGGCTACGTGACCGCCGATATTTTACCAGCTTCGCCGATCAGGGATTCTTCGGCGACCAGGTCACGCCATCCGGTAGCCAGGGACACGAGGCTGGTGGACTCCGGACGTTCGCATAGGAAGAGTATGCGGGAGTCACCAGATGCGGAGCTGCCCTCGGCGAAGCATCGAAAGACTGCGCCTCCGCAGGCCTCGATGTCGGACGTGCTTGTTCAAATAGCACAACTTATCGCAGCATCCCAGCAACCGACAGAAACGGTGTCGGATCGGGAATTATCCGACGGCACTGGGTCGGTACGCTCCGCCGAAGCATCGGGTGCGGACGACCGGGAGCATCATGAGGTCCGACCAGATGGTGAAAGGGATACGGATGACTTGGAGCTATCCCTTTCGGAACAACATAAAGCTGCCGTGGACTTCATCCGGCACTTTCTTCCTCAAGTTGTTCCATCGGGCCAGACTGCTGCGGTTCCGGACAAGAGAATTATAGCGTCATTGGACTCTGATTTCTTTGAGCGATTCAGGGACATCGCTCCCGAGTTTCCGTCTCAGTCCAATAATGTCGCAAGAACATTTGAATTATTGAACAACGCTATATTCAAACTTGCTTCCAAAACAGGAAAAGCGGGTTTCTTGTCCGCCAATACTCTCAACCTGCCTTTCATTAATGCAAGGAATAAATTCAATACGGCAGGACAGGGTATCCCGAGAGTTCCTCTGCGTATGGACGACGAGGCGGAAGACTTAGAATTATCATTACCGTCGTCTGCGTCTATTCCAACCGCGGTGTTGGAGACGACTATTTCGTCTAACAGAGCCAGTTTAGATGCTTTATCTTATGCAGACCACCTTACTAAGGCGTTATCACTGCGTCTTCAAGGGAAAGAATTCCAGGATATACAATCCTCTTTAAGACTTCTTTCAAGGGCAGTAGCTTATTCCACGTGTAACTCCGCCCTTTCAGTGGCAAACCTTGAGTTGGTTAGACGTGACGCAGCCCTAGCTACATCCACACTCGTGGATAGTAAGGTGAAGAACTCTCTCAGAGTCGCTTTGGTCTCCGGAGAACTTCTCTTCGACGGCAAGCTTTCTGCAATTTACGATAAAATTACTAAGAAAGCTTCGGATTCTCTGCTGTTCAAATCTGCTTCTAAGAAGTCGGACACGGCAGATAAGAGTAAGACAGGCACTTCTGGGTCTAATGCACCCAAGAAAGGTTCCTATAGAGGTTCCGGTGCGTCCTGTTGGTCTTATTCAAGAGACCGTCAAGGCAGCGACTCACGTGCGGGACGTCCTTCAGGCCGGGACAACCGGTCGGACGCCCCGAGGTCGACGGGACGAGGTGCGGGTCGTGGAGGACGTGGTTTCTCCTACCGCAGGCCTCGCAGGTCCAGGAGGTGATGGCTTCAACCTCTATCGCGTGCCGGTTGGCGGAAGGTTGTCGAGTTTTTCACAAGAGTGGGTGTCGATTACGGACGACCCTTGGGTGAGAGGGGTGATTTCGGAAGGTCTAAAGATATCCTTCAAACGAAAGCCTCCATTAACTCGAAGTCCAAAATCGACTCAACTTCCGTCAAATCCGCAGAAAAGAGACGCTCTGTTATCAGAGGTGCAGTCTCTTTTAATGAACGCGGTAGAGGTCGTAGAAAACCAGGAGACACCGGGATTCTACAGCCATCTGTTTCTGGTTCCGAAACCAGACGGCTCGTTCCGTCCAGTCATAGATTTGAGCTGGATAAACAAGCTGATCGTCGCTCCGAAGTTTTATATGGAGACGATTCGATCGGTCAGAGCGAGTATTCGGGGTGAACGATTATGCAACAAGCATAGATCTCAAAGATGCGTACTTTCACGTCATGGTACATCCGACATTCAGAAAGTATCTATGCTTCGCAGTCCCAGGGGTGGTGTATCAATTCCGGGCGATGTGCTTCGGATTGAATCTAGCACCCTGGGCTTTCACCTGGGTAATGAACTCGGTAATGATGTATTTCCGAGCTCATTCGTCTGCGGTAACGTCGGCCTACCTGGACGACATTCTTCAGAGGTACGGCAACGAGTTAACGCTTCAGAACGATGTGCAGAATCTGCTTCTATTGCTCCGACGTCTCGGTTTTATAATAAACGAGGAGAAGTCGGATCTGGTGCCGTCCAAGTCATTCACACATCTGGGAATGAGCTTCGAGACGCACAACAATTTTGTTCGTCTGCCGTTAACCAGAGCGAAATTAGTCAGTTGTTACGCTTGCTATTGTCTGCACGCAGACAAAGTCACAGCGAGGAAGTTCATGAGACTGATAGGTCTGTGCGGAGACGCTGCGGATCTTATTCCGATGGGGCGGTTACGCACGCGTCCTCTCCAAATTTTCTTGACTCAGAATTGGAGTGTGAAAATTCATTCACTCGACATAGACGTTCTCTTGTCAGATCAAGTGAAAGGAGAGATTGAGACTTGGGCAAACATTCAGTGGTTAACTCAGGGAGTTCCGCTGCAGTTGCCGGATCCGAGTTTTACCATTATGACAGATGCCAGTCAAACAGGTTGGGGTGCATCATTGATCCCAACAGATTCGAGATGCCAGGGTCTTTGGGATCCGCAATTCCTGGGCAAACACATAAACATCAAGGAAATGATGTCAATTTGGCTTGCGTTACGTCATTGGATGGACATTATTCACAATGCTCATGTCCAAATCCTATCCGACAATACGACAGTAGTGGCGTATATACGGAATCAGGGAGGCACTCATTCAATTCCGTTGTTCAATCTAACGGAAAGAATCCTTCTGTTTGCTCTAGAACATCAAGTTCTTCTTTCGGTCCGTCATATACCGGATCGTCTGAACGTACTAGCAGACTCCCTTTCACGAAAGGGTCACTTGTTGCCGTCGGAGTGGACTCTCAACAAACAAGTATTCAATCAGATTTGCTACCAATGGGAACGGCCAATGATAGACTTATTTGCGACACATCTCAACAATCAGTTGCAGACGTATGTGTCTCCGTGTCCGGATCCAAGAGCATTTGCAGTAGACGCTCTGTCGATCCCTTGGGACGGAATGATAGGATATGCGTATCCTCCAGCGCCGTTAATTCAGCAAGTATTGCTAAAGATAAAACAATCTCAGTGCAAGATTCTGTTGGTAGCATCTCTGTCTCCACAGAGACCGTGGATAAATCTACTCAGGTGTCTGTTGTGGGACCTACCGCGAAAGCTTCCTCCACGGGAGGATCTTCTTTCGCAGGAGAAATCGCGTCAACTCCATCACAACCCGCAAGGTCTCAACCTTCACGTTTTTCCGTTGTGCGGTCCTTCTTGCATGGCAAGCACTTTACAGGACGAGCAGTGGATGCGATTTCTAACTGTAGGAGGACCTCCTCTTCGCTAAACTATGCGGCTAAGTGGAAGGTTTTTTGTCGTTGGTGTAGGGATCATTCTGTTGATATTTTTGATCCCTCCATACCAGATATTGCAAACTTTCTAGTATACTTGTTCGATGAAATCAAACTGCAGCCTGTTACTATTAAGGGTTATAGGTCTATGTTATCTGATACCTATGCACATCATGATAGTTTACAAATTGGATCTAATGTCTCTTTATCTAAGTTAGTTAGAAACTTCTCGATAAATAGACCCAGAACTCTTAGGTTAATTCCTAAGTGGAATTTAGCTTGGGTTCTTCTTAAACTGAAGGAAAAGCCATTTGAACCTCTTGGGACAGTAGACTTCAAATTCTTGTCTTATAAGACAGCTTTTCTCTTAGCTTTCTCTTCTGCTAGAAGAGTCAGTGAGCTTCATGCACTGTCGGTGGATGATTCTCACTATCGTAGTGTCGGGAACACTATCACCTTCACTACTAATGTGGGATTTTTAGCTAAGAATCAGGCTCCTAATAAATATCCGGAACCTATTGTTATTAAGGCTCTTCCGTCTTCAGACGGGCGTAGGCCATTACTCTGTCCTGTTAGAGCGTTACGTATCTATAAACAGAGATCTCAGTTTATCAGAAAGGGATGAAAACGTTTCTTTCTGTCTCTGATGCCTAATAGAAAGGATATTTCAGTCCATTCTATTGCTAGATGGATTCAATTAACTATCCGTACTGCTTATGAAAATTTATCTTCTTCTCAGCAGTCTGTGCTTAAGATTTCGGCTCATGAAGTAAGAGCTCTTTCTACTTCTTGGGCTTACGCTAATAGTATTGCTATTACAGATTTAATGAAGGCTGCTTATTGGTCTCAGCCATCCACATTCACGAATTTTTATCTCAGAAATATTGAGTCCATTTCTGGAGACCTGCATTGTTTAGGTCCGTTATCTGTTGCTCAGAATGTCGTCCACTAAACAGTTGCAACTATAGTTATGCAGGCTTTCTGTTCCGGCAGTGACTCCGTCCGGCTGCCCTCTTCGCTCTGGGCTATTTGACCCAGGGCAAGGGGAAGGGGGGGGGGGGGGGGGGAGGGTGTTCCCTTAGGTCACCTGCTTTATAGTGAAAAGCAAGGGAATGCCTCCTCCGAAGTCAGTATTTCTGAGTCGTTTCCGGGATGGTTTTAAAGTGTAATATTAATGTTAAAATTCATTCATGTCATATTTTTAAAGTGTAGCTCGGTGTGAAGCATTTGTATATGTCAAGTGTCAAACGGGCGTTAATATACAATCCTCGGACACTTTTAAAGAATATAAAGAGTCTCAATTCTCTGGACTAACTTGATTTATTGGCTTACTTTAAAAATAATTAGTATAAAGGGTTATACTGGATGTTAATAGAGAACATGAATGTTATTGTGCTCAATTATGAGGGTATTGTATCTTTCTAATTTAACATAAAATAAGAAAGATACATGTAAAGCCTAATACTCCTTTTCTCCTTGAGGGGTTGACTCTATATTATATAGTTGAGCTTATTGGATTTTCCTCTATGTCCTAGGCCCTCCAGCCTTTTTACTATTCAGCTATGTCTGGGTCATTGGTACAGTATAAAAATATTAAAAAATTTATAGTAATTTATATATTTTTTATACTTACCAATGACCCAGACGGGGATGGCCCTCCCAGGAGTTGGGAACTCTTACCTCCCCGCTGAGTACATAGCGCTGACCAGGCACTGCTTGTAAGAATGATAATTGGCGCCAATTTCAGAACGTCCTTGACACTGCGCATGCGCAGTAAGGGCAAAGTATGGAGGTCCTTTAAGACATGATTTCTTTTGGTTTTAGATGCAAATTTTGGGGATTGGAGGGCAAAATTTGTGTTTGGCCCTAGATTTTTTAGAGTTAGCACCAGCTATGTCTGGGTCATTGGTAAGTATAAAAATATATAAATTACTATAAATTTTTTAACTTTCCTACATTCGCTATTTATAAGTACTTGTTGAGGCTTGATAATATTTGAAAGGTTCATTTTCATGAAAGAAGTGTCCGATTTTCTTTTCAGTTTCTTTAACCCTCAGTGGACTGTGCATCTGTTCAGAATTCCCACTAGACTACAACGTGTTCACTTCCAATTGCTCAGCAGTGATTTTCAGTCAAGTCTTGGCTGCCTTTTAAGGCAGCCAAGACCTGACCAGAAATCACTGCTCAGGTGTTTTGCCTATTGTCAGCAGAACCTCCCAAAGATGGCATGGTCAGGGCACATGCTTTGAGATCGCAAAAGCCTGAAATAGGTCTTCAAACATTAAGGTGCGTTTAGAACAAGTCTTAAAATTACTGTAGATATGATTTGTGGTCGTAAAAGAATGCCACGTTGAGTTCATTGACAGTGTTATTATAGCTGTGTGGTAGAATAATACTACAACAAGTTTTTCTGTTTGTCCCGATGTGAATTCATCTTTGGTACCATCAGCAAATCTCAGTCAAGTCAGATACCGAATACCGAACCGATATAGACGTATACCCTCCTAAAAACACAGGCTTGTCATTTTGAGGCGGCCGATCGCCCCGGGCCGCAGTTGCCCGCCTGAGTTCAAACTTCCACTGACTGTAAACATCCGCCTAACCCCAATTTCTGCGGCCCATTAATTCAGTCAAAGGCACCTCAAAATCGGCTGTCTCAAACGGCAATTTTTGCTGATTGAAGGAGTTAACAAAGCACAATTTCTGACGTTTGTAGTGTGTCATTAATGCAGTCACCCAGAGACAGTAAGTAACATTCCAAATACGAGCGAGAGGTCTGCCAATTCCAAAGCTGTAATTTTTTATTGCATTGTACATCAGACTGTGATAACTCACATATCAGTAGTCATCTCGATTACCTGCAGCAACCATGTTGTGTCCTTGGGCAAGAAACTTCACCCCCATTGCCCTTGTGGGGGCATTGTGAGGTTGTGTACTAAGGCGTACTGCACGTCGATGGTGCACATGTCTTCAACCAATGCTAACCCTGCTTGTGTGGAGTTGGTAAGTTGGGAAGCTGACAGTTGCTCGCCGTTGCTCAGTGGTTCTCTCTGGGTACTGCAGCTTCCTCCTCCCGTAAAACTGTCACGGTCATGGTTAGCCATTGTGCAGAATTATGTGACCTTAAACACCAATAAATAAATAAATATAGTCATCTCGATTACGGGATGTATCATCCCCAAGCCTGTTCGACCCCTGACTATTCGCCTGGGATGTTTCATCCCAAAATCAAAGCGGGGACGATTCTTCCCCCCAAATCCGATTGATTCGCACGAAGTTAACTGCATCTGGCGGTGAGCGCAGTGCACTGGCTTGTACAGCCATCATGTAATGTATAGATAAGGGCTTGGTTATTTGGATATAAGATAACTATAACACTTGCTGTCACTGAGTATGAGTGAGTGTCATGGGTAACCTGGTTTTTGCATTCAAATATACAAGCCTGCATCTATACATTGCATAATGACATACATCATAATTACACAAACCATGTACCTTAAAATGATATTGTCTACTCAGCAAGCTGAAACAAAATGGCCCCCTCAAACCATAAATGGCCCCCTGTGGGTCATTTTAGGCGAACCCAAAATGGCCCACCTGGGGTGATTTGAGGCGAACCATAATGGCCCTCCTGCAATTTTCAAAATGAC
Source organism: Pictodentalium vernedei (assembly GCA_031216915.1). Classification (NCBI taxonomy): domain Eukaryota; kingdom Metazoa; phylum Mollusca; class Scaphopoda; order Dentaliida; family Dentaliidae; genus Pictodentalium; species Pictodentalium vernedei. Next base: position 40,977,850 of record CM062293.1, read on the forward strand.
AAACCTGAAAACACCAAAACTGATACTGCACTCAAAATTCCAATATGGCCCATTTTGATCTGAGGCAGGTGACAATGCAGAGAAAAACACTTAATGATCAGTCATGACTCAACTTTTGATTTTTTTTCTGTCTTTGCAGCTTTTTCTATGATCCTGGGTGTCTTGTTTGCCTTTCTGTTGACTGAACTAGATCTAGATATGAATGACTGGAACCAATTTCCCTTAACACAGGAACTAATAGCCCAGAAGGCTTATCCGTTTTTCATCAAGATTGATTGGGCTTTTGGCATTGCTTGTGTTAGTGCTCTATTGGAGATAGTTGCCGCAGTATTGTTTTTTATACATGCATGCATTTCTTGCAAAGGTATTGAGACCATCCGGAGACAGCAAGTAAATGGACCCAACAAGTACAAGCCAATACCAGAACCAGACGTTAAACTCCGCATTCCACCACCTGCAGTTCCTGTACAAACCCTCTATCAGCCATCTTATCCATCCCGAGGTTTTGACCCAACAATGGCTGTTGGACATGAAGGGATGGTCATTTCCAGGAATGAACCTGTGAGAGTGGAGCCACACTACAGATCTGAACCACTCTCCACCGGCTACCCTTCGGCTCCACTTCAGTCATACGGAGGAGCTTCGATATCGGAAGAAGTAACCATTTAGTGTTTCAGAAGAGGAATCGACTACTATGTCTGTAGCCTTAAAATGATGTAACAAGTTTTTCTAATAATTTTCATTCATTTGTAAATGTTTTATTCATTTCCTTGTTATATTGTATCAGTGCTTTATTTTAGCAGTCAATAGGGCTGCACGGTATTCAAAACTGAATACCGGTGTCCGTATTCAAAAAAATACCTTAGTACACTGGTACAGTAGAATCCTCTTAATTGAATATCCATTTTGCCAGTGAAAATTATTCAGTTGACAGGAGTATACCATTAACAGGAATTTGTTCATTTTCCTGTGTTCTGGAGGTGGGGCTGCACTGTATATCGATAAACGGATATATACCGGTATTCAAACCAATATCGACTGAATACCGGTGTGATAACAAAAATATCGGTTTATCGTCATTATTTATTTACTCACAATTTAATTTTCAAGATGTCTTGAGTTTTTTTAATTGTAGCCCCCGAATGTATAATAATATCCCTTTATCCAAGGAATCGTCTGCTTGTGCCCGTAATATACAAATTCAGCAGTTGAAAAAATAATTTTCAAAAATTTCAACAAAACTATATCATGTGACCCCTCATTGGAACGTTTGTGTACCGGTATTACCCGGGAGGGTGCAGCCAATTCGTTATTTACAGCGATAATATTATTCATTCGGGACTATAGTTTAAAAAACTCAGTACATCTTGAAAATTGAACTGTGGGTAAATAAAAAAATGAAGATAAACTGATATTTGTCTCCTCCTTTTTGAAAAAAATGGGAGATATTAAATTCGGGATGTCCTTCCATCCTTCCATTCCTTCTGTCCTTCCGTGTTTTTCATTTCCAGACTCTAATTTTCCTTACAGTGACCAGATTTTGATGAAATTTGGGTAGTAGATCACTTTTATCAATTGTGGGTCCAAGTTCGAATGTGAGCATTTTCCGCGCATATTTAATTAGGTTGCTGAAATTTGATTGGCTGACGGTTTCCAGACTCTAACTTTCCTTAAAATCAACCGATTTCGATGAAATTTCATATATGGATTACTTTTATCAATACCTAGGTCAAGTTCGAATATGAGAAATTTTGTACCGAAAATCTGTCCATCTGCCTGTCCATCTGCCCCGTGCATCAATGCACTTCGGACTAAAAGCCGTATTTATGAACCGATCTTCACGAAACTTCTTGGGTATCTTAGTTATCATTGTGAACGTCTTGAGATGCATTAATTCCCCTTGAAACTCCTGCCCAGCGGGAGACATAAAATTCACTGAATTTGCTTGTTTTGTAATTGCGCCAGTATTCAATCGACACTTGTTTGAATATCGGTATGTTTCATTTTATCGATATCACCGTGCACCCCTAGTGGTCCATTTTAACCTTTTATCTAATGTGACTGTCATAGCTGATAGGGCTGCACAATTTCTAAACTGAATACTGGTATCGGTAATAAAAAAATACTGTGGTATACTGGTATATCAAATGACTGTTCAGATATCTGAACATAATACCACAGTCGGGACTTGAGCCATTGTAATGGAACGAATTAGAATATCTTGATGATGCAGTTCAACTAACCCTTTACCCAATGCAGACGATATTAAAATTTATTATTTTAAATATTAGTTATCAAAGTTTTCCAAAACTTGAAAAAAATATCATGTGACCCCCTCATTGGAACGAGCTTGATGGGCTCATGCTAATGAGGGGGGTCACATGATATGGTTTTGTTGAATTTATTTTTTTAAAAATTTCAACTGCTGAATTCGTATATCACGCAGGTGGATGTGGCCGATTTGTTGGATAAAGGGGCAATTTTATTCATTCGGGACTACAGTTAAAACTGAATACACCTTGAAAATTAAATTGTGGGTAAATAAATAACAATGATAGACCAATGTTTTTGTAATTACACCGGTATTCTATTGATTCTGCATTGAATACAGGTAATTATCGGTTTATCAATATACCATATAGCCCTAATAGCTGCACACTGCTATTCACAAAAATCATCATTCCAATTATATACATTTTTTTTCTTCTTTTTGCCTTCAGAACACAGCTTACGGCCAGCTGGTTCCAATCAGGGATTGCAAGCTATGTTATTGAAACAAAAATTTTTCATCCAGTTACTCCCAGAAATAAAGTTGCATGGGTTGTGCCAGGGCTTATATTTATTTCATCTAAATTTGACAGAATCTATTTGGATACTCGCAAAAATGGTTGTGAGAAACTATTCCTGCTATGAGGTCCCAAGATACCATGAGGCCACCCTGGTTTAACACCAGTTGTACACAGATAACAAACAATAAACAATATTTACTAATAAAACCTTACAAATATCGATGTCATTGGAACTGGCTCACTGAGACAGTTCCAATGACAGCCATATTTGTACAATTTACTTGTCAAAGTGTCAGGATATTTCAGGTCATGTTAGCCTTGTATTGGTTAATTTGCTCCTGCTATGGTAGGTAAAGGGTTAAATTGACTCAATTCTTTTTCCGCAAATCCTAGCAGAGGTGCAGCAAGAATCTACATGGATTCTAGCTGGTTTTTCCCCCATGGAAACCAGGGGAAGGGATGCAGTGGTTTTTTATACCCCCAGATGGGTTATTTAGGATTCACTTTGTCTGCCTGTCCGTCCATCCGACCATCTCAAAATTCACTCATGAATAGCTTGTAAAGTATTTGGTTGAGTGACTTGATATTTGGTGTGCAAGTGTATCCTATTGCTGAATACCCATAGTGAAATGCCAGTGTCGTTCGAGATTTTATTGCCAGTCATTGCCCTTTATGGACTTAGAATTTGTATATACCCAAAAACTGTATCACCTACAGTACGTGGAGAGTGTATTATCACTAAATCACCCACAGAGTGGACAATCCACCCAAGCAATAATTGCAAATTTGTTGCAAAGCATAACCAGCACAAGCAAAGTTTCAGCTAATGGACCTCCGGGTTAAACCCGGAGGTCCATTAGCTGAAACATTGCTTGTGTTTTTTGTCGATATGTACAAAATTTGAAAGTTATAGCATGGGTGATAACTCCACTCCACGAGTGAATTACTTACAATCCACTCTCCACGTATGTACAGTCAGGTTTGCATTGTTAAATACATTGGGATATCATTTTTTGTCACCATATGGTGACACTTTATTTTCCTTTCCTTTTCTAAGTATCAAAATGAAGCACCTATACAATGTGCTAACATATTTTTAAAAATCGACTTGATAGCGATCTTTATTTTGGGTTGGCCTGCACATTGTGGGGGTATTTCGTTAGCTGTGCTTATGAACAGGTCTAGTTTACTGTGGTAAACAAACTGTTTTATTAGTAAAATAGGACCCAGTTACCAATGCTTGGGCATAAAGTCCCCTAAAATTGGCAACATGGGTAGGGCTGCACGGTATACTGGTAAACCGGTAATTACCAGTATTGAGAATGATACCGGATGAATACCGGTATTGTTTTGAAAGTACCGGTTTATCGTAAGAAACAGTGTTGGATCAAATTATTGAAGTTGATGTCAATATATTATTAGGGAATAACTGACAACTCCTGTGATAAAGTACATGTCAATCATTCTTCTTTCAACCAGTGAAAACACAGTTTGCAGTGCACTTGAGTGGCGTAAGTTACAAGTAAGTATACACGTACCACTACCAGCAATTTGAAACTGAAAGTTGAATATTTCAGGAGTGCATCCCTTAAGCCTCAGGGAATGAATACTTTGACACATTTGTGTATGTAATCTCACATTTCTCCATGTGGATAATAAAATTACTCACAAAATCATTATAGGGAGTATTTGTTCTAGCTTGTTTTGTTGCGCGAATCTTTGCATGAACCGATTCTTGAAATCTCATCAAAATATAAGTCCTGTGAGCACTGACAAATGTTTAAATTCAGTGTATATCAAAAGTGCTTTGCAATAAAGTGGGTCAATGTTACTTTGCCTCTAAAATATATTCAAGTAATAGAAGTACTCAATTTACCCTTTACCCAACGTAACGGCCAAAACCGGCCAGTGCTATTCACAAAAATCACCAATTGATTTTCAATATATTTTCATTTGTTGTCTTAAAAATATAGGTTACGACCCCTCTTTGGAACGAGCCCGTTACAATGAGGGGTCATAATCTATGTTTTGAGACAAAAAATGAAAAAAATTAGTTATTGAAGAATTTTGTTTGCAAGTGTCGTCTTCTTTTCATGTTAGATAAATCGTTAAGAGAAGGGTATGGCTATGTTGCCGGAGAAGTTTACCTTTAAATTCCTCTCACTGAACGTCTGTGGTTTAATATCGAAGCTCTGGAACCCCGAATTCAAATTACATTGTGATTTCGACTTTCTTTGTTTCCAGGAGACAAAGACCGACTAAGCCGGCGTGAACCAACCTGTTTTACTGATTCGTCGGCCACTCTGATAGATCTTTTTGCTGTTAGTTTAACGTCAATGCCTGCGAAGTCCTGGAACCGATTATCCAGCACATGATCCACTAACACTGCCCAAGATCAAATCAATTTATGTCAGTTTTTTTAAACGCCCTGTTTTTTTTTTTATTTTTTTAAAAAATAATATTTTTTCAGCTGCTGAATTTGCATATTACGTGGGCGGATGCGGCCGATTCGATGGGTAAAGGGTTAACTTGAACACTGGCTTCCTAGAATTCAGCATTAAATTGATTTTGTTACTTCTGAATTTTAAAATCCTACTTTTGACCACAAATCTTTTCTCTTCAGGTTCACTGCCAGTATCAAAAGTTGACAAATCTACGGGTGGTAGCAAGAATCACTTTCTATCAATTTTACGATACAATAGAGTCCTTTGTGACTGCGTTCTCTTCTAGGTCCGACCTAATTCATATTACTTCTCCTTCACTAGTCATTGAAAACTGTTTGTTCAAAGATAAACTATTCTCCCCCACTCTGCATGAGTAACATATGTGTGTCCTGGGTGAGATAGCATGGAGAGTCAGATGTATCCCACCCCACCCACGTGATGTTATACATTTATAACGTTATTATGACGTTATGCATATTGTATCAGTTTCTTGCTACCAACTAATTTATTTGACGTCATCGGAATGCAGTGTGATCAAAGTTCGAAGCTCTAAAACTCTTCAACCCTCAAGCTGCCACCGTTCGTAATCGAACCGTGGAATATACCTTTCGTATATATACATAACTTTTGCATGCTCTTTCTGATGGTGTCATTAGTTTTTCAAAACAATGAATACCAAACGAGTTGATTACATCAGCACATGACCACCGATTACCTCTGGCTAACGTAATCGCTGTATGGTGGGGGGGGGGGGGGAGAAAATCTCACACTCGGGACAAGATATTTGGTCCAGACACTCGGCAAGCCTCGTGTCTGGCCCAAATATCTTACCCTCGGGTGAGATTTTCCCATCCTACATGCATACCCATCAGGGATTATAATAGTCTTCAGCTCCAAAGTTGAAAAGTGGAGGAGCTTATGAAAATTGGTTCCCTTGGTTCCACTGCACCTGAATCTGTCATTCAATTGATGTTCATAATACGAAAAAATGTAATTTTATATGATATTGAATAAAATTTATATAAAAGCTGTAAAACATTTTTAGTGTCGATGTTTTCATTTTCCCATGGTACCCTATGAATTAACTCTCTGCATCAAACAAATCACAGGACTAATATTTTCTTGCCAAAATAACAAAATGTGTTGTTTTTCAAAACGATAAGTTTTGTTCTCATTAGATTGATCATTTAGCTCACAAGACTTATTCAATGACGGGTCACAAGCTGTGGTCTAAAGGGGAGAAAATGAAACCCGAATAGAGACTTTTGTATGCATAACGCTGGAGGGTTTTTTATCTGATTTATTTGATGAAAGGTTGTAGAAAGAATGTGATGTGTGTTTGAATTGGTGGGTGTTTTACATAACGAGTTGGAATGGCATAGTCATATTTAGCGTGAGCTGTAGGCTCGAGCGAAATATGATTATGCCATTCCAATGAGTTACGTAAAACACACACTGATTCAAACACACATTGCGTTCTGTGTTTATTACATAACCCATGCATTAAAATAAACAAATTTTAATTCCGATGTTTAAACCCAAAGGTGAAGATTCCGTTTGTTTTGACTGAAGCTGTACTGATCAAATGGATCAATAAAAAATCAAAACAACCTCTTCGGAACCAGTGTTTGTTGAAATTTGTATCGCTGTTTCTCTTCAGCTGGTGCCCATTCACGTCTAACCATTTGGTGGCTATTACTGTTACTAAAAATATAAGTACAAATTTGTGCAGATTTGCAAAACAACTGGGAGAAACATTTTTAAAAGAAGTTCGAAGCATGTCAGGATGTACGAAGATTTACCGAAATAAAGTTGACCAATTTAGATATAACAGGATCCACAAAACGAGACCCCACGGGACTGGGTTAATGTTCTGGTTGGAAATGATTGGGTTTTTTTCAAATATTATCTCATTTTTGGTTAACTAATTTTTTGTGAACAAACTTTATTTTGCTTCGGACATTTTCATTTTCACACTATGCGACAGACAGTCGATAATTGTATAACAAAATTTGGAAACTTTTAGAAGTGTAACTAATGACTCGATGGGAAAGGAACTAGTAGAACGGTGCTGGGAAAAAAGTTCCGGTTTGTACATCACCCATTGAATACAGAATCATTTATGTCATAGTGGCTATTCCATTAAATACAAGGGTTTAAAGTTGAATGGATGTATAATAAAATCCTTTACCTAACATAATGGCCATATCAGGCCAATTCTATTCACAAAGATCTCATTGAATTTTCAATATTTTGAACATTTTCACCTCCAAAGCAGGATGCAGAATTATTGTTAATCGAAAACAGAAAACAAGATTGGGAGAGTATGGATATAAAGCAAAACTTGAATGCAGAGGGGAAAAAAGATTAACTGGTAACAGATTTAACAAGAATTCAACCTTTTCTTGATCATAACTGTTTGTAATGTGTGAGAAATGGTATTTGTCAGGGAGATTGGAAAGGGGTCTCGAATAGAGGGCATCCACTTCTAGATTATAAAGGACCGCTTCCCATTCCATGGGCAAAATTCTGACAACCACTACATAATTTCCAACAGGTGAGGAATTCCATTAGCACTCCAAGTCAAACTTTTTCAACGGCAGGTTTTGACATTTTACTCAGTACACACGATATAAAATTTTATCTTAATTATTTTTAGTTCAATTTTAAAAAAAATGTGCAACAAAACTATACCATGTAACCACTCCCTTATTGGAATGAGCTCATTCCGATGTGGCCTCACGTGATTGGTTCTGTTGAATTTCTTTAACCCTTTGAGAATTTAATTAGCCTGACATTCAAACGTCACTGGGAATTCAGCTTCTTCAACATTTTTCAAAAAGCCACATCAAACATCAGAAAGTACAAATAACAAGATACTTTTCACAGTGATTATCTGGTTGAGGGCTAGATTATTTTTGGTGGTCTTAATTTCTTATTCAAAACTTGTTTTATTACAAATTATTGGAGAGTGCCCACAGGCACTCTCCAATAATTTGTAATCAAACAAATTTATATAAATAAAATATTATTTGTGTTTGACTGAATATGAAATATAAGCAAGGAAAGTGTTGGTTTTTGCTCTTGTATCCTCATTTTTAGCTCAACTTTGACGTAAGTCAGATTTGAGGTTATGCCATGGCCAGTCATCCGTCTGTCTGTCTGTCTGTCCGCCTGTCCATTAACATTTCAATACGGCTCGGGCTAGAGGCCGTATTTATGAACCGATCTTTACGAAACTTCTTGAGTACCTTTGTTATCACCATGGGACGAGAACAAGTGTTTTTGGGTGCAGTCCGAAATTCAAGATGGCCACCAGCAGCCATTTTGTACTTCAGTTAGTGCAATCAGTTTTTTAGCTCACCTGAGCAAAGCTCAGGATGAGCTTTACTGATCACTTTCCGTCCGTCGTCGTCGTCCGTGGTCGTTGGTCGTCAACAATCATCTCCTCCCAAACCACTAGGCCAATTTTAATAAAATTTTGTGGGATTGATCATTGGGTGGAACACTCGAAGAATTGTGTTCAAAATCTCCGTCGCCCATCTAATATGGCTGCCTTGGCTGCTGATTGGCAAAAACACATTAAAATCTTCTTCTTCAGAACCGCTGGATCAATTTGAATAAAATTTGCTGGGGATAACCAGTGGGTGGTCCTCTCTCAGAATTGTGTTCGGTTTGTCCGCCCGCCATCCAACATGGCTGCCACAGCTTCTGATTGGCTGACGCTCCACCCCTAAATTTCTATTTTTTGAATCAAGAGATCGATTTGAACCAAATTTTTTTTGAGGACTTATTGGGTCATAAGTATCTAATTTATGCCGAAAAAAATTTTCACGTAGCCCCATGGGAACCTCAGGAGCTAAAAATAGAAAAAATTAAAATTGCACATATCTCCAAAACTGCACGGCTCAGAAACTTTTTATTTGCTGTGCAGCTTGCTTATGAGCAATGGAAAGGAATGGTAGAAAAAAATCGCTAACGGTTTTTTTCTAAGGTACTTTCTTGGGACTCTGAAAAAGTGCTGACTCGGCACTTTTTAACACTGAAGGTAATGCAAAAACATTAAAAACTCTTATTCTCGTGTCAACAATCATCTCCTCCCAAACCACTAGGCCAATTTTAATAAAATTTTGTGGGATTGATCATTAGGTGGAACACTCGAAGAATTGTGTTCGAAATCTCCGTCGCCCATCTAATATGGCTGCCTTGGCTGCTGATTGGCAAAACACATTAAAATCTTCTTCTTCAGAACCGCTGGATCAATTTGAATAAAATTTGTTGGGGATAACCAGTGGGTGGTCCTCTCTCAGAATTGTGTTTGGTTTGTCCGCCCGCCATCCAACATGGCTGCCACAGCTTCTGATTGGCTGACGCTCCACCCCTAAATTTCTATTTTTTGAATCAAGAGATCGATTTGAACCAAATTTTTTTTGAGGACTTATTGGGTCATAAGTATCTAATTTATGCTGAAAAAATTTTTCCCATATCCCCGTGGGAACCTCAGGAGCTAAAAATAGAAAAAATTAAAATCGCTCATATCTCCAAAACTGCACGGCTCAGAAACTTTTTATTTACTGTGCAGCTTGCTTATGACCAATGGAAAGGAATGGTAGAAAAAAATCGCTAACGGTCTTTTTCTAAGGTACTTTTTCGGGACTCTGAAAAAGTGCTGACTCGGCACTTTTTAACACTGAAGGTAATGCAAAAACATTAAAAACTCTTATTCTCATGTCAACAATCATCTCCTTCAAAACCAATGGGCCAATTTCAATAAAATTTTGTGGGCTTGTTTTTTAGCTCACCTGACTTTCAGTCAGGAGAGCTATAGTGATCACTCACCGTCCGTCGTCCGTGAACATGGTGTTTGCGTCTTCTCCTCCCAAACCGCTGAACCAATTTAATTGATATTTGAGATAATAGTTTGTTATGACATCGCAATTTGATTTTGTTCAAATCAAGTTTCCTCGCCCATGGGTAGGGCCACACCCAAAAAGTGTGCTGAAAATTAAAAAATCTTCTTCTCATGAACCAGCAGTAGCAGAGACTTGATATTTGGTATGCAGCTTCCTTTTGAGGTGTAGACTCAGATTTGTTCAAGGGAAGTTTGTGGGGCTATACTTGGTGTCGTTATGGGAGGGGCAAAATTTTTGGCCCCGCCCAAAATTTCCATTTTCCAAACCGAGAGGCTGATTTGAACCAAATTTTATGTGAGGGCTTATTGGGTCATAAGTACCTAATTTATGTTGATTTTTTTTTTCCTGTAGCCCCATGGGAACCGCAGGAGCTAAAAATAGAAAAAAATTAAAACGCCCATATCTCCAAAACTGCACGGCACCGAGAATTTTTATTTGGTGTGAAGCTTCCTTAGGACCAACAGAAAGAATTGGTAAAAAAAAATTGCCATCGGTTTTATCATAGGGTACAGTTTCGGGACTTTGAAAAAGTGCTGAGTCAGCACTTTTTAACATGTTACTGTAGGCAATGGGAAAAACATTAAAAAATCTTCTTCTCCAGATCCAGCAGGCAGAATCTTTTGATATTTGGCAACATTGTGGGGTGGATCTGATTCAAGTTTGTTCAAATCGGCCCCTTGGGTTTATATTTGGGCTCAGTATAGGAGCCCAAATTTGAACTTACTGCATTTCAGGCAAATTTCTTGGAAAATCTTCTTCTCAAGATCCAGCAGGCAGAATCTTTTGATATTGGGTATGCAACATTGTGGGGTGGATCTGATTCAAGTTTGTTCAAATTGGCTCCCTGGGTTTATATTTGGGCTCAGTATAGGAGCCCAAATTTGAACTTAGTGCTTTTCAGGCAAATTTCTTCAAAAATCTTCTTCTCCAGATCCAGCAGGCAGAATCTTTTGATATTTGATATGCAACATTGTGGGGTGGATCTGTTTCAAGTTTGTTCAAATCGGCTCCCTGGATTCATATTTGGGCTCACTATAGAAGCCCGAATTCGAACTTAGTGCATTTCAGGCAAATTTCTTTAAAAATCTTCTTCTACAGATCCAGCAGGCAGAATCTTTTGATATTTGGTATGCTACATTGTGGGGTGGATCTGATTCAAGTTTGTTCAAATCGGCCCCCTGGGTTTATATTTGGGCTCAGTATAGAAGCTCGAATTCGAACTTAGTGCATTTCAGGCAAATTTCTTCAAAAATCTTCTTCTCCATATCCAGCAGGCAGAATCTTTTGATATTTGGTATGCAACATTGTGGGGTGGATATGATTCAAGTTTGTTCCAATCGGCCCCCTGGATTCATATTTGGGCTCACTATAGAAGCTCAAATTCAAACTTAGTGCATTTCAGGCAAATTTCTTAAAAAATCTTCTTCTCCAGATCCAGCAGGCAGAATCTTTTGATATTTGGTATGCAACATTGTGGGGTGGATCTGATTCTATTTTGTTCAAATCGGCTCCCTAGATTTATATTTGGGCTCACTATAGAAGCTCGAATTCGAACTTAGTGCATTTCAGGCAAATTTCTTCAAAAATCTTCTTCTCCAGATCCTGCAGGCAGAATCTTTTGATATTTGGTATGCAACATTGTGGGGTGGATCTGATTCCAGTTTGTTCAAATCGGCCACCTGGATTCATATTTGGGCTCACTATAGAAGCCCAAATTCGAACTTAGTGCATTTCAGGCAAATTTCTTCAAAAATCTTCTCCAGATCCAGCAGGCAGAATCTTGTGATATTTGGTATGCAACATTGTGGGGTGGATCTGATTCAAGTTTGTTCAAATCGGCCCCCTGGGTTTATATTTGGGCTCAGTATAGGAGCCCAAATTTGAACTTAGTGCATTTCAGGCAAATTTCTTTGAAAATCTTCTTCTCAAGATCCAGCAGGCAGAATCTTGTGATATTTGGTATGCAGCATCCTTAGGGGGGTGAAATTCAAGTTTGTTCAAGCCATGTCCCTAGGTCCATATTTGGGCTCATTGTGGGAGCTTGAATTGTAACTTTGTTCGAAATGAGGAATTTTCTTAAAAAATCTTCTTCTTCAGATCCAGCAGTCGGAATGGTTTGATATGTGGTGAGTAGCATCCTTGGGGGGGAGGGGGGGATTCAAGTGTGTTAAAACCAAGTCCATGGGTCCATATTTGGGCTCCCTGTGGGAGCCCAAATTATAACTTAGTCAATATGAGGAATATTTTTATACTGTACCAATGACCCAGACTTAGCTGGTGCTAACTCTAACAAAACCAGGGCCAAACACAAATTTTGCCCCCCAATCCCCAAAATTTGCATCCAAAACCAAAAGAAATCATGTCCTATAGGACCTCCATACTACGCCCCCACTGCGCATGCGCAGTGTCAAGGACGTCCCGAAATTGGCGCCAATTATCATTCTCTGTTTGGCCCTTCATCAGTCAACATCTCACTGATCTTTGTGCTTGTAAATCTCAGTTTAAAGGATGCCAGACACGTAATTTTTGGAGAAATGGTGATTCTAAGGAGGATATAGAAGGAGGAGAGGAAAAAGAAGTGACAAAAAATAATCAGGGCTGTACTTAAAAATGTTCATGAAATTATGTTAAGTTGCCTATTTTCGAGGCATGGGCCTCTTGTTGTCATTCTTGCTAAAATGTTGCACTGCTTATTCAGTGTTTCCTCTCTCCTAGCCTTCTAAGTCCCCTCTTGCAATTTTCCCATGCTTTTGGCATATTTTTGAGAAAGTTCATTTCTAAAATTTTCTTGGGAGAGTTGCTTGGATACAGAATGTTTTCTGTTATTTTCCCCATAGTTACGTTTTCACCCATGGGTGTATAAACGTTGTGTTCTGCATCTTCCATCTGATGTTCTGCAGATTCTCCCCTGGGAGTCTCTGTCTTGCATCAGATAGAGTGTAATTTTGATGACTGATTTCGGGCCAGTTTTTTCAGTGCCTGGAGTCATGTTTTCTGGTGTTTTACACTGTTTGTTTACATTGGCAACAGCCTTTTTTGAGGGGGGCTGTTTGCCTTTGGTGTAGTTTATCTCACTATAAGATACATTTATATTATCCGTAAGTGTCTCATTAATTATTTAATATAAATTTAAAATTTTTGACCACACTTTGCCATCGGATCCATCGGGGCTCAACGTTACTTTTCAGAAACTTGGGCTTCGCTGAAAAAATATTTTTTCAAAATTATTTTGATTTGCAATTGTTTTTTCATTTATTAATGGATCATGTTATTATGTATCTTTGTGTCAGGGGTTTGTGCGAGTAACTATGACTTGTTGTTGACTTTTCACAATGAAAGGATATTGTTCAAATTGTAATGGGAAGAAATCTTCCTCTGACTTTCATGATCATTGTATTAATTGTAGTCAGTGTTCTCGCACTAATCCCTGTTCTATATGTCAATATTGGGATGACAAACATTGGAAACGTGTGTCACGGTATGTTGTTACTGGAGAAAGGGCTATGCCGGCTCTTTCTCCGCAAGGTCACTCTACTCTCTCAGTTTCTATTTCAGAGGAACAAGAACAGGGAGATGTTTCCATGTTATCTTCTGCAAGTGCGCTTCCGTCGTCACAAATGAATTCAGAGCTAGCGGCAAAAGTGCTCATGGAGATTAGACAAATGTCGTCCGCTAGCTCGCCCGGTGTAGCGTCCATTCACCGAATGGTTCGGCAGCCGGGTTCGTCCGATGCGGTCCAGGAGGAAATGTTGGGTGATGCGAGCACTATAAACATTCAGTGTGCACACCCAGTGACGGCGGATAGTAAGCGAGATCGGAGGAAGCCTTTGAGTCCGGTTCCTAGCTCGTCCAGGTCCAGCCAGGCCGCGAGCCAGAGAGGCCCCTCTCTCGTACAACAACATCTGGGACCAGATGTTGTGGTACAAAATGTGTCGCAAGCGGAGCATACGTCCGTCGCTCGGGACGCTCCGTTGTATAGGCAGTCCGCGGAGACTGCTAAGGCTTCTTCTTCTCGTCAGCGCACACGGCCGCACCTTGGCTGCGTGACCGCCGATATCTTACCAGCTTCGCCGATCAAGGATTCTTCGGCGACCAGGTCACACCATCCGGCAGCCAGGGACACGAGGCCGATGGAATCCGGACGTTCGCATAGAAAAAGTATGCGGGAGCCATCTGATGCGGAGCTGCCCTCGGCGAAGCAGCGAAAGACTGCGCCTCCGCAGGTCTCGACGCCGGACATTCTTGTGCAGATAGCACAGCTTATCGCAGCATCCCAGCAGCCGACAGAAACGGTGTCGGATCGAGAATTATCCGACGGCGCTGGGTCGGTACGCTCCGCCGAAGCATCGGGGGCGGACGACCGGGAGCATCATGAGGTCCGACCGGATGGTGAAAGGGATACGGATGATTTGGAGCTATCCCTTTCGGAACAACATAAAGCTGCCGTGGACTTCATCCGGCACTTTCTCCCTCAAGTTGTTCCGTCGGGCCAGGCTGCTGCGGTTCCGGACAAGAGGATTATAGCGTCATTGGACTCTGAATTTTTTGAGCGGTTCAGGGACATCGCTCCCGAGTTTCCGTCGCAGTCCAATAATGTTGCAAGAACATTTGAATTATTGAACCACGCTATATTTAAACTTGCTTCCAAGACGGGGAAAGCAGGTTTCTTGTCCGCCAATACTCTCAACCTGCCTTTCATTAATGCAAGGAATAAATTCGACACGGCAGGACAGGGTATTCCGAGAGTTCCTCTGCGTATGGACGACGAGGCGGAAGACTTAGAGCTATCATTACCGTCGTCGGCTTCTATTCCAACCGCGGTGTTGGAAACAGCTATTTCGTCTAACAGAGCCAATTTAGATGCCTTATCTTACGCAGATCACCTTACTAAGGCGTTATCACTGCGCCTTCAAGGGAAAGAATTTCAGGATATACAATCCTCTTTAAGACTTCTTTCAAGGGCAGTAGCTTATTCCACGTGTAACTCCGCCCTTTCAGTGGCAAACCTGGAGTTGGTTAGACGTGACGCAGCCCTAGCTACATCCACACTCGTGGATACTAAGGTGAAGAACTCTCTCAGAGTCGCTTCGGTCTCCGGAGAACTTCTCTTTGACGGCAAGCTTTCTGCTATTTATGATAAAATTACAAAGAAAGCTTCGGATTCTCTGTTGTTCAAATCTGCTTCTAAGAAGTCGGATACAGCAGACAAGAATAAGACAGGCACTTCTGGGTCTAATGCGCCCAAGAGAGGTTCCTATAGAGGTTCCGGTGCGTCCTCTTGATCTTATTCGAGAGACCGTCAGGGTAGCGACTCTCGTTCGGGACGTCCTTCGGGCCGGGACAACCGGTCGGACGCCCCGAGGTCGACGGGACGAGGTGCGGGTCGTGGAGGACGTGGTTTCTCCTACCGCAGGCCTCGCCGATCCGGAGGTGATGGCTTAAACCTCTATCGCGTACCGGTTGGCGGAAGGTTGTCGAGCTTTTCACAAGAATGGGCGTCGATTACGGACGACCCTTGGGTGAGAGGAGTGACTTCGGAAGGCCTAAAGATATCCTTCAAACGAAAGCCTCCATTAACTCGAACTCCAAAGTGGACTCAACTTCCGTCAAATCCGCAGAAAAGAGACGCTCTGTTATCAGAGGTGCAGTCTCTTTTAATGAAGAACGCGGTAGAGGTCGTAGAAAACCAGGAGACTCCGGGATTCTACAGCCATCTGTTTCTGGTTCCGAAACCAGACGGCTCGTTCCGTCCAGTCATAGATTTGAGCTGGATAAACAAGCTGATCGTCGCTCCGAAATTTTATATGGAGACGATTCGGTCGGTCAGAGCGAGTATTCGGGTGAACGATTATGCATCAAGCATAGATCTCAAAGATGCGTACTTTCACGTCATGGTACGTCCGACATTCAGAAAGTATCTACGCTTCGCAGTCCTAGGAGTGGTGTATCAATTCCGGGCGATGTGCTTCGGACTGAATCTAGCACCCTGGGCTTTCACTCGGGTAATGAACTCAGTAATGATCTATTTCCGAGCTCATTCGTCTGCGGCAACGTCGGCCTACCTGGACGACATTCTTCAGAGGTACGGCAACGAGTTAACGCTTCAGAACGATGTTCAGAATCTACTTCTATTGCTCCGACGTCTCGGTTTTATAGTAAACGAGGAGAAGTCGGATCTGGTGCCGTCCAAGTCATTCACTCATCTGGGAATGAGCTTCGAGACGCACAACAATCTCGTTCGTCTGCCGTTAACCAGAGCGAAATTACTCAGTTGTTACGCTCGCTATTGTCTGCACGCAGACAAAGTCACAGCGAGAGAATTTATGAAACTGATAGGTCTGTGCGGAGCCGCTGCGGATCTCATTCCGATGGGGCGGTTACGCACGCGTCCTCTCCAAATTTTCTTGACTCAGAATTGGAGTGTGAAAATTCATTCGCTCGACGTAGACGTTCTCTTGTCAGATCAAGTGAAACAAGAGATTCAGACTTGGGCAAACATTCAGTGGTTAACTCAGGGAGTTCCGCTGCAGTTGCCGGATCCAAGTTTTACCATTATGACGGATGCCAGTCAAACAGGTTGGGGTGCATCATTGATCCCAACGGATTCGAGATGCCAGGGTCTTTGGGATCCGCAATTCCTGTGCAAGCACATAAACATCAAAGAAATGATGTCAATTTGGCTTGCGTTACGTCATTGGATGGACATTATTCACAATGCTCATGTCCAAATCCTATCCGACAATACGACAGTAGTGGCGTATATACGGAATCAGGGAGGCACTCATTCAGTTCCGTTGTTCAATCTAACGGATAGAATCCTTCTGTTTGCACTAGAACATCAGGTTCTTCTTTCGGTCCGTCACATACCGGGTCGTCTGAATGTGCTAGCAGACTCCCTTTCACGAAAGGGTCGCTTGTTGCCGTCGGAGTGGACTCTCAACAAACAAGTATTCAATCAGATTTGCTACCAATGGGAACGGCCAATGATAGACTTATTTGCGACACATCTCAACAATCAGTTGCAGACGTATGTGTCTCCGTGTCCGGATCCAAGAGCATTTGCAGTAGATGCTCTGTCGATCCCTTGGGACGGAATGATAGGATATGCGTATCCTCCAGCGCCGTTAATTCAACAAGTATTGCTAAAGATAAAACAATCTCAATGCAAGATTCTGTTGGTAGCATCTCTGTCGCCACAGAGACCGTGGATAAATCTACTCAGGTGTCTGTTGTGGGACCTACCGCGAAAGCTTCCTCCACGGGAGGATCTTCTTTCGCAGGGGAAATCGCGTCAACTCCATCACAACCCGCAAGGTCTCAACCTTCACGTTTTTCCGTTGTGCGGTCCTTCTTGCATGGCAAGCACTTTACAGGACGAGCAGTGGACGCGATTTCTAACTGTAGGAGGACCTCCTCTTCGCTAAACTATGCGGCTAAGTGGAAGGTTTTTCGTCGTTGGTGTAGGGATCATTCTGTAGATATTTTTGATTCCTCTATACCAGACATTGCAAACTTTCTAGTATACTTGTTTGACGAAATCAAACTGCAGCCTGTTACTATTAAGGGTTATAGGTCTATGTTATCTGATACCTATGCACATCATGATAGTTTACAAATTGGATCTAATGTCTCTTTATCTAAGTTGGTTAGAAACTTCTCGATAAATAGACCCAGAACTCTTAGATTAATTCCTAAATGGAATTTAGCTTGGGTTCTTCTTAAATTGAAGGAAAAGCCATTTGAACCTCTTGGGACAGTAGATTTCAAATTCTTATCTTATAAGACAGCTTTTCTCTTAGCTTTCTCTTCTGCTAGAAGAGTCAGTGAGCTTCATGCACTGTCGGTGGATGATTCTCACTATCGTAGTGTTGGGAACACTATCACCTTCACTACTAATGTGGGTTTTTTAGCTAAGAATCAGGCTCCTAATAAATATCCGGAACCTATTGTTATTAAGGCTCTTCCGTCTTCAGACGGGCGTAGGCCTTTACTCTGTCCTGTTAGAGCGTTACGTATCTATAAACAGAGATCTCAGTTTATCAGAAAGGGACGGAAACGTTTCTTTCTGTCTTTGATGCCTAATAGAAGGGACATTTCGGTCCATTCTATTGCTAGATGGATTCAGTTAACTATCCGTACTGCTTATGAGAGTTTATCTTCTTCTCAGCAGTCTGTGCTTAAGATTTCCGCTCATGAAGTAAGAGCTCTTGCTACTTCTTGGGCTTATGCTAATAGTGTTGCTATTACAGATTTAATGAAGGCTGCTTATTGGTCTCAGCCATCCGCATTCACGAATTTTTATCTCAGAAATATTGAGTCCATTTCTGGAGACCTGCATTGTTTAGGTCCGTTATCTGTTGCTCAGAATGTCGTCCACTAAACAGTTGCAACTATAGTTATGCAGGCTTTCTGTTCCGGCAGTGACTCCGTCCGGCTGCCCTCTTCGCCCTGGGCTATTTGACCAAGGGGAAGGGGGGGGGGAGGGGCGGGTGTTCCCTTAGGTCACCTGCTTTATAGTGAAAAGCAAGGGAATGCCTCCTCCAAAGTCATTCCGGGATGGTTTTAAAGTGTAATATTAATGTTAAAATTCATTCATGTCTTATTTTTAAAGTGTAGCTCGGTGTGAAGCATTTATATATGTCAAGTGTCAAACGGGCTTTAATATACAATACTCGGACACTTTTAAAAGATTATAAAGAGTCTCAATTCTCTGGACTACTTTATTTACTGGCTTACTTTAAAAATAATTAGTATAAGGGTTATACTGGATGTTAATAGAGAACATGAATATTATTGTGCTCAATTATTAAGGGTATTGTATCTTTCTAATTTAATATTAAATAAGAAGGATACATGTAAAGCCTAATACTCCTTTTCTCCTTAAGGGGTTACCTCTTTATTATATAGTTGAGCTTATTGGATTTTCCTCTATGTCCTAGGCCCTCCAGCCTTTTTACTATTCAGCTAAGTCTGGGTCATTGGTACAGTATAAAAATGTTAAAAAATTTATAGTAATTTATATATTTTTTATACTTACCAATGACCCAGACGGGGATGGCCCTCCCAGGAGTTGGGAACTCTTGCCTCCCCGCTGAGTACATAGCGCTGACCAGGCACTGCCAGTAAGAATGATAATTGGCGCCAATTTCGGGACGTCCTTGACACTGCGCATGCGCAGTGGGGGCGTAGTATGGAGGTCCTATAGGACATGATTTCTTTTGGTTTTGGATGCAAATTTTGGGGATTGGGGGGCAAAATTTGTGTTTGGCCCTGGTTTTGTTAGAGTTAGCACCAGCTAAGTCTGGGTCATTGGTAAGTATAAAAAATATATAAATTACTATAAATTTTTTAACTTTTCTTTAAAAATCTTCTTCTTCAGATTCAGCAGTTGGAATGTTTTGATATTTGGCATGGAGCAACCATAGGGGGCTGAGATTCAAGTTTGTTCAAGCCAAGTCCCTTGGTTCATATTTGGGCTCACTATGGGAGCCTGAATGACAACTTAGTTCAAAATGAGGAATTTTCTTTAAAAATCTTCAGATCCAGCAGATGATTGCTTTTGATATTTTTTATGCAGCATCCTTAGGGGGGTAAGATTCAAGTTTGTTTACGCCATGTCCCTAGGTCCATATTTGGGCTGATTGTGGGAGCTCGAATTGTAGCTTGGTTCAAAATGAGGAATTTTCTTTAAAAATCTTCTTCTTCAGATCCAGCAGTCGGAATGTTTTGATATTTGGTGTGCAGAATTCTTAGGGGTGTGAGATTCAGGTTTGTTAAAGCCAAGTTCCTGGGTTCATATATGGGCTCCCTGTGGGAGCCCGAATTATGACTTAGTTCAATATGAGGAATATTCTTTAAAAATCTTTTTTTAGATCCACTGGTCAGAATATTTGGATATTTGGTTTCAGCTTTTCTCAGGAGGAGCAGATGCAACTTGTGGAAATCAATTCTCTGGGTTGATATTTAGGCTACCATGTCAGGTGAGCGCCCTCAGGCCCCCTGGGGCCTCTTGTTTGTACAGAACTTCTGTATGAAAGTTCTGATTTGAATAGATTTTTGTATGAATGTTTAGTAACATGGGATACATCACATATAATACGTGTTTTTTTCTCGTGCAGAAATTATGCAAATTAAATGAACTTTGATTTATTCAGTGCCACATGTCAATATGGCTAGGGCTGGAGGATGTATTTATGAACCGATCTTCATGAAACTTCTTGGGTACCTTTGTTATCACCTTGGGACGAGAACGAGTGTTTTGGGGTGTGGTCCGAAATTCAAGATGGCTACCGGTGGCCATTTTGTACCAAAATTAGGTACAATCAGTTTTTGGTACAGAACTTCTATATGAAGGTTCTGATTTGAATAAATTTTTGAATTAATGTTTAGTAACATGGAATACATCACAAATAATATGTGGGTTTTTCTCGTGCAGAAATTATGCAAATTAGATGAACTTTGTTTTATTCAGTGCCACTTATACACAGTAAGTGCACATGTCAATACGGCTCGGTCTAGAGGCTGTATTTATGAACCGATCTTCACAAAATTTCTTGGGTACGTTTGTTATCACCTTGGGACAGGAACGAGTGTTTTGGGGTGCCTTTGTTATCACTGTGCTGTGAGAACAAATATTTTGGGGTTCAGTCAGACCCACTCTGGGACTCAAAGATTTCTTTTCTAGTTTAGCATCTGACTGTCACCCACCTTTACAATACTTTACCTATACATTTGTTACAGGCTACGGTTAGTGTTATGTACAGACCGTTTCAATACTTTATATGTACCTTTGGTATCAGGTCATTACCTAAATGTTTGTCATTGCTGTGTCACATACTATACATGTACATATCTTAGTCAGTGTCAGGCCGAAATTAGGTCCAATCAGTTTTTTGTACACAACCTATATACGGCTCAGACTAGAGGCCGTATTTATGAACCGATCTTCACGAAACTTCTTGGGTACCTTTGTTATCACCTTAGGACAAGAACGAGTGTTTTTGGGTGCCTTTGTTATTACTGTGCTATGAGAACAAATATTTTGGGGTTCAGTCAGACCCACTCTGGGACTCAAAGATTTCTTTTCTAGTTTAGCATCTGACTGTCACCCACCTTTACAATACTTTACCTATACATTTGTTACAGGCTACGGCCAGTATTTATGTACAGACCTTTACAATACTTTATATGTACCTTTGTTATCAGGTCATTACCTAGATGTTTGTCATTGCTGTGTCACATACTATACATGTGCATGTCTTAAACAGGTTGAGCTACAGTGTCATTGACACTTTCATTTGAAAACTCTGATAGTGGCTTCTAGCACTCAACCAGTTAAGAAGTCTTGACAGCTGGAATGTATTAGTATTTTAAGCTGCGATAACATTTGGCTCAACGGTTGTCACAGCACTATTCAGGAGGAAATAGGAATTGAGGTTAAAACTTTAAAAAATCAAAAAATAATAACAAAACAAATCACCACAAAGTATCGATGTGCTGTTTGATTTCGTAAGACATACAAAAGTATCAAAGGGTTAAACCTTTATTTTTCCACTGCAGAGTTTGTCTTTTCTGCAAGCAGATGTGGGTGATTCATCAGCTGCAGGGTTCAGATGCAGAATTCCATTTGATCACCCTCCTTGATTGTAAACTATCCAGCTGAGTCTCTTGGTAGTCAGAAAATTAATATTTGGAAGACTTTTTCTCGTTTTCAAACAAAAAACTCCATAATTTCATAAAATTCAAGACATCTTTGAAAAAATTCACCTTGACTACCTGTCTGAAATTATTAACTTTTAACAAATTTGTCCTTCAAATTTCCAACTATTATAAACTTCCTGAGGAGGTGTAAGCCCCCCCCCCCCCCCCCCCCCCCCCCCCTAAAATCAGATTCCATTAATGCAGCATGAATGTTATGTTTAATGGCTACAGCTGCCCAGTGCTATTCACAAAAATTTGTGTTCAGATGTTATCGTTTTTTAAAAAAATTGTAATATGTATGACCCTCTCATTGAAACAAGCTCATTCCAATGATGCCCTTATGGGAACCCTGCAATGCAGAGCAGAGCTTCTTGACTGTGGTAAACAAGTTCTTTACTTGTGAAACAGAACTTGAAAACCAATGCAGGGGATGGAAGTCCTCTAAAGTGGACAGCATAGGTATAAACGATTGGTTAAAATTGATCCAAGCCTGAAAATGAGTAGAATGTCATCTGCAAAATGAGGTCCCCAGAAGGTGAATTTGGTGATGCTACCCTGCATAGCAGGGTAGCATCACTACATTTATCTTCTTTGAACCTCAATCTGAATCAGGGTCTCAAAACCAAGCAGAAAGAGGTACTTGGAGGATAAATTAGCATCACTAAATTTACTCATTGTGAACCTCACTCTGAATCAAGGTCTCAAGCTAAAACAGAAAGATGTGCCTAAAGGATAAATTAGCCCACTGTATAGGATTTTTAATCCATTAATGGACCGACCAAGCCTGAATATGAGCAGACTGTTGTCTGCAAAATGAGGTCCCCAGAGGGTGAATTTGGTGATGCTACCCTGCACAGCAGGGTAGCATCACAAAATTTACACCCTGTGAACCTCAGTCTGAATCAAGGTCTCAAGCTAAAACAAAAAGATGTACCTAGAGGATAAATTGGCCCACTGCAGGGGATAGCATTAGCAAATTCACCATCTGGGGACCTCATTTTGCAAATGACAGGTTGCTTATATTCAGGCTTGCCGACATCATATCTCTGTTGCAGTAAGGCTGTAATAAAAAAAGTTTTGTTATTCCCTACCTACTCGGCAAAATTACTCCTACTCGAAAGTGTTTATTGCCAATTTCTATAAACTTTTTTTTTAAAAAGTCCAAAAGTTGATACAGTGGAACCCCGATAATTGAATAGCCAGTTTGCCAATGAAAAGTATTCAATTAACAGGAGTATTCAATTAACAGGGATGTGTCACTTTCCTGTATTCACAAGATGAACTTAGCATTTATTCTATTATATCTTGTTTGGCAGAGCTCCATGAGCTCTGTCAAACAAGATATAATAGATTAAATGCCTGTATTGGATGTACTGAGGCCAAGTGCATCTATAAACAAAGGAAAACTGGGGAGAGTCAGGGTAATTTCTCGACAGGTTACAAGATTTTTTATTCAATTAACAGGAGTTTACTCCATAACCTATATTCAATTAACAGGTCAAATTTGTACTGGAGGTGTGGTAAATGGTTTTGTGTTGGGAAATTATATTCAATTAACAGGGTTATTCAGTTAAGAGATATCCAATTAAGTGGGCTCCACTGTATTAACTGGTGTGTCCATTACATTTTTAGCTCATCTTGACAGAGTCAAGCTGAGCTAATCCCATCGCTCTCCGTCCGTCCGTCCGTCCGTCCATCCGTCCGTCCGTCCGTCCGTCCGTCAGCACCATGTTTTGGTCTTCTTCTCCAAAGCCACTAGGCCAATTCAAGTGAAAGTTTGTGTGAGTGATGGTCCCGAAGGGGCACTGCATTTTTGTTCAACTCAGTATGCCCTGCCCCATAGGGAGCGATTGGGTTAAAATGCTCCAAAATATTTTTCCACAATATTTTTCAAGGGGTGCAGTGGCTCAGTTGGTAGAGATGCAGGCTGCAAGCCGAGAGGTCCTCAGTTTGAATCCCACCTGCGGCAACCGCGTTGTATCCTTGGGCAAAACACTTCACCCCCATTGCCCACGTGGGGGCACAGTGACGCTGTGTACTAAGGCATACTGCACGTCGATGGTGCACCTGTCTTCAGCCAATGCTAACCCTGCTTGTGTGGAGTTGGTATGTTGGGGAGCTGACAGTTGCTTGCCGTTGCTCTGTGGTTCTCTCCGGGTACTCCGGCTTCCTTCACTCGTAAAACTGTCACGGTCATGGTTAGCCATTGTGCAGAAATATGTGACCTTAAACACCAATAAAATAAGTAAATAATATTTTTCACATCATCTCATGAACCAGTGTGTACAATGACTTGACATTTGCTATGGAGCATCCTTTTGAGGTGTAGAATCAAGTTTGTTCAAACGAAGTTTGTGAAGCAATATTTGGCTTTGTAATGGGAGGGGTAAGATTCTTGACCTCGCCCAAAATTTCTATTTTCTGAACCCATGGTCTGGTTTGAACCAAATTTGGTATGTGGTATTATTGGGTCATAAGTACTTGACTCATGCAAAAAAAAAACGATTCCTGCATCCCCTTGGGAACTCTGGGAGCTAAAAATAGAAATATTTTCAAATGCCCATATTTCCCAAACCACACAGAACAGAGAGCTGTTATTTGGTATGAAGTATCCTGAGGACCAGTAGAATTGAATGGTAAAATAAAAATGCCATTGATTATGTTGGGGTGTTTTGTAATGGGCATTGAACAAATGCTGAGTCAGCATATTTGCAAAAAAATTTTAAAATCTTTTCTCCAGAACCAGTCATCAGAATCTTTTGATATTTGGTATACATCATTATCCCCGAATTTGAAAAAATGCGGGGATATATTGGTCGTCTCCGTCCGTCCGTCCGTCCGTCCGGGAATGGTTTCCGGCAAAAAACTCCTAGGGGTTTCAATTCGAAACATTGAAAGTGTGTTCATGTTCATTCATAGGGTCTGTAGATGTGCATAAAGGTTTTGAATTTTTGATTCGGCCCTCGGGGGCGTAAGTGGCACCACTTTTGTCGTTAGAGGAATGGTTTCCGGCGAAAAACTCCTAGGGGTTTCAATTCGAAACATTGAAAGTGTGTTCATGTTCATTCATCGGGTCTGTAGATGTGCATAAAGGTTTTGGATTTTTGATTCGGCTCTCGGGGGCGTAAGGGGCACCACTTTTGTCATTAGAGGAATGGTTTCAGGCGAAAAACTGCTAGGAGTTTCAATTCAAAACACTGAAAGTGTGTTCATGTTCATTAGTAGGGTCTGTAGATGTGCATAAAGGTTTTGGAATTTTGATTCGGCCCCGAGGGGCGCAAGGGGCACCCTTTTTGTCGTTAGAGGAATGGTTTCCGGAGAAAAACTCCTAGGGGTTTCAATTCGAAACACTAAAAGTGTGTTCATGTTAATCAATAGGGTCTGTAGATGTGCATAAAGGTTTTAGATTTTTGATTCAGCCCTCGGGGGCGTAAGAGGCCCCACTTTTGTCGTTAGAGGAATGGTTTCTGGTGAAAAACTCCTAGGGGTTTCAATTCGAAACATTGAAAGTGTGTTCATGTTCATTCATAGGGTCTGTAGATGTGCATAAAGGTTTTGGATTTTTGATTCGGCTGCGAGGGGCGCAAGGGGCACCACTTTTGTCATTAGAGGAATGGTTTCTGGCGAAAAACTGCTAGGAGTTTCAATTCAAAACACTGAAAGTGTGTTCATGTTCATTAGTAGGGTCTGTAGATGTGCATAAAGGTTTTGGATTTTTGATTTGGCCCCGAGGGGCGCAAGGGGCACCATTTTTGTCGTTAGAGGAATCGTTTCCGGAGAAAAACTCCTAGAGGTTTCAATTCGAAACACTAAAAGTGTGTTCATGTTAATCAATAGGGTCTGTAGATGTGCATAAAGGTTTTGGATTTTTGATTTGGCCCTGAGGGGCGCAAGGGGCACCACTTTTGTCGTTAGTGGAATGGTTTCCGGCGAAAAACTCCTAGGGGTTTCAATTCGAAACATTGAAAGTGTGTTCATGTTCATTTATAGGGTCTGTAGATGTGCATAAAGGTTTTGAATTTTTGCTTTGGCCCTCGGGGGCATAAGGGGCACCACTTTTGTCGTTAGAGGAATGGTTTCCGGCAAAAAACTCATAGGGGTTTCAATTCGAAACATTGTTCATTCATAGGGTCTGTAGATGTGCATAAAGGTTTTGAATTTTTGATTCGGCCCTCGGGGGCGTAAGTGGCACCACTTTTGTCGTTAGAGGAATGGTTTCCGGCGAAAAACTCCTAGGGGTTTCAATTCGAAACATTGAAAGTGTGTTCATGTTCATTCATCGGGTCTGTAGATGTGCATAAAGGTTTTGGATTTTTGATTCGGCTCTCGGGGGCGTAAGGGGCACCACTTTTGTCATTAGAGGAATGGTTTCAGGCGAAAAACTGCTAGGAGTTTCAATTCAAAACACTGAAAGTGTGTTCATGTTCATTAGTAGGGTCTGTAGATGTGCATAAAGGTTTTGGAATTTTGATTCGGCCCCGAGGGGCGCAAGGGGCACCCTTTTTGTCGTTAGAGGAATGGTTTCCGGAGAAAAACTCCTAGGGGTTTTAATTCGAAACACTAAAAGTGTGTTCATGTTAATCAATAGGGTCTGTAGATGTGCATAAAGGTTTTAGATTTTTGATTCAGCCCTCGGGGGCGTAAGAGGCACCACTTTTGTCGTTAGAGGAATGGTTTCTGGTGAAAAACTCCTAGGGGTTTCAATTCGAAACATTGAAAGTGTGTTCATGTTCATTCATCGGGTCTGTAGATGTGCATAAAGGTTTTGGATTTTTGATTCGGCTGCGAGGGGCGCAAGGGGCACCACTTTTGTCATTAGAGGAATGGTTTCTGGCGAAAAACTGCTAGGAGTTTCAATTCAAAACACTGAAAGTGTGTTCATGTTCATTAGTAGGGTCTGTAGATGTGCATAAAGGTTTTGGATTTTTGATTTGGCCCCGAGGGGTGCAAGGGGCACCCTTTTTGTCGTTAGAGGAATGGTTTCCGGAGAAAAACTCCTAGGGGTTTCAATTCGAAACACTAAAAGTGTGTTCATGTTAATCAATAGGGTCTGTAGATGTGCATAAAGGTTTTAGATTTTTGATTCAGCCCTCGGGGGCGTAAGGGGCACCACTTTTGTCGTTAAAGGAATGGTTTCTGGTGAAAAACTCCTGGGGGTTTCAATTCGAAACATTGAAAGTGTGTTCATGTTCATTCATAGGGTCTGTAGATGTGCATAAAGGTTTTGGATTTTTGATTCGGCCCTGACAATAATCACAAATGCGAATGCGGGGATATACTATAGTGTGCTTTGTACACAAATGACACTCCTCTAGTGTTTCTAGTCATAACATATGCATCCATACAATCTATCTTGGATTGCTGCTGTTGATACATGTACTGTGGATTTTTGAAAACACAACAGTGCTTTATTTAAAAGAATACAAAGTTTTTAATCCAATTATGCCCACTTATTGCTAAAATAAATCACAGTTGTTCATGGAGGCCAATGATTTGGACAGAAGCAAAGGTAAAAATAGAAAGAGCATGTATTCAGAAATTATGTAAAATTCTCAACTGATTTCGGGAAACTTTGTATATATCTTTGATAGGGCTGTCGCGATTATTCGATTAGTCGACTGACCGTCGACTATTGAAGTAGTCGACGTTTTTTTATTTTCAGTCGACTGTCGTTCATTTTCAAGGTGGTACACGTCTACTACACGTCGGGGCTAAATTGCATTGTTTTGTGAGGTGAATGATCAATGAAGGTGAATAACTTTAAATATCTAACCATAGTTAACATTCATATCCGGAAGACTGTACGACTGTCACTGACTGTGTAAGAAAGAACACTCACAGTTACTCGAGAAGAATAGATTCTTCTGAATTTCTCTAGTCTTGTACACACGAATGCACCCATTGGAAAACCCAAAGTGCGGAAGTGACAAAATTATGACGAAAGTCAGAACGTCAGATCACTTCTCAAAGTTCGGAACTTCAGACTAAGATCCAATTTTAACAACTGACGAGGGAATGCATAGATCTCAATGTTCAAAATTTCGAGAAACTTATTGCAGAAAGGAAACATATGCAGGAACATTCTTTGGTAAATTCATTTTAATTCATCGGCTTCAATCTAGTTCAAACTTGGACCCGCAGTCAATAATATTATTTTTGGGGTTGGTACGTCCTACAGGACGTACCAACCCCAAAAATTATATTACAGACTGTGGGTCCAAGATTGGACTACATGTAGCTTCAGTCGGGACCGATTTGCTGTTCCCACAACCCCACTTCGTCTGAACACACTGGTGCCATTGTCATTTTCAGAGTTTTACGAACAGAAGAATGATTTGCTAAAAAATCATGGGAAGCGACTATTAATCGACTAACCGTCGATTACTGGTCACGATTAGTCGATCACAAAAAATGATAGTCGCGACAGCCCTAATCTTTGATATGTCGTGTCTTCTGAAAATTTGTCTGCATTGATTTTGCACTGCTTCTGATCTCTTGCATTTCGCATACATTGGTATTTATTTACATGCTCTTTCACTTAAGAACAAAATCTGGGAATTGGTATTTTTTCAAATTAGCGGCTTATTGTCTCACAGTTTAGGTATTGGTTTTGTAAAAAAGCTCAGTTTATCAGTTTATATTTAGTTTTTTAAATGGGGAAAATAAATTGAAAATATACACGTTTTAAATTTTTGTATGTTGTTCAGAATGGTGCCAAATAAGTCAGACTGTCATCCATCTGCATTGTCTCTTGATGTTGGCAGTATGTAAGTTGGTGTGTTGAATTTGTCCATATCCAAACATCACAACTGAAAAACATGCACAAATGTGTTAAGTGACCCATTTCCCAAATTTAGTTCCCGTGAATGTGACTAATTATGCAGTACAAAGTAGTTCATATTTTTATACTGTACCAATGACCCAGACATAGCTGGTGCTAACTCTTAAAATATAGGGCCAAACACAAATTTTGCCCCCCAATCCCCAAAATTTGCATCTAAAACTAAAGAAAACATGTCCTGAAAGGCCCTCCACACTTCGCCCCTACTGCGCATGCGCAGTGTCAAGGACGTTCCGAAATTGGCGCCATTTATCATTCTAAGTTTGGCCCTTCATCAGTTAACATCTGACTGATCTTTGTGCTTTTAAATCTCAGTTTAAATGATGCCAGACACATAAATATTAGTGAAATGGTGATTCTAAGGAGGATAGAGAAGGAGGAGAGGAAAAGAATGTGTGACAGAATATTATCAGGGCTGTAACTTAAAATTTTTTAATGAAATTATGTTAAGTTACCTATTTTCAAGGCAGCAGCCATTTTGTTGTCATTCTGATTATTTAGTTACACTGTTTTTTCAAGTGTTTTCCTCTCTTCCTGTCCTTTAAGTTCCCCCTTGCTATTCTCCCTTGCTTTTGGCATAGTTTCTGTAATTATTATTACTAAAATTTCTTGGGAGTTTTAGCTGAATAACAGAATGAATTCTGTTCTTTCCCCATGTTTACGTCTTCACCTACGGGTGGTTAGGCGTTGTGTTCTGCATCTACCATCTGATGTTCTGCAGTTTCTTCCCTGGAAGTCTCTGTTTTGCATCAGATAGTGTATTTTTGGTAACTGATTTCGGGCCTGGGTGCCTGGAGTCTTATTTTAGTGTTTTTACACTCTTTGTTTACATTTACAACAGCCCTCTGTGTGAGGGGGGGATTTCTAAAAAATAATATCTTTATGTTATTTTAATCATAACTAGATACATTATTATTGTTCGTAAGTGTTGAATAAATTGTTTAAAATATTTTTAAAATTTTTGTCCACACTTAGGCTTGGGATCCATTGGGGCTCAACGTTACTTTTCAGAAACTTGGGCTGTTCTGAAAAAATATTTTTTCAAAATATTTTGATTTCAATTATTTTTTCTATATTAATGGATCATATTATTATTATGTATTTTGATTGCCAGGGGTTAGTGCGAGTACCAGGACTTGTTTTCTTTTCTCATTGAAAGGATATTGATCAATTGTTTTAAGAGGAAGTCTTCCTCTGACTTTATTATCATTCTATATGTGGTCAGTGTACTCGCATTAACTCCTGTTCTGTATCGTATGATTTCGATGACAATATGGGAAGCGTATGTCACGGTATGTTGTTGGGGATTTGGACACTCCGGTCCTTTCCCCGCAGGGTCACTCTACTTTATCAATTTCTATTTCAGACGATCAAGATTAGGGTGATGTATCTGTGATGTCTTCCAACAGTGTGCCTCCGTCGTCACAATTAATGAAGGGCTAGCGGAAAAGTGCTCATGTAATACGCCAATTGCCTAAGAGGACCCTAGTAGGTTCGACGGCCTTTGACGTCCGCTAGCTCGCCCGGTGTAGCGTCCATTCACCGAATGGTTCGGCAGCCGGGTTCGTCCGTTGTGGTCTAGAAGGAATTTTGGGGTGATGCGAGCACTATAAAATTAACTTAATGCACACCCAGTGACGGCGGATCGGAGGGAGAACGGAGGAAGCCTTTTAGTCCGGTTCATAGCTCGTTCCGGTCCATCCGGACGGCAAGCGAGAGAGGCCCCTCTCTCGTTCAACAACATCTGGCCCCAGATGTTGTGGTACAAAATGTGTCGCTAGCGGAGCATACGTCCGTCGCTCGGGACGCTCCGTTGTATAGGCAGTCCGCTGAGACTGCTAAGGCTTCCTCTTCTCGTCAGCGCACACGACCGCACCTTGGCTGCGTGACCGCCGATATATTACCAGCTTCGCCGATCAAGGATTCTTCGGCGACCAGGTCACACCATCCGGCAGCCAGGGATTCGAGACCGATGGACTCCGGACGTTCGCATAGGAAAAGTATGCGGGAGCCATCTGATGCGGAGCTGCCCTCGGCGAAGCAGCGATAGACTGCGCCTCCGCAGGTCTCGACGCCGGACATTCTTGTGCACATAGCACAGCTTATCGCAGCATCCCAGCAGCCGACAGAAACGGTGTCGGATCGAGAATTATCCGACAGCGCTGGGTCGGTAGCCGGGGACTCGAGGCCTGCAGACTCCGGTCGTTCGCATAGGAAGTGTACGGGAGTCAACGTACACGGAGCTTCCGGCGGCAATGCATCGTAAGTCCGCTACTGCACAGGCCTCGGGATCGGACGTGCTTTCCTTAATAGCACAGTTTATCGCAGCATCCCAGCATCAACTGAATCTGTCGCATATATTTTATCCGACGATGCTGGGTCGGGACGCTCCGCGGAAGCGGGTACGGACGTCCGAAAGTTTCATCCGGTCCGACGGGATACCGAAAGGGATTCGGAGGATTTCAAGCTTTCCCTTTCGGAACAACATATGCTGCGATGCCGGATAAGAAACTGATAGCGTCGGTGGACTTAGAAATTTTTGGTTCGGTTCAGGGACATCGTCCCTCAGTTCCGACATAGTCCAATAATGTCACACAAACTTTCGAATTATTGAACGACGCTATATACATTATTATTTTATGCTTGCTATCCAAGCATTTCTGGTTTCTTGTTCGAAGAGTTATGGAGATGTCTTTCAAAAGTGTGCCTCTGTCGTCATAGTTAATGAAGAGTTAGCGGCAATAAGTGCTCATGGAATATGTCTATCGCTTACGGAGTGACATTCGCTAGCTCACCCGGTGTAGCGTACATTCATCGAATGGTTCGGCTGCCGGGTTCGTCCGTTGCGGTCTAGGAAGGAGATTTGGGTGATGCGAGCACTTTAATTACTTTAGTACTCACCCAGTGACAGCAGATTGAGAACAGATCGGAGGAAGCCTGTTAGTCCGGTTCCTGGCTTGTCCAGGTCCGTCCGGGCTGTGAGCGAGAGAGGTTCCTCTCTCGCCCAACAACATAGGGGACCGCATGTTGTGGTTCAGATATTTTACATTCGGAGCATATGTCCGTTGCTCGGGACGCTCCGTTATATTGACAGTCCGAGAGACTGTCTTTAATGCTTCCTCATCCTCACAGCAGGGCACACGACCGCACATTGGCTACGTGACCTCGAGTATCCGATCAGTTTCGGCATTCAGTGATTCCACGGCGAATAGGTCGCGCCATCCGGTAGCCAAGGGACACGAGGCCTATACACTCCGTTCGCTCGCATATTGGAAGTATGCACGGGGTAACGATCACGGAGCTTCCAGCGGCAATGCATCGTAAGACCGCTTCTCCTCAGGCCTCAGTGACGGACGTGCTATCCGAGTTAGCACAGTTGTTTCGCAGCATCCCAGCAATTGACAGCTTCTCGGTCGAATCAGGAATTATCCGACGGCGCTGGGTCGGTGCGGTCTGCGGTTGCATCAGCTACGGACGACCGAACGCTTTATAGGGTCCGACAGGATGGCGAAAGGGATTCGAAAGATTTCGAGTTTTCCCTTTAGTAGTATCGGAAGATGCCTTTCATATCTTCTGGCATTTCTTCCAGTGATTATTATTTCGGACTTCATTGCTGCGATCTTGGATAAGAGACTTATAGCGTCATTGGACTCGGATTTTTCGATCGGTACAGGGACATTATCCCTGACTTACCGACGCAGTCCAATATTGTCATTACAACATGTGTTTTATTTTTCGACGCTATATATATATATACAAGCCTGCTACTAAGCATGATAGTTTAGTTTCTTGTCCGCGTTGCTCATTTCTGCCATTTTATCATTTTTACAAATAGTTTATTTTGGCAGAGCAGGGCATACCGAGAGTTCATATGCGTCTAGACGGTGTGATTAAAGACTGCATATATTCTTTTTCGCCGTTTATGTCTTTTCCAATTTCAATGTTGGGAACGACATTATGTATAGTAGACTTAACTTAGACGCTTTATTATACGTAATCCGCCTTACTGAGGCGTTATCATTACGTCTTCAAGAAAAGATTTACGGGATATTATTCTCAATGTATTTTCTTTTGAGGGCAGTAGTTTGTTCACGTATAACTCCGCCCTTCAGTGGCTGATTGGAGTTGGTTAGACGTGACGCAGCCCTAGCTACATCCACACGCGTGGATAGTAAGGTTAAGAACTCTCTCAGAGTCGCTTCGTTCTCGGAGGAGCTTCTCTTCGACGGCAACTTTCCGGCAATCCATGAATTGCTCGATTTATACGTTCTCTTGTCTATCTAGTGTTACAAGAGATTCAGACTGGGGCAAACATTCGGTGGTTGACTCAGAGAGTGCCGCCGCAGTTGCCGGACCCGAGTGTGGCTGTTATGACGGTTGCCAGTCAAACAGATTGGGATATATACTGATCCCTACGGATTCGAAGTGCCAGGGTCTTTGGGTTCCGCAGTCTTTTAGCTATCAGTTTAACTTCCGCGGAATAATGTTTTTTAGGCTTGCTTTATGTCATTGCATGAACATTATTCAGAAACGCATGCCCAAATTCCTGTCCTTTAATTCGACAGTAGTGGCGTATCTCCGGAACCAGGGAGGCACTCTTTCGTTTCCGTTATTCAATTTAATGGAAAGAATCCGTCTGTTGGTTATAGTACACCAAGTTCAGTTTTGGTCCGTCATATTCCGGGTTGTCTGATTGTTTTATCGGACTCCCGTTCTCTTACGGGTCGCTTGTTGCTGTCAGAATGGACTCTCAGCAAACAAGTATTCAATCAGATTTGCTATCTATGGGAGTGCCCAATGATGATTTATTTATGACACAGCTTGCTAATCAATTGCAGACGTATGTGTTGGCTTGTCCAGATCTCTGAGCTAATAGTGTTAACGCTCTATTGATCTATAGGACGGAATGATAGGATACGCGTATCCTCCGGCGCTGTTGTTTTAGCAGGTATTGCTAAGATAAACAACCACAATACATTTCTGTTGATAGCATCTCTATCTTCACAGAGATCATGAGTAATTTACTCTCTTGTCTACTGTGGGTCTTAACGTGAAATCTTCCTCTATGTGAGGATCTTTTTTCACTGGGTAAATCGTGTCATCTTTATCACAACCAGCAAGGTCGCAACCTTCATGTATTCCGTTGTGTGGTCCGTATTGCATTGTAAGCACTGTACTGGACGAGCTTTGGACGCGATTTCTTACTATAGGAGATCCTCTTCTTCGCTATTCTATGCGACTAAAGTGGAGGCTCTTCCGTCGTGGTGTAGGGATCATTATGTTCATATTGTTGATCCCTCCATACTACTCATTGCTATTTTTTAGTATACTTGTTTCACAAGATCTACTGCAGCCTGTTATTATTTAGGTTATAGGTTTATGTTACCTCATACCTATGCACTCTACGATAGTTTACAATTGAGTCTTTTGTCTCTTTATCTAAGTCAGTTAGTAACTTTTTGATAAATAGACTTAGAATCTTTAGATTAAATTCCTATACGGATTTTAACTTCGGTTCTTATTTAGCTAAGTAATCATTTGAGCCTCTGGAAACAGTAGTTTTCAAATTCTGACCTTTTAGTCAGTAATTCTGTTGGTTTCTCTTTTACTGTAGAGTCAGTGAGTTTCATGCACTATCGATGGATGATTTTCACTTTCATAGTTTCGGAATCAATACTTCCGTTACTATTTAGGTTGGATTGTTGCATAAGAGTTAGGCTCCTATTATCCGGAACCTATTATTTTAAGGTCCTTCCGTCTTCGTATGGGCATAGGCCTTTACTCTTTCCGGGTACAGTTTATGTATTTATAAACAGATATCTGTTTATTACAAGGGCGTAAGCTTCTTCTGTCTTTGATGTCTAGTAGAAGGACGTTACGCTCCATTTTATTGTTAATGGATTCTATTAACTAGCGTACTGCTTATGGTATATCTTGACTTAGCAGTTGTGCTTAAGATTTCGGCTCATGAAGTAAGAGTTCTTCTACTTCTTGGGCTTACATTAATAGTGTCGCTATTATAGCATGATTATGCAATTCTCAGACACTTTTAGGAGTATAAGAGTCTCTATTCTCTAGACTTACTTTATTATTGGCTTACTTTAAAAATTATTAGTATAAGGATTATATTGGATATTAATAGAGTACATGTATGTATGAAACTCAATTTTGGAAGGTGTTGTATCTTTCTAATTTATCATAAATAAGAAAGATACATGTAAGGCCTATTACTTCTTTTCCCTCCAGGGGATGACTCTATTTTATTTTATTGAGCGTATTCCATTTTGCTCTATGTCCTTGGCCCTCCAGCCTTTTTACTATTCAGCTATGTCTGGGTCATTGGTACAGTATAAAAATGTTAAAAAATTTATAGTAATTTATATATTTTTTATACTTACCAATGACCCAGACGGGGATGGCCCTCCCAGGAGTTGGGAACTCTTGCCTCCCCGCTGAGTACATAGCGCTTACCAGGCACTGGTTATTAGAATGATAAATGGCGCCAATTTCGGAACGTCCTTGACACTGCGCATGCGCAGTAGGGGCGAAGTGTGGAGGGCCTTTCAGGACATGTTTTCTTTAGTTTTAGATGCAAATTTTGGGGATTGGGGGGCAAAATTTGTGTTTGGCCCTATATTTTAAGAGTTAGCACCAGCTATGTCTGGGTCATTGGTAAGTATAAAAAATATATAAATTACTATAAATTTTTTAACTTTTCAAACACTGGGACAGTGATTTTCAGTTTCCTGTGATATCAATGGTTTCAGTTTGGTGGAAAAACCGAAATGGAGGTACAAAGCCAATAAACCACATAGCTCTACATTGTACTATAACCCTTAAAAGCCTAATTATCCCCGCATTTGAAAAAATGCGGGGATATATTGGTTGTCTTCATCCGTCCGTCCGTCCGTCCGTCCGGGAATGGTTTCCGGCGAAAAACTCCTAGGGGGTTTCAATTCAAAACATTGAAAGAGTGTTCATGTTCATTCATAGGGTCTGTAGATGTGCATAAAGGTTTTGGATTTTTGATTCGGCCCCGAGGGGTGCAAGGGGCACCATTTTTGTCGTTAGAGGAATGGTTTCTGGAGAAAAACTCCTAGGGGTTTCAATTCGAAACATTAAAAGTGTGTTCATGTTAATCAATAGGGTTTGTAGATGTGCATAAAGGTTTTGGATTTTTGATTCGGCTCTCGGGGGCGTAAGGGGCACCACTTTTGTCGTTAGAGGAATGGTTTCCGACGAAAAACTCCTAGGGGTTTCAATTCGAAACATTGAAAGTGTGTTCATGTTCATTCATAGGGTCTGTAGATGTGCATAAAGGTTTTGGATTTTTGATTCGGCCCCGAGGGGCGCAAGGGGCTCCATTTTTGTCGTTAGAGGAATGATTTCCGGCGAAAAACTGCTAGGAGTTTCAATTCAAAACACTGAAAGTGTGTTCATGTTAATCAATAGGATCTGTAAATGTGCATAAAGGTTTTGGATTTTTGATTCGGCCCCGAGGGGTGCAAGGGGCACAACTTTTGTCGTTAGAGGAATGGTTTCCGACGAAAAACTCCTAGGGGGTTCAATTCAAAACATTGAAAGTGTGTTCATATTCATTCGTAGGGTCTGTAGATGTGTATAAAGGCTTTGGATTTTTTATTCGGTCCCGAGGGGCGCAAGGGGCACCATTTTTGTCAGTAGAGGAATGGTTTCCAGTGAAAAACTCCTAGGGGTTTCAATTCGAAACACTGAAATGGTGTTCATGTTAATCAATAGGGTCTGTAGATGTGCATAAAGGTTTTGGATTTTAGATTTGGCCCCGAGGGGTGCAAGGGGCACCATTTTTGTTGTTAGAGGAATGGTTTCCAGAGAAAAACTCCTAGGGGGTTTCAATTCGAAACACTAAAAGTGTGTTCATGTTAATCAATAGCGTCTGTAGATGTGCATAAAGGTTTTGGATTTTTGATTCGGCCCCGACAATAATCACAAATGCGAATGCGGGGATATACTATAGTGTGCTTTGCACACAAATGACACCCCTCTAGTTCATATTTGGGCTCAATACAGGAGCCCACATTTTTAACATAGGGTAATATGGGGAATATTCTTTAAAAATCTTCTTTCGAACCACCAGTCAGAATGCTTTCATAGTTGGTATACAACATCTCTAGGGGGATCAGATTCAAGTTTGTTCAAATCAGATCCCTAGGTATATATTTGGGCTCGCTATGGTAGCCCAAATTTTTATTTAGTGCGATCGATATGAGGAAATTTCTTTAAAAATCTTCTTCTTCAGATCCACCAGTCGGATTTGGTATGCAACATTTCTGGGGGGGGGGGGGGGGGGGGTTGGTCAGATTCAAGTTTGTTCAATTCAAGTGCCTGAGTTAGGCTCCATATGGAATCCTGAAACTTAACTGAATAGAATATGAGGGAATTTCTTCAAAAATCTTCTTCTTCAGATCCACCAGTCGGAATGCTTTCATATTTGGTATAAAACATCTCTAGGGGGGATCAGATTCAAGTTTGTGCAAATTGGATCCATAGGTTAATATTTGGGCTTGCTATGGTAGCCCAAATTTTAACTTAGTGCAATATGAAGAAATTTCTTGAAAATTTCTCTTCTTCAGATCCAACAGTCAGAATGCCTTCATATTTGGTACACAACATCTCTAGGGAAGTCAGATTCAACTGTGTTCAAATCGAGAGCCTGGGTTAATATTTGGGCTCCCTACGGGAGCTGGATTTGGCCATGTTGCTGAAGAATTAAAAATTTTGTATTCAGTACCCTTTAGAGGTTTGTAACTAAGATTAATCCACATAGGCTGTATCAAGGGGCTTCATAGGGGAGCTCTACATTTTATATTATGATCAACTGAAGAAAAGGCATGATGCCCGGATTATTTTAGTCACTCCTGCTGGGCTCAAGGATTGACAGTGTATCCTATGGTAATGGATTGCTTAATGTAGACTCATTCTTGGACTCTGTTTATATTGTGTTCTGTTCAAGATGAGCGCCTCAGACCCCGTGGGGCCTCTTGTTCCTATACATGTAGAATTGAGATAAATGCTAATTTGATGACTAAACAAATGTTATCACAAAAATTGTGTTCATGATGATCAACAGTATGCAATGTCCAAATGAAAGACATTTTTTCTCTGTTTGCTATCAGCCCTAGGAATTAGAAAATTTTGTGTAGGTAAAAATGTGTACGAATTTGTTGAATTCCAATGCATTGTATGCAACAGAATTGCCAAGGAAAACTGAAAATGTCGAGGCAAACTCCTAGGCATTGCAGGTTGCTTAGGCTTAGGCTAATTACCAGGGCTGTTTTGTCACTATAGAGGGGGCACGGTGGCTCATTTAGTATCAGTGCAGGCTGCTAGCTGATAGGTCCTCTGTTCAAATCCCACCTGCGGCAACGGTGTTGTCCATGGGCAAGACACTTCACCCCCATTGCCCATGTGGGGGCATGGTGGCATTGTGTACTAAGGCGTACTCCACATCGATGGTGCACTTGTCTTCAACCAATGCTAACAGTGCTTGTGTGGAGTTAGTATGTTGGGGAGCTCGGTGGTTCTCGCTGGGTACTCTGGCTTCCTCCAACTGTAAAACTGTCTGACAATAGCTGACCTTGACTGTCGAAAGTGTCATTAAACCCCAATAAATAAATATTGCTATAGAATTTTGTTTAATTTTGTAACATGCTTTGTTATCAGGAATGTATAGAACCTATGGATGGAGTTCTGTTTCTTAGTAGTTCTCTCCCATAAATTGTAACAAGGCGAAGAGACATGGACAAATTTGAATGACCAAAAAATAACTTAGCACTCTACCAGTTAAGTTCATTATACAGACCTTTTAACCCTTTACCCATCGAAGACGATATCAAAATTTATTATTTTAAATATCATTTTTTAAAATTTAAAAAAAAATGTCAACAAAGCCATATCATGTGACCCCTCGTTGGAACGAGCTCGACGAGGTCACATGATATGGTTTTATTGAAATTTTTTGAAAAATATTATTTTTTCAACTGCTGAATTTGCATATTACGTGGGCGGATGCGGGCGATTTGTTGGGTAAAGGGTTAAATGCGATATAGTAATTAAATAAAAATATTTCCCCACCAACCTACCCAAATTTCAACACCTGGGTAGGGAAAAGGCAAACAAAGATATTTTTAATATCAGTCCAATGATATAGCCACAGATGCTGAAAGTGACCTTTAACTCCAACAGATAAATAAATTCTCAATGATAGGTTGTAAGCTATGCTTTTGAGGTAAAAATGAAAATATTGTGTTAAGGCCTAAAAAGTTTAAAATCTGTTTCTCAGATGGTCTTTTTGGCTGCTGCATGCTCTCTCTTTATAATCAATGCAAACTGAAAACAGTAGGTAGGTGGGTAGCTGAGGAGCTCTCCTGAGTCTTCTCCTGTATCAACCAGACAAGTGGGGACCAGCTCTCCATAAATATAGGGTATCGAAGGATCTCTCCTCAAATATCAAGGGACCAATCAGGGACCAGCCCCCCCTCCCCCATAGATATAGGGTAGTTTGGGAGCTCTCCTCAAAAGTGAATCAGGCAGCAGCCCCATTTACACAGTGCAGCTAGGGTGTGCTCCTCAAATATCAAACAGTGAAGCCCTTCGAAAATACAGGATTATTTATTTATTGGTGTTTAAGTTCACATACTTCTGCACAATGGCTAATCATGACCATGACAGTTTTATGGGTGGAGGAAGCCGGAGAGGACCGGCGAGCAACTGTAAGCTCCCCAACATACTAACTCCACACAAGCAGGGTTGAAGACAAGTGCACCATCGACGTGCAGTACGCCTTAGTACACAGCGCCACCGTGCCCCCAGTGGGCAATGGGGGTGAAGTGTCTTGCCCAAGGACACAACGCGGTTACCGCAGGTCGGATTCGAACCAAGGACCTCTGGGCTTGCAGCCTGCACCTCTACCTACTGAGCCACCGCACCCCCTGAAAATACAGGATAGCCAGGGAGCTCTTCTCATATATCAACAATCAATAAGGGAGCAGCTATCCGTAAATACGCAATAAAGAGCTCTCTTCAAACATTAAGCAGAGAGCAGCTCTCCATAAATATAGGGTAGTCGAGATTCTTAAAAAGCCATTGAATTAAGTAGAAAAAAATCAATACCGTCACTTTACTTGAAATGGCGTCCAAATCCTAAAGATTCTTGGATGTGTTGAAAAACAACGTTGTAAATGGACAGAACGTTTGCTGCAGGCGTTGGGAGGGGCAGGGCGATGTCTGGTAGCACTGGTTGCATTGTATGAAAACAGCAACAGGGACATAAAGATTTTAACGAATAAGAACTCCACCAGTATATTTATTTATTCGTGTTTAAGGTCACATACTAATGCACAATGGCTAATCGTGACCGTGATAGTTTTACGGACGAAAGAATCCGGAGAAAACCACCGAGCATCTCGGTAGCGCCAGAAAACAATGAAACCAGTAGGCAGAAGCCAACGAATCTCGGTACCCTGAAAGTGGGTTACAGCAACATTCAGGGTTTCCACCGGAAAGTAAGTGAAATTGCGACATTGATCGCTGCAGAGGACTTTGATGTAATGGGCTTAAGCGAGGCGTGGGTAAGACGCGAGGAACGGGTAGACCAAGTAAGGGGGTGCGTGTGGATAGGTGTAGGGCGAACGGAAGGCCAGAAAAGGGGGAGGGGTAGTGTCTTGCCCAAGGACGTACATTAAAGAGGATTTAAAACGGTCGCTGATCACAGACCTGGAAGATGTCAGTACCTTGGCTGAGGTATCGAAAGAAATTGGATGGGTAAAGATCAATCTAAGAAACACTAGTATTGCCCTTGGGATTGTGTGATGTGCGGTGGGGGAAGCAAACCCGAGTGGAATGACTCTATATACTCAACACTAAGGTCCAATGTCACAGAATTAGAAAACAGGGGGGTCGGTAGAATTCTGATGGGTGATTTTAATAGACACATAGGTGATAAGGAAGAAGACATAGAGGGCGGGGACAAGAAAGTCAACAGGAATGGAAGGAAGCTGTTGAACTTCACAAATGAGCTCGGTCTGAAGATTCTGAACAGGGAGGCGAGGTGTGAGGGGAAATAGACCTGGGAGAGGAACGACAGAAAATCAATAATCGACTATATTCTCACAGATATTAATTTATGGAGGGAGGTGATAGGGGTAGAAGTGGATGATGAGGGTAAAATGGAGGTGGATAGTGATCACAACTTGATTACAGTGACGATCAAGGCCAAAAACTTAGTAAAAAGCAAAGGAAGCTTCAAGGAGATTTGGGAACTCAACAAGGATGCCGACTGGACGAAGTTCGAAGAAAAATTGAAACCAAAGCTTGCAACCGTACACAAGGTGGGGGGGGGGGGGGGGGGGGGCAGTGTCCAGAAGATGGCCGATGCCATAGTTGCGAGCCGAGTGGAGGTAGGGAAGGAAAGTGTAGGAAAGATTAGCTTGCCAACACGGGAACTTGGGTACAGAGTGAACGAAGAACTGAAAAGGGCCATGAAGGGTAGAAAAGCTTAATGTGCTGCATACAGGAGAAGTAGAAAACTTAAGGGGCGGAAAGCAACGAGGCCACGGCAGCAAAGGAAGAATACCAACAAGCACGAATTAAAGTAAATATGGCAGTCTTATTAGGACGATAAGAATGACCGGGGGGGGGGGGGTCGAGTTCGAACGTATTTTGGAAATGGGTGAATAAACGTAAAGGAGGTAGCTCACAGAGTATTAAAGTAGATGACAGAGTTACAGACGATCAAGATCAAATCTCATTAGAACTAGTCAAGCACTGGGAAACGATAAGCGATGGGGAACCCACTGGAGTGTCCGAACCAGGTCGAGGAAAATCTATCGAACTTAGTGTGCAGCGAAATTAAAACGGAGGAGGTGCGAAAGGTGATCTCAAAATTAAAGAATGGAAAAGCGGGAGGGGTGGACGAAATTCCTAACGAGTTTATCAAAAAAAGGGGAGAGGAACTCTTGGAAAGCCTAACTGCCCTATTCAATATAGCCATAGAAAAACAAGAGGTCCCAAATGAGTGGAGAGAAAGCAAAGTGACATTTATTCACAAAAAGGGGGAAAAAGACATTTTGGATAATTATCGAGGGATCTCTGTCAGTAGCAACATTGGAAACGTTTTCTGTAAAGTCCTGTACGGGAGATTAGAGGAGGTGGTTGAGGATAAGGTTTTTTTGGGAGAGATCCAGAATGGCTTCAGGAAGGGAAGGAGAGTCACTGACCACCTTTTCACGCTATCCCAAATGATAGAAACCGCGAAAGGAAAAAAAAAAGTTTATGGCCTTTTTGGATGTTAAAAAGGCATACGATAGAGTATGGAGGGAGAGTATGTGGCGCAAGCTTGAGGCTCTGTGCTTGGGAGGCGAGTTTGTGGAATTATGAAAGCATTATATAAAGATGTACAGAGTGGACTTTGCCTGGGTAACATAACAACAAAACGTGTGCCCATGGAGATAGGCCAAAAACATGGGTGTATCTTTTCGCCAATTCTTTTTGCATTGTACATCAAAGGTTTAGGAGATGAACTCCTACACAGCGACGAGGGTGTAGCAGTTGGGGACTTGAAGATCCCAGGGCTATTTTTGGCAGACGATATGGTGCTAGTGTCAGAAAGCGAAGAGGGGCTATCGAAAATGCTGGGAATTGTTGAGAAATATAGTAGCAAATGGAGACTCGAACTTAATGAAAGCAAGAGCAAAGTTATACCCGTGGGCCGCAAAGTGGGCCCCACTCGAAGGTGGAGAGTGGGGGAGTTCTGTATTCCGAAAGGTAGCAGCAAACGTCTTTGTGTAGGAGAGACAGGTGACTACGAGTATCTGGGGGTAAATATAAACATTACCGGAAGAGGCATCTACCGAAACCACACAAATAAATAGATTCTGAAGGGGAGGCGAATCCTTAACCAGATGAAACTTATAGGGAGAAACAGTTTCAATAAGGTTTTTGTGGGGAAAACCATTTGGGAAATGGTGGGTCTGCCAAGTATAGCATATGGTACTGAAGTGGTACCCCTAAACCAGACGGCTGTAAAGAGCTTGGAAATCCTGCAGAATGACGCAGGCCGATGGATAACGGGTTCGAGTAATGCCCCAGCACTAGAAGCAATCAGGGGTGAGCTTGGGTGGATGAGGATCAAGGACATGATAGACTTATTGAAACTCGGTTTTCTTAATTATTTGGTAAATCTCCTGGACAGCCGATGGTGTAAAGTAATGTTCCCGCGAATTTTCAACTCAAATATCAAGACAGGGTGGATGGTCCAAGTGAGGGAACTAATAGAGAACTACTAATTGGAGATCTCGGACCTAGACGTTAGGGAAAACCAGGGTAAACAATCGTCAGAGAGAGGGTCACGGAGGATAGTAACCTTAATTGGCGAGAGGGGGTCAAATCTAAGAGATCCTTGGGTGGCCTGCGTGATAAAGAGAAGCCTGGTTTTGAAGAGTATCTTCATGGCACCCTTGGGGGTCACTGTTGTTCAAGCTGAGGTCGCGGTCCGTGGAGCTGAGGAGAAAAATTGGAAAAAACAGTGAAAAGGAGTGCCAGATGTGTAATTTGGGCGTGGTGGAGACCCTGGAACACTTTCTTCTAGAATTCACTGGAAGTATAATGGGGAAGTGGGATGGGAGAATGAAGGACATGTGGTTAGTGAGTGATTCAAAGGAGAGGGTTAATATGCTAATCGGGGAGACTGAAAAGAATGGGGCAACGGATGTCATCAAGCAGTTAGTCTGCGAGTGAT
Source organism: Pictodentalium vernedei (assembly GCA_031216915.1). NCBI lineage: Eukaryota > Metazoa > Mollusca > Scaphopoda > Dentaliida > Dentaliidae > Pictodentalium > Pictodentalium vernedei. The sequence goes on from CM062293.1 coordinate 41,021,313, forward strand.
GGGAGGTGAGAAGAAGCGTGGGAATAGGGAGGCAGTTGGGAACACAAAATGAACGTTAGAACGACCCCAATAATGGAACTTATTACCTAAAAACAAATATTTTCCGGGACTTTTTCCTTTAAATATTTTTTATCCTTACTGAACACCCATAATAGCGCGCGCAAAAGCAGCCCGAAGGGCTGCTTTGAAGCAAGCCTAATAGACAATGTGTACGTGAAATTGGAAAAACCAAGGAATGCTATGCCATCCAATCTAAACCGGAAACCGGAAGTAAAAACATGGGGAACCCCAGCTCTCGTTTTCAGAAGCGAACAATCGAATGACGCCCACTAAAAAAGCGAACGGTGTAATGCGAGATTTCTCCTTAGATCATTCCAGGCAGACTGTGAATAATTTATTGAACATGCTTTTCAAAATTAAAGTTTTTCCAAACAAACTCAACTGTCGTTTGCTTTGCTGACTAAATGACAGAAATTGTCGAAAAGCTAAATGTTCCCATATATGCACATTGGATTTCATCGTCTGCTGGCTGGCTGTTGGGATCCCGCTGTTGTTCGATTCTGCAGAGTATTCGGTCACGTGATTTATCTGTTTTGCATTTGCAAGTGCAAAACGCTGTTCACTTCAAACCAACACTGCGTGTTATTGGAACAAAGTTACCAAATGAAAAGCATCAACAACACGTCCGTTTGTTGTAACTTAAAAGTACGCACAGGTCGGATTGTGGCAAAGGTCGTTTTCATTCAGTTATTACGAACCTAAGATGTCGAAGTGACATACTGTCTGACAAACGTCCACGAATTACCATTTCCAAAACAGCAGTTCCGTTCCACAATCATAGCACCCCAGCGAAACAAAAACAATAAATTTTCGACAATACGTTTCGAGGCCAATTTTTTCTATTGCAGGTTTGATATGTTTTTAGGGGGAAATAAATCTACAAGACAGCATCATGCACATGAATTAGTTCACAACGCAAATGTTTTGTTGGACGACCCCTTAAACACTGTTTTAAATTTTGTTAAGTTTATGTCATTATAGTTTGAAAAACACTGTCAGTTGCGCGCGCTTCTTGGTTTTACCAAAGTTCATATTACCAAGAAATTAAGTGAGAAATATACATAATTACATTTTGGAGGGTCAGATTCGGTATTTGAAGTCAGATTCGGCATTTATTGGGACCCTTTTTAAACCTTAAATATCTGATCTCTTGTGGTGCATACGTATGATTGGTTGTATCCAAACTTCGTTTACGGTATTTTAGCTTCAATCCATAAAGATTGTACTTGAATGCATGTCCATTTTTTTTTTATTTTTGGACTTTTTATTGAGTCGGCGCGGATAGGAGAGCTTCTGGACGACTGATCCGCATTCCAGTTCTGTGACGCTGCTGTCCGGATACGAATCATAATTTTTATATTTGGACATCGCACAACCCGGAAGTGAGTCAAGGAATGAAGGAAGGGGGTTTGAAGTAAACAAATTTAATCTCGCTTAATTCTTCATATACTTTCACTTATACACTACCCAGTGAATGTATATCATTCACTTTGCAAGCTAAGTGCAACATACTTTTCTGCAACGACTCATAAAGAGGTGAATCTCCTAAATACATTACGTATATCACCTATGTTCGCTTTACACTACAGTCTACAGCTTACTTCAAGTTCAACTTGCAAGTCAAGCCTCAAGGTGCTATATAAGTAAGATAAATTTGTTTACTTTAGTTTAAACAGTATTTATTGAAAAAAAAACAAGTTACCTGTATACAGGTCGGGCAAAAGCGCCAATCGATCTATAATAGATCAATTGGTCATAAAGAGATCAATTGGGCTATAAGATTTGTACGGTAATCGTTTTGAGGATCAATATTTGTTGCTGCGCTAAAAATCGCACTCGAAAATAGGGTACAGTGAACGCGACTCGATATCGGCTTCATATATCAGGGCCGAAATATTCTGTTGATCGATGTATAGGTATTGAAAAACGTATAATTTGAAGTTAAAACTATGTTATTTCAGAAAACCCTCTATTCAACTCCAAATATCAAAATATTTCCAGCAAGTTTCTGAAACCTTTTTCCACAGTACTTGCTTTGCGCAATTCTCGACAGGAAATGAACAGTCGATGACGATTTAAACCTGTTGAAAGGGTACGATCTCGAGTAAACTGGTAAGTATAACCTATACATCAGATTTGTAAGGTGACCTGAATCTGCAATAACATAGAATTTTCGTTTTGCACGGGACATTGCAGTCATCCCATACTTTTACCAAAGGAATCGTGTTTTCTCAAGTTGTTCATGCACAGGGATCTCGTGTTCCTAATTTTTGGCATGACAGATCACTTCTGAAAGGAATTTAAGTGGGAGAAAGAAACTTGTATACCATGAATTACCTGTCAAGAAGACAAGAAGGAAGCTTTATAATATACACAATCAAGATGGTATGTATTATTCTTGATAATTAAATGTCCATGCTATCCTCTCCTTCCATTTCCCCTCTTTCATCAACAGAACTCTGCATGCCTGCAAAATAAACGACCAGTATATATATATAAAATATAAACAATTAATTTTGCACTCCAGCATTTCAAAAATAAATGTCGTATTATTACACAGTGGGTGTTTGGCCATGCTTCTGACAACAACACATCCCATTGTGACCTGGGCAGCACTATCAACTTGCAGTTGGCGGCGGGTGTGGGTGGGGTATCAACAAGGGTAAAAATATTGTATTATAACAAGTTAGGGGCCACCAGGGTTATTACAAATCATCGAAGAGTGCCTACAGGCACTCTCCGATAATTTGTAATAAAGCAAATAATCTGTTTAAACGCATTTCTATTTTCTTGTAACTGAATATGAAACACAGGCAAAGAATATGAATACATTAGCAGCGAACCTTCAATTTTCATTAGAGCCATGGTAGTGACTTCCAGGGGTAATACTTTTTGCCGGTAAAAAGGACGGTATCCGGTAAAAAGGACGGTAAGTGTATAAAACTGTGTTTTAAAGTACTAAATGTACAGCTGAATGTGTGAAAAGTGACAATTTAATGAAGCGTACGCAATAATAAGTATATAGAAGGAAGATTAAGTATTGTTTGTTTTATTGTAGACTATTTTCAAGATAAAATAGATCATTTTTCCATCGACACTGCTCGACACGCCATTTTGTGCAACGAAAACAACGATTTCGCTGAGGTGCACGACGGGGTGAATATTATCATACTCGCTCGATGGAGGTGTAATTAAGTGTAACTAATTCGTGTGTGTGTAACATTTAGATGTTTCTGTTCACTGCGAGGGGATTTAATAGAAAGGTGTTGGGAGAGAAACCATTTATAATTTGAAAATAGTCTACAATAAAACAAACAATACTTAATCTTCCTTCTATATACTTATTATTGCGTACGCTTCATTAAATTGTCACTTTTCACACATTCAGCTGTACATTTAGTACTTTAAAACACAGTTTTATACACTTACCGTCCTTTTTACCGGATACCGTCCTTTTTACCGGCAAAATGTATTACCCCTGGAAGTCACTACCATGGCTCTAATGAAAATTGAAGGTTCGCTGCTAATGTATTCATATTCTTTGCCTGTGTTTCATATTCAGTTACAAGAAAATAGAAATGCGTTTAAACAGATTATTTGCTTTATTACAAATTATCGGAGAGTGCCTGTAGGCACTCTTCGATGATTTGTAATAACCCTGGTGGCCCCTAACTTGTTATAATACAATATTTTTACCCTTGTTGATACCCCACCCACACCCGTCGCCAACTGCAAGTTGATAGTGCTGCCCAGGTCACAATGGGATGTGTTGTTGTCAGAAGCATGGCCGAACACCCACTGTGTAATAATACGACATTTATTTTTGAAATGCTGGAGTGCAAAATTAATTGTTTATATTTTATATATATATACTGGTCGTTTATTTTGCAGGCATGCAGAGTTATGTTGATGAAAGAGGGGAAATGGAAGGAGAGGATAGCATGGACATTTAATTATCAAGAATAATACATACCATCTTGATTGTGTATATTATAAAGCTTCCTTCTTGTCTTCTTGACAGGTAATTCATGGTATACAAGTTTCTTTCTCCCACTTAAATACCTTTCAGAAGTGAACTGTCATGCCAAAAGTTAGGAACACGAGATCCCTGTGCATGAACAACTTGAGAAAACACGATTCCTTTGGTAAAAGTATGGGATGACTGCAATGTCCCGTGCAACACGAAAATTCTATGTTATTGCAGATTCAGGTCACCTTACAAATCTGATGTATAGGTTATACTTACCAGTTTACTCGAGATCGTACCCTTTCAACAGGTTTAAATCGTCATCGACTGTTCATTTCCTGTCGAGAATTGCGCAAAGCAAGTACTGTGGAAAAAGGTTTCAGAAACTTGCTGGAAATATTTTGAGATTTGGAGTTGAATAGAGGGTTTTCTGAAATAACATAGTTTTAACTTCAAATTATACGTTTTTCAATACCTATACATCGATCAACAGAATATTTCGGCCCTGATATATGAAGCCGATATCGAGTCGCGTTCACTGTACCCTATTTTCGAGTGCGATTTTTAGCGCAGCAACAAATATTGATCCTCAAAACGATTACCGTACAAATCTTATAGCCCAATTGATCTCTTTATGACCAATTGATCTATTATAGATCGATTGGCGCTTTTGCCCGACCTGGTATACATACGAATAAATGTAAACGTACTGAATGGTTTGTACATAATTTTCAGTGAATACAATAGACCATTTTTACATAGCGCCATCTTACTCAATTTGCCCCCACAAACCAGCTTTATTTATCAGCAATTCAGCATTGCACACACATGTACTGAGCTGCTGATTGAAAGCTTCATTTTTACGTCTCCGCTTTATCAATTAAAATTCGGGTAAACATGAAGAATAGCGGACCCAACAAATTATACAAAAATTACCAACTTTTCCCAACTTTTCATGGTTTCCCTACATTCTTTAGTGTTTTTTCTTTATATATTCATAAATTTTGGGGAATAAAAACCACCTTTTAGCTTGTTTTTAATAGTTTTTAACCTCCGTGACGAAGCAGTTCAACTTGCACGTCAACCATCATTTCCATCCGAAAGTGTGTGTTTGATTTTGAAGCGCACTTGTTCTGCACCGGTACCACAAGGAGAAGTCGGTAAGTACAGCGTTTTTTTACGTAATGTTTCTGACCGAAATTTGTGTTGGATTCACTTTTTTCATTTTTAAGGTACCGTAAGTTATTATGTAACAAATAGCACCGCGCTTGATGGGTTAGGGTCAGTCTAGCAAGGGTTCGGGACGGGTTAGCTAACCCGAACCCTTCCTACACTGATCCTAATCAGTCAAACATGGTGCGATTTCCTGAACTGATGTGATACTAAATTCTCCACAAATGGGAGGAGACGCCCACCGTGACGTCACATGTTTGACAGTTTCTGCTGAAAGAACGTCGCTGTTGAGAAACACGATCAGACGACTTTTCCGTGCCTCTCTTACAGGAAGGAAAAACTTGGTACATAATGTCTAAATGTATTCAAAACTCAGGGTTTTTAGTACATATGTGAAGAAAAAACACTAAAGAATGTAGGGAAACTATGAAAAGTTGGTAATTTTTGCATAATTTGTTGGGTCCACTATTCTTCATGTTTACCAAAATTCGCTATTTTACCTAATCTGCATTTGTTCTCATCCCTGAAGAGAACAATGGTTGGGTGTTAGAAATTTGTGTATTTTTCGATGTTATTTGTATACTCATCATTTTCGTGTTACAATCATTTATGTATGTTCCAACATTTATCACAACTCTCAGCTACAACGTACTTGCGGCTTCTTTAAAGCTAAAATGTTTCGTACGAAGAATGGCAGGTAACTTAAGCACACAATCGAATTATGTTTCAAAAGAACGACAGCAATGACAAAAATTATAAAGTAGAAAGAAACGATATCAATGCAGCGTTCAGTACAGTACAGCAGGCGTGGGTGCCATTTTTAGTAACAAATCAGAATATCTGGTTTCAAGGGGGCTTATCGAGTCCCGTATGTAAGATGGTGCTATGTAAAAATTGTCTATTAAGGTGCTATATTTAATGGGATTTTGTTTATTTTTTTAAATTCCCACCTCTGATATTCCTTAAATTCAAATTAAATATTCACAAATTATGCAGCAAAATGAGGGTTGGAGGGTATAGAACACGAAAAATATATGAAATCAACTCAAATGCCGAATCTGACCCTCCGTTATGTACAATCGATTTTAAGGATTATTGTTCATCCACATAATGGTAATAATCATTTTATCTTACAATATATTGGGAATAAGTCAAGAACGTAGACGAATATACAACAAATTATTTATTCGTATGGATGAACAAAAAAAAAAAAAAAATGGAACTCACGCGAAAGGAACGTGCTTGCATCCGACCCCCTGATACAAACATCTGTATCAGGGGGTTAGATACACGACAGTTGCGGAGTTAATACAGACAAAATACATGTTGATTGTAAGATAAAACAATTTACTTTGATACATTATGAGTTAAGGGGTCACCCAACCTAACTTTGTTCAATTTGTTGACATATTTCCCTGTGTCCCAGAAACAGATAAGCGAAGTAAGGAAAGGCAAATTATATATCAAAATAATGAGTAAAGTGCATAGAAAATGTCTATATAATTTTTTTCAGGAAAGAGTGAATTTTATGATTTTGAAAAATCACTCGTCGAGATCTGCCATTAGAACCCGGAGCTCGACCTGGATACATATTTTGTACATCCACATAATGGTAATAATCTCTATGTAGTAGGTTATTCGGAAGAAAGCTGAAAGCTTATGTGAACCGTCTTCCAATTTGTTCACTTTGAAATTTCCACCTCTGATATTTTATACATTCAAATTAAATATACACAAATTATACATCAAAATGAAGGTTTGGGAGTATAGAACACGAAAAATATTTATAATTAACTCCTTGAGTTGACAGCAGGCATCATTGGTTCCTGGAAGTCTTCTACCATATTCGTACCAGAGCTGATAATAAAATAATATTTCAGGAGAACAGCTTGTGGCCAAATGTGCTTCACATATCCAATAACAAAGCTAGGCTTTCAAAACAGTTTAGAATGCAGCGATAGGACTGCATTTGGGAAAGAACAACACTATCTGCACTTTTTATTGAAGATGGATTCCATGTTGGACCGACATGCGCAAATCACTCGATATCACAAATTTCCATCAAAAAACAAAATCTTAATTCTAAGAATTCTTAAGAGGTTTCATGATGCCTTGCATGGAATATGGCAACAGTGCAGTCTCTATATAACAATAGTATGCTGTATTAAGGCGATCTTTCTCATTATTTGATTTTAGATGGCATTGTTTTTCAATGCTTTTTCCGTCCGATGACCTTGATCAGAAATCAAAAGTACTGTACAATGTAAACAAAGCCAACAGTTTGGGAATTTACCCCCACGCAGCTCTGTCACTGCGTTTTGAAGAATTTTAATGCCCTAGTTTTGTTCTTGGATATCCGAAGCACATTTGGCCAGAGTTGTTTGCCTGAAATATTATTTTGTTATCAGTTCTGGTACGAATATGGTAGCAGACGTCCAGGAACCATAGATGCCTGCTGTCAACTCTGTGAGTTGATTACATATATTTGTCGTGTTCTATGCATCGTCACCTTCTTTTGGATGTATAATTTGTGTATATTTAATTTTACTTTAATGAATATGAGAGGTAGGAATTTCAAAGTAAACAAATTTCTTTTACTTATATAGCACCTTAATGTGCTATATTTATAAATAAGGCCTAAGGGAAATTTGTTCACTTTAAAATTCCCGCCATTGTTATTCAATAAATCTAAATTAAATATACACAAAATATGCATCAAAATTTACATTTTCGTCAAGTCATCTGGCCCGAAACAATCATTGACATATAATGCTGTTTAAAATCAAATAATGAGAAAGATCGCCTTCACATACTACACACTACCTGTACTATAATAAGGAGACTGCACAGTTGCCATATTACTTTCAAGCAAGCCTGAAAATAAGCAGACTGTCATCTTCAGAATGAGGACCCCAAACAGTGAATTTGGTGATGCTACCCTGCACAGCAGGGTAGCATCACTAAATTTACCCTTCGTGAACCTCAATCTGAATCAAGGTCTCAAACCTAAACAGCAAGAAGTACCCAGAGGATAAACTGGGAGATTCTAGCCCACTGTTTGGGATAGCTTCAGCAAATTCACCCTCTGGGGACCTCATTCTGCAAATGACAGATTGCTTATTTTCAGACTTGCTTGCAAGGTATTATGACACCTGTTTTAATTTCTTATAATTACGCGATTGTTTTTTGATGAAGATTCATGATATCACATGATACCCCAGTATGCGCATGTCTGTCAGTCATGATATCCGTCTTCAATAAAAAATGAAGACAGATGTTGTCCTTTTCCCAAAATGCAGTCCTGTTGCTGCATGGTAAAGTGTTTTGAATGTCTAGATTTGTTCTTGGATATCTGAAGCACATTTGGCCAGGAGTTGTTCTCCCAAATTTTTTATTTTATTACCAGTTCTGGTATGAATATGGTATCAGACTTCCAGGCCTGAAAATAAGCTGTCTGACATTTGCAGAATGAGGTCCCCAGAGGTGAATTTGATGATGCAATCCCATACAATGGGCCAATTTATCCTCTGGGTACCTCTTTCTGTTTATTTTGAGACCCTGATTCAGATTAAGGTTCACAGAGGGTAAATTTAGTGACGCTACCCTGTTGTGCAGGGTAGCATCACTAAATTCACCCTGTGGGGACCTCATTTTGCAGATGACAGTCCTCTTATTTTCTGGCTTTCAGACTTCCAGGAACCATTGGTGCCTGCTGTCAACTCTGTGAGTTGATTGCATATATTTTTTTGTGTTCTATACATCACAACCTTCATTTTGATGTATAATTTGTGAAAATTTAATTTAAATTTATGCTCTCTTCTCTGCCAAATAATTGTGATGGCCAAATGGGTGTCGTCCCTCTAGACCAATTCCCTTTAGGCCAATTCCCCTTAGACCAACTACATACTGTTATTGATTAAGGGTTGATTAAGGATAATTAAAAAAACATTTATTTACTGATAAGCACTTTATTTGATAAAAAAAATATTTATATGCATAACATACAAAAACTGTAAGTTTATAACATTTCAGCACAGCTCAGTGCTTATAACATTTTACAAAAATATAGATTTATAACATCAAAACACATAAAGGATTGTGTTTGTTTTGTTAGGGAAATCAGGTAAAAAAAAATGAGGTCCCCCTCTGAAAAATGAGGTCCCCAGAGGGTGAATTTAGTGATGCTGCCCTGCACATAAATAGGACCCTACGGTCCCCCACCTCACACTACAGCCTTTCAAATATCATCTTTGTCCCCAAACACTGGCTATTGCCCCCTTTATTCAAGCCAGAAAGTAAGAAGACTGTCATCTGCAAAACGAGGTCCCGAGAGGATGAATTTAGTGTTGCTACCCTGCACAGCAGGGTAGCATCACTAAATTTACCCTCTGTGAACCTCAACCTGAATCAAGGTCTCAAACATAAACAGAAGGAGGTACCCAGAGGATAAACTGGCCCACTGTATGGGAAAGCATCACCCTCTGGGGACCCATTTTGCAAACAACAGACAGCTTATTTTCAGACTTGAATATCAATAACATTAAATACATTTATAAATATTTATAAGTATATAAAATTATTGATATAGAATTTAAAACTAGAACATATCAGTTGGTCTAAGGTAATTTGTCTTTTGGGAATTCTCTCGTGGGAATTGGTCTAAAGGGAATTGGTCTAGTGGGAATGAAGCGTCCAAATGATAGTGATACTTCACATTTTTGGGTTCAATAAATAAAAGTGATGGTGCCACATAATAGTGATGATAGGCCTACCAAAATTATGGGAGTGATAGCTATAGTTGCCTTAAATTCCCACAAATACCACTTAACAATGCCTGTGTTTCACTCCTATACATTTGATGTGGATCAAAGGAAATCAAGGGAATGGGGTACACAACAGGGGGACATTATGCAAAATATTTTGCAGGACGTTTTCACAGGTACGCAAATTTTAAATTCTGAAAAGACTGGATGGTGTTCATCGATGAAATTTTACAATATTTTCTTCAGACAAATGCTGTTTTTTTTTGGAGGTGTTATTTTTTGGCTGACTTGCTGATCAGATATTATAATGACAGTAACTCATTTTAATAATCATGAAGGTGCCTAACAATCATGATACTGTCCTCTTTCTCCTAAAATTAATAATACAGTGGAATCCTGTTAATTGAATAGCACTTTGCCAATGGAAATTATTCAATTAACAGGAATATTCAATTAACAAGGATTGTGTCACTTTCCTGTATTCTAGAAATAAACTTCGCATTTATTCTATTATATCTTGTTTGACAGAGTTTCATGAGCTCTGTCAAACAAGATATGATAGATTAAATTCCTGTATTGGATGTACTGAGGCCAACTAGATCTATAAACAAAGGAAAACCAGAGAGAGTCAGGGTTATTTCTATCAGGTTACAAGATTTTTTATTCAATTAACAGGGAGCGCAGTGGCTCAGTGGTAGACTGTTGGGCTTCTATCCTAGAATTCCCGAGTTTGATCCCTGTCTGGGACAACCCATGGTGTGTCCTTGGGCAAGGCACTTTATCCTGGTTGCCTACTTGGGTGCATGATGATGCCATGTACTAAGGCATGCTGCACGTTGATGGTGCACACATGTCTTCAGCCTCTGTAACACTGCTTGAGCGGAGCTTGAACAGAGTTAGAATGTTGAGGAGCTGACAGTTGCTCGTCGATGCTCGGTGGTTCTCTCTGGGTACTCCGGCTTCCTCCATCCGTAAAACTGTCATGGACATGATTATCCATTGTGCATAAGTATGTGACCTTAAACACCAATAAATAAATAAATTCAATTAACAGGAGTTTACTCTATAACCTATATTCAATTAACAGATCAAATTTGTACTGGAGGTATGGTAAATGGTTTTGTGTTGGGAAATTATATTCAGTGAACAGGGTTATTCAGTTTAGAAATATCCAATTAAGTGGGCTCCATTGTAGTGATGCCACTTTTATTTGTCAGGGGAGACTAATATCAGATGCGAGAATATCAAAATAAACAAATTTCCCTCACTTATATAGCACCTTAAGGTGGGGAAGTGAGGCAGTGCTTGTTTACTGTGGAAAACATACTCTGTTTTATTGGTAAAATATAATCTAGTTGCCAATGCTTGGGGTGGAAGTCCTCTAAAATTGGCAACATGGGTATAAACATTTTTACTAAACTTTTCTTTAAGTCCATGTTGCAGTCACGATTAGCCATCATGCAGAAATGTGTGGCCTTAACCCTTTACCTAACATAATGGCCAAAAAACAGCCAGAGCTATTCACAAAAATCACCATTCAAGCTTCATTATATTTTTCATTTTTTGTCTCAAAACCATAGCTTATGACCCCTCATTGGAACAAGCTCATTGAGTTCGTTCCAATGAAGGGTCATAAGCTATGGTTTTGACGCAAAAATTTTAAAAAATTAGTTATTCAAGAATTTTATTTGCAAGTGTCATCTGATTTTGTGTTAGGTAAAGGGTTATCCCTTTAGCCAATGCAGACGATATCAAAATTTATTATTTTAAATATCATTTTTTTAAATTTTAAAAAAAATTTCAACAAAACCATATCATGTGACCCCTCTTTGGAACGAGCTCGATGAGCTCGTTCCAAAGAGGGGTCACATGATATGGTTTTGTTGAAATTTTTCGAAAAATAATATTTTTTCAGCTGCTGAATTTGCATATTACGCGGGCGGATGCGGGCGATTCGTTGGGTAAAGGGTTAAACATCAATAAATAAATAAATCTCTAAAAGCGCATTGACAATTTACTTTTCTTGATCACATTGCTATATTTGATCTTTGATCATGATACATTTTCTATGAAGACAGATTTCATTAATCTGGTCAAAATTCTTTTACCGTCTTCATCCCCTTCTTCATGAACTCCGATTTTGGACTCAGTGGTGTAGCCACTAGCTGGCTATCATCATACCTGGAGAACAGGCAGCAGCATGTATCAATATATGGTAACCTGTCAAAAGACTTCTATCTGGAAAGTGGAGTCCCACAGGACAGTTGTCTTGGTCCTGTTTTGTTTCTATTCTATATTTCAAAATGTTCGCCATCATTAAATAGCACCTGCCTGATGTTCATAGCTATGCTGATGTCACGCAGGCCTACTTCGACCATCAACCAAGGAGCAAACTAAACCTCAAGAAATTTTTGAATCATGTATTTCAGATATTCACACTTGGATGATTTCAAACAAATTAATGATAAATGACTGAATTCCTAATATTTGGTTCATGACAACAGCAACTCACTAAAGTTGACATCAACTCTGGGAAGATAGGAGATTCCACCATTAGGGCAAGTGACAGTGTACGTAATCTTGGTGCCTTCTTCAACTCAAACATGTCTATCGATAAACATGTTACAAATATGTGCAACAAGGCTTTCAGAGGTCTAGACAAAATTAAACAGATAAGACAGTTCATTAAAAAGACTCCACAAAAACTCCAGTTCATGCCTTTGTAACTTCACATTTGGATTAGTGAAATGCCTTACTGTTCAACCTACCACAATACCAGTACTCTCGTCTGCAGAAAGAAACTTTGTGGCTATTCTTGCGACACTAAAAAAACAAAGTGTACATTTTTTATGTAAATCGAATTGTCTAATTGATGGTCGGGATTTTCTGCCACCATTTTGGATAATTCGTTGCTTTGTATGTTTTTATAACCAGAAAATGCATGTAGTGCCCATGCTAAAAATAGAAAACGTATAGTGCCCTCATGTAGTGACCCTTCAGCTCTGTGCTGGACAACTACACGAAATAGGTTATCACCTTTCAGCCAATCTGAATGCAAGGAAGTCACATGAGGTACATGTATAATATACTGTAATATGTGTCGTGAGTAAAAACAATAACAAAATAATGATTGATTGTTTACAGGTATGGAGATTACATTCAAGCCAATTGGTCATCTTCAGTCAGTATTTAAATTCAAGAATGGAACACCAAGACAGCCGACTGTTTGTCCAGATGCCAGGGGAAAACTGACAATTGATAAATCTCTCTACAACAATCCTGAACATTCCTTGGAAAGTCTCGAGAAATTTTCACATGTTTGGTAAGACATGGCAGCCCTGAATATTTCTGGATGATGACTGGAGGGGAATATGAGCCCATTTCTAATGAGATCTGGGCAGACACATAGCCAGGATTATATAATAAAGGGAGGCCTGAAAATAAGCTGTGTGACATTTGCAGAATGAGGTCCCCAGCAGGTGAATTTGATGATGCTATCTCATACAGTGGGCCAATTTATCCTCAGGGTACCTTTTTCTGTTTAGTTTTGAGAACCTGATTCAGATTGAGGTTCACAGAGGGTAAATTTAGTGATGCTACCCAGCTATGCAGGGTAGCAACACTAAATTCACCCTCTCAGGACCTCATTTTGCAGTTGACAGTCTGCTTATTTTCTGGCTTGAATAAGGGGTGCAGTAGCCAGTGATTGGGGGCAAAGATGATATTTGAAAGGCTGTAGTGTGAGGTGGGGGACCGTAAGGTCCTATTTACGACTAGCCTCCCCACATTGCAGAAAAATATTTTGCAAAATTTAGTGCTCTTAGAGTGAAAGTATTTGTAGCATGTGGAGCCCCTACATTGGAGACCATTTTGCAGCCACTATTTTATGTGAAACTTGCATTGGGCCAATGTTTTAGAGGAGCCAGCAAAAACTTGGGGGGGGGGGGGCAGAGGGCAAGACCCCACTCCCTCACTATCCAGTTTCTTCCACTCGTAAAGTTGCCCAACACAGTATGATGCAGGCTGCTGAAAGTGTTGTTAAACCCTAATAAATTAATAAATTTCTTATTTCACCGTGGCACTTGTTGCTAGGCAAGTCTTGACTGCCAACTTGTGTGTAGGCAGACAAGACTTGTCTTGGAAAAACGGCAGAGCCCTAGGATGCTGTTGTTTAAGCTGATGTCGCAGCTACTGAATCTTGGGGGGAAATTGTGAAAATCAGTGAAAAGGAGTGGCAGATGTGTAATTTAGGAGTAACAGAGATCCTGGACCACTTTCTATTAGAATGTCCAAAATATCAGTCTAAGAGAATATGATTCACTGATAGTATAATGGGAAAGTGTAATGTGAGAATGAAGGATATGTGGGTGTTAATGCAAAGGAGAGGGTTAGTATGCTTATCAGAGAAATTGGGATGAATTTGCAAACAGGATATCATCAGACAGTTTGTTTTGGGGTGTTGGGAGGAAAGAAGGGGCATGGCAATAGGAAGGCATTTGGGAGAACAGGTTTAATCAATGCCGGCCTTCTTACCTGAGAATCATGACAAACCATTGGGCAGCCAGTGTCTTATTACAGTCAGGTAGACTTTTAATGTGAAAAAATGTTTGAAAATATCTCCACCTCTAAGAGCTAAATCACTTAACCCTTTGTAAACCCAATATATCGGCCAAAACCGGCCAATGCTATTCTAAAAAATCGCCAGTTAATTTTCATTATTTTTTTATTTTTTGTCTCAAAAACATAGGTTATGACCCCTCATTGGAACGAGCTTGTTGAGCTCGTTCCAATGAGGGGTCATAACCTATGTTTTTTAGACAAAAAATGAAAAAGATGATTTATTCAAGAATTTTATTTGCAAATGTCGTCTGCTTTTCATGTTAGGTAAAGGGTTAACCCCTAAAGGGTAAAGTGATTTAGCTCTTAGAGGTGGAGATCAGTCACCTCCACCTATGTAATATATATACAGAATGCGATGTGTGTTTGAATCGATGGATGTTTTACATAATGAGTTGGTATGGCGTAGTAGAAATATGATTACGCCATTCCAACGAGTTATGTAAAACACCCACAGATTCAAACACATCGCGATCTGTGTTTATTACACAACCCATACATTAAAATTTATTTAAATAAACAAATTTTAATTCCGATGTTTAAACCCAATGGTGAAGATTTTGATTTCTTTGACTGAAGCTGTACTGATCAAATGGATCGATAGAAAATCTAAACAACCTTTTAGGAACCAGTGTTCGTTGAAATTCGTATCGCTGTTTCTCTGACAGTGGTCTTGAGCACTGACATTGTTAGAAGGTCATATCTGGAATCTGAAGACACTCTGCTACATGTATTGGACTTAATTCTTAACCTGATAAATATTTTCTTGATTCTCTCATAAAAGCTGTCATGGGTGCTGTATTGCAGACATAATTTCATTTATGGAAAAGTCATTAGAGCCTGACATATAGACAGAACGCAATGTGTGTTTGAATTGGTGGGTGTTTTACATAACGAGTTGGAATGGCGTAGTCATATTTTGTGAGAGCTGTAAAACACCCACTGAGTCAAACACACATCACGTTCTGTGT
Source organism: Pictodentalium vernedei (assembly GCA_031216915.1). Classification (NCBI taxonomy): domain Eukaryota; kingdom Metazoa; phylum Mollusca; class Scaphopoda; order Dentaliida; family Dentaliidae; genus Pictodentalium; species Pictodentalium vernedei. The sequence goes on from CM062293.1 coordinate 41,036,864, forward strand.
TCATCACATCCCATGCATTAAAATTCATTTAAATAAACAGAGTTTAATTCCGATGTTTAAACCCAAAGGTGAAGAGTCTGTTTGATTTGACGGAAGCTGCACTGATCAAATGGATCGATAAAAAATCAAAAAAACCTTTTCGGAACCAGTGTTCGTTGAAATTCATATCGCTGTTTCTCTTCGGCTGGTGCCCATTTATGCCTAACCATTTGGTGGCTATTAATGTTAGTGAAAATATAAGTACAAATTTGTGCAGATTTGCGAAACAGTAGGGAGAAACATTGTTAAAAAAGTTCAAAGCATCAAGATGTATGAAGATTTACGAAAATAAAGTTGACCAATTTAGATATACGGGATCCATAAAACGAGATGGCCACGGAACTGGGTTAATGTTCTAGTTGGAAATGATTGGGTTTTTTTTTTTTTTAAATATTATCTCATTTTTGATTAACTAATTTTTTGTGAACCGACTTTATTTTGCTTTGTACGTTTTCATTTTCACAGTATGTTAATTGTATAACGTAATTTGGAAACTTTTCGAAGCGTAACTAATGACTTGATGGGAAAGGGACTGGTATGAACGGTGCTGGGAAAAAATTTCCGGCTTGTACATGACCCATTGAATACAGAATCATTTATGTCATAGCGGCTGTTCCGTTAAATACGAGGGTTTAAAGTTGACTGGATGTGCAATAAGCAACTTGAGCAGTTGAAAAAAAAACTATTTTTCCATGTTACTTTGGGAATAGTTTTGTAAATTGGAGATATCTCCAATATGGAGTGTAAATTCTTCTTTAAACAACTTTCTGAGATGAGTAATTAAGCCCCATTGGGGCTGTTGTTTTCATGGTGTACACAACCGATATCATGAGATTCACTGGTTGATGGAATGTGGACATAATTTCAAACCTGCATACATGTAATTATCAAGTCAAAGGTTATGAGACTGATATTAACCCTTTACCCAATGAATCGCCCGCATCTGCCCACGTAATATGCAAATTCAGCAGCTGAAAAAATATTATTTTTCAAAAAATTTGTGTGTGTGGCTCAGTTGTTATTGGACTTCAAGCCAAAAGGTCCACAGTTCAATCCCCTCCAGGGGTAACCGCATTGTGTCCTTGCGCAAGGCACTTAATTCTGATTGCCCATGTGGGGGCACAGTGCGTCATGTACTGAGGTTAGTATGTTTGGGAGTCTCATAGATACTCGCCACTTCTTGATGATTCTCTCTGGGAAATCCAACTCTCTACCCATAAATATGGACATGAGGTGACCCTGGCTGTCGAAAGTGTTGTTAAGTCCCAAGAGATAGATAAATATGTAGAATTTGAGAGTACTATTGTGGGTGCAACATGTACATATTCCGTTAGTTGAAATCAAACGTCTATATTTTTATACTTATAAACTGTTTAACCTTTAACCCATTTTCACAACGCAGATGATATCAGAATTTATTATTTTAAATATCATTTTTTTTAAATTTTTCAAAAAATTTCAACAAAACCATATCAAGTGACCCCTCGTTGGAACGACCTCGTTCCAATGAGGGGTCACATAATATGGTTTTGTTGAAATTTTTTGAAAAATAATATTTTTTCAACTGCTGAATTTGCATATTGCGCGTGCGGATGCAGCCGATTCGTTGGGTAAAGGGTTAAGGAAACAATTTCCATTTTGGTGGGTTTCTTGTCATACATGTAGGTTAAGCTCCTGCGAAAGTTTGATTCGAAAGTTAATATTCAATTCAATTCAATTTGATTTCAAATCAGAAATTCAAATATTTTCGAATATACTTCGGCCATAACCGTGAATGTTTACAGATTGTAATTGATCACATTATTTTATATTGAGTATTGTCCCGAGTAGAAACGTAACTGACTTGTAACGGTAATAGTGTTTGTGGCGATGCAACTAAAACTATACAACAGTTGCACTACAAACACATTTACCGCTACAACTGTTCATTTCAACTTATTGTGCATTATAAGCATTATAAGCAGTGACCATTTATAAAGAGTTTTTGAACTTTGAAAAGTTATTCATCTGTTCAACTTCAATAAATGATTTGTTCCACTACGTAATCACATTATTTTATATTGAGTATTGTTCTGTTCGAGCACAGTTACTGGATACATCGTCAAAAGCAACAATTTTCCAAAAGAATACCCCTAATTATTATATAAACAGTAATAGAGCCAGGTAGAGCAGGCTTTAATTGACAAGCAGATCGATTCTATTCGGCATTGATTATATCGTTTCGTTTTATAAATTCCGCATTTTTATTTAAAACAAATGGCTTCACCACCGGAATGGATTCGATCCGATTTGAAACGAGTTTTTTTTCCAAGAAAACGTGATAAAAGTGAAGTATCAGCCCTATCAGCCAGGTTCATTTAAAAATGTTTATTGCTGCAGTTTCGAAGCTACAAAGTTAATTGAAATAGTTTCAATCAGTAGCTAGTATATTGGTTTATATTATAAGTTATCTCCGCCAACATGTATGGTATATGGAGGGGGCGCGGTGGCGTTGAGCTAACCGATTCTCGTCAGATCACCGAAGTTAAGCAACGTCGAGCCCAGTTAAACATTGGATAGGTGACCATCTGAGCGATCAATTCGGACTCCCGCATTGTGTCCTTGGGCAAGGCACTTAACCCCGATTGTCCACATAGGGGCATAATGACGCAGTGTACTAAGGCATACTGCACGTCGATGGTACACATGTCTTCAACCAATCTAACCATGCCTGTGCTGCAGTGTGGAGTTACGATGTTGGGTTTCTCGGTTCTCTCTGGGTACTGTGGCTTCCTCCACCCATAAAACTGTCACGGTCATGATTAGCCATTGTGCATAAGTATATGACCTTAAACGCCAATAAAATAAATAAATAATGGTATATGGAGATTTAATACCTGGATGTTGGTTTTTAAACACCGAGCCACTGGCTTAAATGTTTAAATGAGACATCCAGGTGTTAAATCTCCATATACCATACATGTTGGCGGAGATAACGTTTTTGCCCCATTTGAAACACAATACAACTTAGTGGGAATAAATTTGTGGTCGCATTTCTCACCTCCACAATTATTTGGACCAAATTCGTGATAATAATTTTGTTTTTATAATCGCAGAAGACAACAGATAGAGTTACATCCCTTGGGTCGTTAAGGAAATGAGTAAACAGTATTTTGTTGCCATATTGTCCCCTGAGTTCCAATGTGTTCAATGTGCCTACTGGCACCTAGAACACATTGGTTCTCAGGGGACGAATTATTTGCTTTTATTTTATTTTTATGATTGTATTGTCCGAAATATGATGATATTGGTGACTTTTTTCATTTTTTTTGGTTCGATTTTTGTAAGGAGGCTTCAGTTCGAGTTTTATAATGAGGCGAGAACGAAAAGCTATTATTGAAACCATATACCCCTGATGTTTCGCGTGTGCTTATACCCTGGATGTTGCATGCTCTCATATACCTTGGATGTTCGGTGCACCTTTTGCCATGGCTATTTGTCCAAGGCATTCTGACCAATCAAAAGACAGAATCTATCAGGATATAGGGACAACTCAATTTATAGTGTGGGAAGTGGTGAGGCAAAAAAGGCATTCTTCATAAAATAATCAGGGGTACTATTTTAGAAAAAAAAAAATTTTTTTTGACAACGCATCCATTAACTGTGATTCAGTTTTAAATTTGATCATTTTCACCAATTCGATTTGATATTCGATTCAATCAAAATCTGCTATTCGCAGACCAAACTCTCTAGAGTTTTTTCAAACCATTTTCTGAGAAAGGCTTCCAGGGTATATAATTTGAAATGCTAAAACTATACTCAGATATGCAATATGGTCTGTAGGTGTGTAAGAAGGTTTTCAATTTTTCATGCATCACCAGATTCTTTATTAGGGTTATTAGGTCACACAAACATGAATTTTTTTTCAACGTAAGGGAGGAAGAGTTTTATTTTTTTTCTTGCGTATACTGAGCATGGATTGAGAAGCTTTCCACTGCCTTTTCATACACTGAATATATATAGAAAGTGCATCAATATCCAAGTAAACTCATTTTATTTTAACCCTGAGTGGGTGGGAGGCGCTGTCTTTTGCAGTAACCGGTTCTCGTCAGATCACCGAAGTTAAGCAACATCGAGCCTGGTTAGTCCTTGGATGGGTGACTGTCTGGGTGATCGATTCAGACTCCCGCATTGTGTGTCTTGGACAAGGCACTTCACACGATTGTCCACATGGGGGCACGATGACACCGTGTACTAAGGCGTACTCTACGTTGATGGTGCGCATGTCTTCAACCAATCTACCCCTGCCTGTGCTGCAGTGCGGAGTTATGATGTTGGGGAGCTGGCAGCTGCTCATTGCTCGGTGGTTCTCTCCGGGTACTCCGGCTTCCTCCACCCGTAAAACCATCACGGTCATGATTAACCATTGTGCATAAGTATATGACCTTAAACACCAATAAATAAATTAACCCACAAGGGACTAACTCCAACTTCGAATCTTTGATCACTTTTTACTGCAACATAACAGGTGTTCCAACATGCTGTTTCTGGGGAAACTTGCAAGTTACATTCTAAGTGCCTTGGCAGTTATTTCTAGGAAGGTCTTGGCTGTCTATATAGACAGCCAAAACTTTCCTAGAAACAACTGCAAAGTTACAGTCTGTAGAGTGTCATCAGTTATGCTCTTCAGATTTCATTTACGTACATCGATCGAAATATGTAAAAGGTTTTGAGTCTCCCAATTTGGTAGTTATATTGGAAAACACTGCAAAGCAATAAAAACATCCAAAGAGGTGTTTCTGTGACAGTTGCCTGAGAATCAAAACATTTTAGTCAAGTTGTGACAAAGTCAAACTTGACTTATAGTTTGATGAATGGCGGGTGGGCGGGCAGTCGTAAACAATTGGTTTCCGCATAATAACTTGATAATGATTCAACCCATGTTCATGAAACTTCATAAGTAGGTTGGTATCAGTAAGAGGAAGAACCCTATTAATTTTGGACTTGCTTGGTCAAAGGTCAAGGTCACAGTGACCTTGAACATAGTAACTTGTAAGCAATTGGTTTCCGGATGATAACTTGACTACGGTTCAACCCACGTTCATAAAACTTCATATGAAGGTTGGCCTTTGTGAGAGGAAGAACCCTATTTATTTTGGACTTGCTAGATCAAAGGTCAAGGCCACAGGGACCCTCAACATAGTAAATCAAAACAATTGGTTTCCAGATGATAACTTGATAATGGCTCAGCCCATGTTCATGAAACTTCATAGTTGGGTTGGCATCAGTGAGAGGAAGAACCCTATTCATTTTGTACTCTTTAGGTAAAAGGTCAAGGTCACAGTGACCTTCAACATAGTAAATCATAAACAATTGGTTTCCGGATGATAACTTGATAATGGTATGACCCACGTTCATGAAACTTCATAGGTAGGTTGGCCTAGTTTTTTGCCTTATGTTGATGTTTTCCCTCATGCACATGATTCATTGCTTTATATTGCAGGAAGATAACAGTGCTTTACCTCAGAAAACTTTTTTTTTCAGGATAATTTTTATTTTTCACAAGAACAATAACTCATACAGTAAAGCCAAAGTGAAGCCACCCAGACTTAATGGTGAGAGGGTAGGGCTGTTTTCAACTCGTTCTCCATACAGACCCAATCCCATTGGATTAACACTTGCCAAGTTAGAGCATATAGAAGGTAAGAAACTCAATAGAGGGGTGTTGTAAATATTGAACCCTTTGCATGCTGGGTAACATGGGTATGGCGTGAGCACTGGTAAGCCTTTGTAGAGCAGAGGCCGACAATGTCATGGTCGTGTGTTAAGGATATGCATTAACTCTTGATCTCCTAAGTATATTATTGATTTGTTTTATAAAATCCAGCCATGGCTGCTGCACAGTAGCATTTTGAAAAAAAAATGGGTAGATTGCCAGTGAAGTATAATTATCTTTGCAAAACAATATTAGAAGTTGAAAATAAATACTAAAGTAGTCTCTGTTAGACTCTGCCTCTCCCAGGCCTACTTGGGCTTATTTATTTATTTATTTATTTATTTATTTTTTTATTTATTTATTTATTTATTAACCCTTTACCTAACGAATCGCCCGCATCCGCCCGCGTAACATGCAAATTGAGCAGTTGAAAAAATTAAATTTTTCAAAATATTTAAACAAAACCATATCATGTGACCCCTCATTGGAATGAGCTCAATGAGCTCGTTCCAATGAGGGGTTACATGATATGGTTTTGTTTAAAGTTTTTGAAAAATGTAAAAAAATTATATTTAAAATAATAAGTTTTGATATCGTCTGCATTGGGTAAAGGGTTAATTATGCTCCGACCTGAAAAGTTGAAGAGGTATCTAGTGGAGACCTCTGTTCGTCCGTTTGTCCATCCAAATGTTCATCTGTCTGTCGTCCATCCAAATGTTCATCTGCCTGTCCATCCACCCATACCAACATTTTCCCTTGTATCTGCTACTCCAATTTGAATGATATTTGGTGTTGTGATAGAGCATCATGGGGGAATGATACCTGTGTAGCGAGTGTTTCTTCCACACATTTTTCCAGAGTTATGTCCCTTTTTCACTCTTTCGACTTCAGAAAATTTTTTGCAGTCAGGGGAATTAGCAGCGCTTTGCAGTGCAAGCCTCTTGTTTATTCATACCCATGTTGCCCATTTTAGAGGACTTCTTGCCCAATTAAGAGGACTTCTACCTCCAGCATTGGTGATTGGGTTCCTATTTTATCAGTAAAACAGAGGTTGTGTTGACTACAGTAAAGAAACACTGCTCCCCTTCCTGGGGTTCCTACAGCTACTAATAAAAATGCTGTACCCAAATGTGTTGAGTTATCCATTACATTTACCACATGATAGAAGTTCCACAAGATTGTCAGTGTTTGTGAAACTGACTCCACTTTCACAGAACATTTCTATATTTGAAAATATTACCAGAGCAGGAAAGGAGTTACCAGTCTGAAAAATATCAAAGAAAGTGTTTCTTTTTTCATTGAACGGTCAGTTCTTTGTTTTTTTGTTTTTTCGTCTGACCGGTTGGAAAATTATCAGATTTGTCGGTGCACCATGAAAAGGACAATGATGAAGATTGCAATGATGAAATTTGATGAAAATTTAAATATTATTTTTTTAAATTTTTCAAAAAATTTAAAAAAAACGTATCATGTGACCCCTTGTTGGAATGAGCTTGACAAGCTTGTTCCAATGATGGGGTCACATGATATGATTTTGTTGAAATTTTTTGAAAAATAATATTTTTTCAACTGCTGAATTTGCATATTACGTGGGCAGATGCGACCGATTTATTGGGTAAAGGGTTAAGTGGTAATAATATTATTTGATTATCAGAACATAAATAGCCATATTAACTCTTTACCCAATGAATCGGCCACACCCATCAGCGTAATATGCAAATTCAGCAGTTGGAAAAATATTATATTTAAAAAAATTTCAACAAAACCATATCATGTTGCCCCTTGTTGGAACGAACTTGTCGAGCTCGTTCCAACAAGGGGTCACATGATATGGTTTTGTTGAAATTTTTTGAAAAAATTGAGAAAATGATATTTAAAATTATAAATATTGATATCGTCTGCGTTGGGTAAAGGGTTAAACTGTAGTGATATTTAACGATTAAATTACATAGTCATAGAATAAATAATAAAGGGTTAACTCCTTGCATGCTGCTGCCATATATTCCTGCCCAGGACATAAAATTTCTTTCCACTGAAATAAGTATTATTTGGGCACATTTAACCAAATATCCCCCATAAATTGAATTGACTTTTTGGCTAATGATTTCTTGAGTTAAATTTAGGTGAATTTTTCATCAAGTCAAATCATGCCTGTTTCACAGCAGCCATGACTAGATGATTTCGGTTAAAAATATTTTGAGTTAATTAGGCCTGAAAAAATTTAAAATCTGTTTCACAGGCCCTCCCGCATGGTTCTTTTGGCTGCCGCATGCTCTCTTTTTATAACCAATGCAAACTTTAAAAAAATAAAAATTAAATGGTTTATGTCTGATCAGGCCTGAAAATAAGCAGTCTGACATTTGCAGAATGAGGTCCCCAGAGGGTGAATTTGATGGTGTTATCCCAAACAGTGGGTCAATTTATCCTCTAGGTACCTCTTTCTGTTTAGTTTTGAGACCCTGATTTAGATTGAGGTTCACAGAGGGTAAATTTAGTGATGGTACCCTGCAAAGCAGGGTAGCATCACTAAATTCACCCTCTGAGTAACTCATTTTGCAGATAACAGTCTGCTTATAGTCTGGCTTGTTAAAAAAAATTGATAAATTTGTCCCTTGAGTGCAAGAAGGCTTTGCAATGCTTTACTTGCTCTCAAGGGACAAAATACACCACCACCCATGCTATTCCATAGATTATGAGGCCTAAAACATAAACCAAGAACATGAACTTTTGCTGGCAAAGAAGTAATTACAGAAATAAAAAATAAAATAAAAAAACGCTCGCCCGCATGCAATTTTACAAATAATGGCCTGAGAAAAAGAAAATCTCCTTTGTTGGGCCTTAGTCAATCTAACCTTACGTCTTCAGTTAGTTAATTCTTTGCAATCCGTTTGGTCAGTCTTATCTCTCATATTGAGCTTCACAGTAAATTGTTTTCATATCACTCCAGGCATGTCTTCAACCAATCTAACCCTGCCTGTGTTGCAGTGCAGAGTTACAACATAGAGGAGCTGGCAGCTGCTTGTCGTTGCATGGTGGTTCTCTCCAGATAGACCGGCTTCCTCCACCCTTAAAACTGTTACAGACACGATATTACCTTAGCTGTTGAAGTAGCATTAAACCCTAATAAATAAATAAATAAATAATCCCACCCCTGCATTTTTGCCATTTTCGTTGCTTTCTTTTTGTCATTGCCTTTCTCATTATTGCCGTTTTTTCCCAAGACAGATTTATCAGGCAGCCTACTTCTGCAGGTAGAGCTCTTGAATGATGTAATACCCTTAGTAACATGGCTGCAAATATATGATGTCGGCCGACAAAATTGTTTACACTGCAAACCAGAGCTAGGTGTTTGTTTGTACTTAAACCTTTACCTAACATGAAAAGCAGATGACACTTGCAAAAACAATTCTTGAATAACTAATTTTTTTTCATTTTTTGTCTCAAAAACATAGGTTATGAACCCCTCATTGGAACGAGCTCGACAAGCTCATTCCAACGAGGGGTCATAACCTATGTTTTGAGACAAAAAATGAAAAGAATAATGAAAATTAATTGGCGATTTTTTAAAATAGTGCTGGCCGGTTTTGATCGTTACGTTGGGTAAAGGGTTAAAACAGTTTATATAGGATCCTGACATGTTGGTCTTGGCATTCACTTTTTTAATTTTCATTTTGAGGTCTTTACTGAATGGAAGAGTTTCAAAACTTTTCCATAACACAGTCTTTTTCTCAAACCTTTTTAGATGGTACAGTGGAGCCCACTTAATTGGATAACTCTTAACTGAATAATTTCCCAACACAAAACTGTTTATCATACCTCCAGAACAAATTGACCTGTTAATTGAATATAGGTTATAGAGTAAACTCCTGTTAATTGAACAAAAAAATCTTGTAACCTGTTGAGAAATAACCCTTACTCTCCCCAGTTTTCCTTTGTTTATAGACCTATTTGGCCTCAGTAGATTCAATGCAGGCATTTAATCTATTATATCATGGAGCTCTGTCAATAATAGAATAAATGCTAAGTTTATCACTAGAATACAGGAAAGTGACACAATCCCTTTTAATTGAATACTCCAGTTAATTGAATAATTTTCATTGGCAAAGTGGCTATTCAATTAACCAGGTTCCATTGTATAATTAAAACAATATTTACTTCATACTAATGCCCTGCTTAATTATAAAGTAAATAGAGAGTAATCGCTTGACTGGACTTGTTATGTGAAATAATTCATGAGAGGTGAGGGACGTTGTACAAACACGAGTGTGCGAATGCGCACGAGTGTTTTACAATATAGTCCCTCGCCTCGAATGAATTATTTCACGTAACCAGTCCAGTCAAGCGATTACTCTGTTTATTACTTTTCATTATTAACGATAATTATATTATTTAACCCTTTACCTAACGTAACGACCAGCACTATTCTCAAAAATCGCCAATTAATTTTCATTATTTTTTCATTTTTTGTTTCTAAAACATAGGTTATGACCCCTCATTGGAACGAGCTCGTTCCAGTGAGTGGTCATAACCTATGTTTTTGAGATAAAAAATGAAAATAACAGCTATTCAAGAATTTTTTTTGCAAGTGTCGTCTGCTTTTCATATTAGGTATCCAATATAGGCATTTAATCTATTATATCTCTTTTGACAAACAAGATATAATAGAATATGTGCTAAGTTTAGTTTAATTTAAACAATATTTATTTTATTTATGCATCATAATACAACATTGAAGAGATGTTACTGACTTGTGGACCATAATATACATCAGCAAAGCCTTTTTGATAATAGGATAAACTCGTGGGTGTTCTCGAAGATTAATTAAATTAATGCCAAGTGTATCTCTAGAATGCAGGAAAGTGATACAATCCCTGTTAATTGAATATGTGTTAATTGAATAATTTTTACTGGCAAAGTGGCTATTCAATTAACATGGTTCCACTGTAATAGCAGACAAAAAATACTGTAATGAATTTCTGATGTGAAAGATTTAATCCATTACCCATCGTAAAGGCCAAAACTGGCCAGCGCTATTCTCAAAAATCGCCAATTAATTTTCATTATTATTTCATTTTTTGTCTCAAAAACATTGGTTATGACCCCTCCTTGGAACGAGCTCATCGAGCTCGTTCCACTGAGGGGTCATAACCTATGTTTTTGAGACAAAAAATGAAAAAAATTAGTTACTCAAGAATTTTGGGGCAAGTGTCGTCTGCTTTTCATGTTAGGTAAAGGTTTGACAGATACTAGAATAGTTATATAGTCAAAACGCTATCGGATTAGGAGCATTTAGTGGATATGTGTCCATGAACTTTCATATGTTTATCACCGGAGTTACAAAGAGAGTAAACTCTTTAACCCTTTACCCAACATACACAATTTCACATTTTTCCAAAAATTTCAACACAACCATACCATGTGACCTCATTGTAACAAGCTCGATGAACTCATTCCAATAAATATCGATTGGTCTCCCCCAAAGTAACAAATATGGACTGTACTAGATGATGGCTCTGAACTGTCATGGAATGTACCATCAGGTTCAAAGGGTTATGGCATATTTTATACAGAATTCATTGGGGTTTTTTTATTAACCATTTACCCAATGCAGACGATATCAAAATTTATTATTTTAAATATCATTTTTAGCTCAACTTTGGTGAAATTAGGTCCAATCAGTTTTTTGTCACAACTTCTATACAGTTCGTATTTATGAACTGATCTTCATGATACTTCTTGGGTACTTTTGTTTTCACCTTGGGACAGGAATGAGTGTGTTTTGGGGTGCCTTTGTTATCACTGTGCTATGAGAACAAATATTATGGTGTTCAGTCAGACCCACTCTGGGACTCAAAGATTTCTTTTCTAGTTTAGCATCTGACTGTCACCCACCTTTACAATACTTTACCTATACATTTGTTACAGGCTACGGCCAGTATTTATGTACAGACTGTTACAATACTTTATATGTACCTTTGTTATCGGGTCATTACCTAGATGTTTGTCATTGCTGTGTCACATACTATACATGTACATGTCTTGACAAGTTGAGCTACAGTGTCATTGACCCTTTCATTTTAATTAAAAATTTCAACAAAACCATATCATGTGAACCCTCATTGGAACGGGCACGACAAGAGAGGTCACGTGATATAGTTTTGTTGAATATTTTTGAAAAATAGTATTTTTTCGACTACTGAATTTGCAGGGAGCACGGTGGCTCAGTGGCAGACTGTTGGACATCTGAATAATTCTAGAGGTCCCGAGTTCAATCCCTGTCCGGGACGACCCGCGGTTTGTACTTGGCCCACAAGGCACTTTATCCTGGTTGCCTACATGGGGGCACAATGACGTTGTGTACTAAGGCATACTGCACGTCAATGGTGCACATGTCTTCAACCGCTGTAACCCTGCTTGAGCGGAGTTAGAATGTTGAGGAGCTGACAAAGTTAGAATGTTGAGGAGCTTGGGTAAAGGGTTAAACAGAATGCAATTTTTAGCTCAACTTTGACGAAGTCAAATTTGAGCTATTGTCATGGCTCGTCGTCCGTCTGTCCGTCCATCCGTCCGTCTGTCCGTCTGTCCGTATGTCAACAATTGGTTATGGCTCGGGCTAGAGGTCGTATTTATGAACCGATCTTTACGAAACTTCTTCTGTACCTTTGTTATGACCCTGGGACGGGCATAAGTGTTTTTAGGTGTGGTGCGAAATTCAAGATGGCTGCCAGCGGCCATTTTGTACCGATGATGCAAAAATCAGTTTTTTGTACAGAACTTCTGTATGAAAGCTATGATTTGAATAATTTTTTGTATGAATGTTTAGTACCATGGGATACATCACATATAATACGGGTTTTTTTCTCGTGCGTAAATTATGCAAATTAGACTAACTTTGATGTTTTTTGGTGTTACTTTCAGCACTGTAAGTGCAAATGCCAATACGGCTCAGGCTAGAGGCCGTATTTATGAACCGATCTTTACGAAATTCCTTGGGTACCTTTGTTATCACCATGGGATGAGATCGAGTGTTTTTGGGTCCGGTCCGAAATTCAAGATGGCCGATGGCAGCCATTTTGTACAAAATTTGGTGCAATCAGATTTTTGTACAGAACTTCCATATGAAAGCGCTGATTTGAATAATTTTTGGTGTGAATGTTTAGTACCATGGGATACGTCACATATAATACGGGTTTTTTTTCTCGTGCAGAAATTATGCAAATTAGATGAACTTTGATTTTTTCAGTGCTACTTACACACAGTAAGTACACATGTCAATACGGCTCGGGCTAGAGTCTGTATTTATGAACCGATCTTCACAAAACGTCTTGGGTACCTTTGTTATCACCTTGAGACGAGAACGAGTGTTTCTGGGTGCGGTCCAAAATTCAAGATGGCTGCCAGTGGCCATTTTGTACCGAAATTAGGTCTAATCAGTTTTTTGTACACAACTTCTATATACGGCTCAGGCTAGAGGCCGTATTTATGAACCGATCTTTATGAAACTTCTTGGGTACCTTTGTTATCACTGTGGGATGAGAACGAGTGTTTTTGGGTGTGGTCCAAAATTCAAGATGGCCACCAGCAGCCATTTTGTACCAAAATTAGTGCAATCAGTCTTTTGTGCAGAACTTCTGTATGAAAGTTCTGATTTGAATATATTTTTGTATGAATGTTTAGTATCATGGAATACATCACATATAGTACGGGTTTTTTTCTCGTGCAGAAATTATGCAAATTAGATGAACTTTGATTTATTCAATGCTACTTATACACTGTAAGTGCACATGTCAATACGGCTCGGGCTAGAGGCTGTATTTATGAACCGATCTTCACAAAACTTCTTGGGTACCTTTGTTATCTCCTTGGGACAAGAACGAGTGTTTCTGGGTGCAGTCCAGAATTCAAGATGGCTGCCAGTGGCCATTTTGTACCGAAATTAGGTCCAATCAGTTTTTTGTCACAACTTCTACACAGCTCATATTTGTGAACTGATCTTCACGAAACTTCTTGGGTACCTTTGTTTTCAACTTGGGACAGGAATGAGTGTGTTTTGGGGTGCCTTTGTTATCACTGTGCTATGAGAACAAATATTTTGGGGTTCAGTCAGACCCACTCTGGGACTCAAAGATTTTTTTCTAGTTTAGCATCTGACTGTCACCCACCTTTACAATTCTTGACCTATACATTTGTTACAGGCAACGGTCAGTATTTATGTACAGACCGTTACAATACTTTATATGTACCTTTGTTATCAGGTCATTACCTAGATGTTTGTCATTGCTGTGTCACATACTATACATGTACATGTCTTTGTCTTGACAAGTTGAGCTACAGTGTCATTGACACTTTCATTAAAAAATTTTGTAGCAGGTTGTCCTTTTATACATTATTGTCATGGCCTGTCGTCCGTCTGTCATGCTGTCAATACGGCTCGGGCTAGAGGCCGTATTTATGAACCGATCTTTACGAAACTTCTTTGATATCTTTGTTATCATCGTGGGACAAGAACGAGTGTTTTGGGGTCCGGTCCGAAATTCAAGATGGCCACTGGTGGCCATTTTGAACCGAAATTATGTGCAATCAGTTTTTTGTACAGAACTTCTGTATGAAAGTTCTGATTTGAATAAGTTTTTGTAGGAATGTTTAGTAACATGGAATACATCACATATAATACAGGTTTTTTTCTTGTGCCGAAATTATGCAAATTAGATAAACTTTGATTTGTTCAGTGCTACTTATACACAGTAAGTGCACAGGTCAATACGGCTCGGGCTAGAGTCTGTATTTATGAACTGATCTTCACGAAACTTCTTGGGGTACATTTGTTATCACCTTATGACAGGAACGAGTGTTTTTGGGTGCCTTTGTTATCACTGTGATATGAGAACAAATATTTTGGGGTTCAGTCAGACCCACTCTGGGACTCAAAGATTTCTTTTCTAGCTTAGCATCTGTCGCCCACCTTTACAATACTTTACCTACACATTTGTTACAGGCTACAGTCAGCATTGTCACATACTATACATGTACATGTCTTAAACAAGTTGAGCTACAGTGTCATTGACACTTTCATTTTGTTTTCTTTTTCCAGGTGCAACACTTTACTTATCAAGTATAGATATACTAGATGGAACACCAGTACTTGATATAAAACCATATATCCCTAATTATGATAATCCAGAATATGGTGTTCATAATTCACAAACTGAACATGTAAATATGCCAGATGGAATTGCTTCAGAAGATCAACAATGTGATTCTGTCCAACCGATGAATGGACCAGTGGATAGAAATGTTAGTTATCAACAGGATCATGCCAAACGAAAATACGATGAAAATGTTTTGGACAGTACAGTTTTAGATGAAAGGACAGCAAAATGTGCCTGTGATAATGAGATTCAAAGTCTTTCAGAAAATAACAATCGTGAAAACCTTACCTCCTTTGTGGAGCATGGTGAAAATAAGTCAGACATTCATAGAATGACTATTCCATGCTTTGCAAATTTTTCTAGTCAGACAGACAGTTTGGACAGTATGGACGAGGCATCGAGTGATATCGATGAGAATAGTAATGTTGGTAAACGATGTATTTTCCCATTAAACAGACTCATTGGTAACACAAGTAAAACCGGTTTGAAAAATTTGAGAAAGGATGGCCAACTGGAGAGTGTGAAATCTGCAGATTCACAATGTTTTTCATCATTCAAACGAGGTTTTCCAGAGTCCTCAAATGAAGTTCAAACTTCTCAAAGTGATTTTAGAATTTGTGATAGCAACTTTCAAGCTTCTTCTGCAGCTTCTGATAATAGAGCTGGTAGTAGTGGAGAGAGCTCTGTTGCAAATTGGGTTCAAAATGCACCAATAGGCAATCTGTCGGTGGTATTTACCCCTCGAGCATTAGAACAATTAGGTAAATTCAACAAGAATTCCGAAAATGAGAATTACAGACTGAGTTTGTTTAACACAGCTAATGAAGCAATGAAAGCTATATCTTGTATTCTGAAGGAAGATCCTCGATCAATATACCGTCGCAACCAGTGTCAAGATAGACTTTATTTTTTCTCTGTGGATACAATTCACGTCACTTGTTGGTTTGATGAGAATCTTGTTGAAATAGTTCGGATAAAACCATTGTCTCAAGTAGAACAGTAGAATTAAAATTGTTTTAGGAAATTAAGATTGAAATTTGAAAAACTGCTTTGATCTGTGATGGAATCACTTTCTGAAAACATTTTATCTCAACATTGATTGCACACTCCGTTCAGGGTTTGTGCATACCATTAAAAACCATCAAGCCAGAAAATAAGCAGACTGTCATCTGTAAAATGAGGTCCCCAGAGGGTGAATTTAGTGATGCTACCCTGCACAGCAGGGTAGCATCACTAAATTCACCCTCTGTGAACCTCAATCTGAATCAGGATCTCAAAACTAAACAGAAAGAGGTACCCAGAAGATAAATTAGCCCACTGTATGGGATAGCATCATCAATTTCACCGTCTCGGGACCTCATTCTGCAAATGTCAGACTGCTTATTTTCAGGCCTGAAAACCATGCTATGGAAATTATTCTATTAATTTAAGGCCTTGATAACCTGAAATTTTGATGAAAATTGTGATTGGCTCTTTGAAAGCTCTCATACCAACCTTTGACAATGATTCTTGGACAGTGCTCTTCGAGAGGCGTAATAAAGCATAAAAAATGATACATGTTTTCCTAACCCAACCAACATCCCAAAAAGTTAAAATCAAAATAAAATTCTTACGGTTGGCAGTACTGGAAATGAGACGGGTGCGAGTGCAATCACTCCCGTCAGCACCTGTGTTTTCTATTTACGGGAGCTAAAAAATGCACTCGTTGAAAAATATTGTGCAGCACTAATATACTGTGAGGGCATATAAATGTGTGTTGTTTTGAGAAAGCTTGCACCTTGTAGCCAATGGAAAATTATTCTCATAGTTCAGCAGACCCTTATACATTTAACCCTTTACCCAACGTAACGTCCAAAACCGGCCAGCGTCAATCACAAAAATCGCCAATTAATTTTCATGTTTTGTCTCAAAAACATGGGTTATGACCCCTCTTTGGAACGAGCTTGCTGAGCTCGTTCCAAAGAGGAGTCATAACCTATCTTTTTGAGACAACAAATGAAAAAAAAACAGTTTTTCAAGAATTTTGTTTGCAAGTGTCGTCTGCTTTTCATGGTAGGTAAAGGATTAAAGTTTCTGGTGTTTGGCTAAAGTATTCCCTCAAAATTCATACACCAACATTTTACGGGTGCAATTTACTTCCGTCTCTGATTTCCCGGGAGCTTAAAATTGCACCCGTCAATTTTGTTCATTTCCAGCACTGGGTTGGTGCAAATTTTATTTTGATTTTTAAAACTAGGTCTGATTTGTTCTCGTTTTATTCTGTTCCATTTGTGACACTTTTACATCAATGGGTCGAGATTCCATAAATAAATACATCGAACCCGAGACCAGATCAAGAAAAACAAATGAAAATATCTTGTTCTTGCATTCCTTTTATGACAGGAGAGATTCTACAGTATTTTGGAGAGGAAAGTGGTTACGATTGACCACCCCAATGGCATCAGCCATCTTGGATTTCTTCAGCACCCTCTACAGATTGCATTTCTAAATTAATTTTCGTAAAACCTGGCAGGATGATTTAGTATTATGTAATGGGTAGATAAGGCTGTCATATTTCCATCATATGTGCCTGCCCAGCCCACAGAATTAGCCATGGCAGTCAGCAATGCCATGGTAAAAGCCATGGCAGTTATGTTTTACCATGGAAAGAGAATGCTGTGGAGTATAATAGGTTGTCAATCAATGCTATGATGCCATGTCGTTATCAGTGTTGGGCGTCAGTATAGTAAGGTCAAAGACAGAGTTCATATTCAACTCTGCATGGCATTTAAGCAGGGTTTCCACTAGGGTAAAAATGTTGGGGCCGGTAATTTTGGGAAAGTGGGGCAACCAAGAGTAGTCACTACCATGAGCCGTGCATGGTTCGGAGTATAGTAGGAAAATTTTTAATTCCGGGGTCCCAAAACCAGGCCTGAAAATAAGCAGTCTGACATTTGCAGAATGAGGTTCCCAGAGGGTGAATTTGATGGATTGGTGAATTTGCTATCCCACACAGTGGGCCAATTTATCCTCTGGGTACTTCGTTCTGTTTAGTTTTGAGACCCTGATTCAGAATGAGGTTCACAGAGGGTAAATTTAGTGATGCTACCCTGCTGTGCAGGGTTGCTTCACTAAATTCACCCTCAGGGAACCTCATTTTGCAGATGACAGTCTGCTTATTTTCTGGCTTGCCCAGAGCCCCCCATTTCGTTGCATCTGAGGGATATTTTGAGGTATTTCACAGCAATATTTATGTAGGTTTTCTCATTCTGAGAGGGAGCGCGGTGGCTCAGTAGGTAGAGGTGCAGGCTGCAAGTCGAGAGGTCCTCGGTTCGAATCCCACCTACGGCAACCGCGTTGTGTCCTTGGGCAAGACACTTCATCTCCAGTGCCCACGTGGGGGTACGATGACGCCGTGTACTAAGGCGTACTGCACGTTGATGGTACGAATGTCTTCAACCAATCTAACCCTGCTGTGCTGCAGTGCGGAGTTACGATGTTGGGGAGCTGGCAGCTGCTCCTCGTTGCTCGGTGGTTCTCTCCGGGTACTCCAGCTTCCTCCACCCGTAGAACTGTCACGGTCATGATTAGCCATGTTGCATAAATATGTGACCTTAAAACATCAATAAATAAATAAATAAATAATAATTTCACATTCTGAGAGCCAGTAATTGTGGAAGAATAAGTACCAATGAGGAGAAATTCAGGGGGAGAA
Source organism: Pictodentalium vernedei (assembly GCA_031216915.1). Classification (NCBI taxonomy): domain Eukaryota; kingdom Metazoa; phylum Mollusca; class Scaphopoda; order Dentaliida; family Dentaliidae; genus Pictodentalium; species Pictodentalium vernedei. The sequence continues at coordinate 41,055,441 of CM062293.1, forward strand.
ATTATTCATATAGATCAGAGTAATTACTGACAATACAGGTCCATGGTGGCATGAATGATCCAGTTCAACAATGATTGAGTGTATGGGGGTGTCGACAACTGTTACATGTCGCAACAGTTTACTAACAAGTGATTACACAAAAGTCAAAAAGTATGGAGTTGTGACGTCAGTCACTGATTGACTTGAAGTTTGCAGGTGCTCTCATACACTGTCACATGACCCGCACATGGTCTTTGCGAACTCGGAGAGTGTCATTGATTGATCTCTGACTGACATTCATGTATAATATTACAATGCATTTCCCGCTCCTGTTTGGTGTAACCCATGATGATTACAGTCGATTGTGTTGCGTTGGTAGCATGAGAGTTTTATTTAATGTTTTCCCCGATGTCTAACTTCTTATAGCAATTATTATTTAACAGTCAACTTAATTTGCAGCCAAAAACTTGGAAAAAATGTTTATATCAGCCCCCGTTCCGATTCCGTATCAGACAGATTCAACTTGCGGTAAACACCACACAATCACATATATGCTTTGTTATTACGCATTGAAATATGAAATTCAAAAGTTTGACCAATGGAATTGTTAGATACAAGCCTGAAAATAAGCAATCTGTCATTTGCAGATTGAGGTCCCCAGAGGGTAAATTTGTTGACGCTATACCAAACAATAGGCCAATTTATCCTCTGGGTACCTCTTTCTGTTTCGGTTTTTGAGACCCTGATTCAGATTGAGGTTCACAGAGGGTAAATTTAGTGATGCCTGCTGTGCAGGGTAGCATCACCAAATCCACCCTCTGGAGACCTCATTTTGCAGATGACAGTCTGCTTATTTTATGGCTTGGTTAGATAAATGATTTATCATGACCAAATTCAGTTTTGTAATTTGTATCAGATTCTCGGTTGTGTTTACAATCAGATCACAACTCGCCCTGACAGGCTCGTTGGAATCTGATTGTAAACACAACCTCGAATCTGATACAAATTACAGGACATGCACATGGTCATGATAATGTATATATATCAACTATAGAATGTGTGTTTAGGGGAATTTAGGGAGAGGGGAATGGGTCTGTTCAGGGGATCCCAGATCACATTTGCGGAAACCCTTTATTAAGAATGAATATGCACACATTCCCAGATATTCCGGTTGTTTATTGTTCTTGAAAATAAAGTTGTTGTGAAATAATTAAAAGTAGTTAGACAATGATGGTTTAACCCTTTACCTAACACAAAAGGCAGACGACACTTGCAAATAAAATTCTTGAATAACTACTTATTTGACTTTTTGCATCGAAACCATAGCTTATGACCCCTCATTGGAACGAGCTCAACGAGCTCGTTCCAATGAGGGGTCATAAGCTACGGTTTTGAGGCAAAAAATGAGAAAAATAATGAAAATTGGATGGTAATTTTTACCTGCATCGTCAGAGCAGGTCTAGTAACCGCTCGACTCCGTCCGTCAGTCCGTCACATCTGTCAGTCCGTCCGAAACACTTTTTCCGTCAAGCTTTTCTTGGCTTCTATGAAAGGGAATGATTTTATATTTGGTCTGCTGCTTCATTATGATGAGTTGTATCGTGTAAGCAATTTTCAGATCTGCCGTGCAGCCACTTCCTGTTTGCTGATACTTTAAAATTTTACTGTACCCACTGAACATTGAAATTTCGTCAAACTTTTCTCGGCTTCTGTGCAAGGGATTGATTTTATATTTCATCTGGAGCCTGATAATGATCAGTTGTATCGTGTATGCAATTTTCAGATCTGCTGTGCAACCACTTCCTGTTTGCCGATTCAATTGCATGCAGCGACGCAGGTCCAGACCTGGTATTGGTCTTGGCTTGTTGTGAATAGCACTGGTTGATTTTGGCCGTTACCTTGGATAAAGGATTAAAAACAAACAGTCCCTGTGTACTGCAATGGAAATATTAAGCCTTTTATTTGGATTCTTCTATCTGATATCATTATTTATTCTATGACAATGTAATTTACTCGTTAAATATCACTACAGTTTAACGATCTTTTCCTGGTCCCTGGAAAATCCACAGTGTGGAATACGATTCTGTATCACTATAGTATGATGGACTATTTATAGGTGAATTTGAATTTGCATAATTATTTGTTGCGGTTGCAGAGAGTACTTTACTCTGAGCTGGAATGGGTGCCCTCAAATGGCAGTCCAGGTTCTTTTTTTTTTCATATTTATGATATTTTTTTTTATCAAATTCATGCACATCGGAGGATTCCCCAGAAGTGTGCACCTGTTACAAAAATAAGTGTAAACAAAAATAGATCTTTTTTTATGTGTACCCATACTATGTATGGTACACATAATGCCGGCATCCGGGGTGGCCATCTGGCGTCCGTCCATCCTTTGTCCGTCCGTCTGTCTGTCCATCCGTCTGTCTGTCTGTGAAAAATATTGCTTGGATTGTCAAGTTACTTTATATTTGTGTTCAGGTTACTGATGTGCCGAGCTGTAAAGTTTTTGGTGTAAATCTGATAATTTGATCCTGAGATATTAACCCTTTATCCTTCAAATTGAAAATTGCTCCAATCCCTTTGGCATTCGATATCTTGAAAAATATTGCTTGGATTGTCTAGTTACTTTATATTTGTGTTCAGGTTACTGATTTGCCGAGCTGTATAGGTTATGGTGTAAATCTGATGATTTGATACCAAGATATTAACCCTTTATCCTTCAAATTGAAAATTCCTCCAATCCCTTTGGCTTTCGATAACTTGAAAAATATTGCTTGGATTGTCAAGTTACTTTATATTTGTGTTCAGGTTACTGATGTGCCAAGCTGTATAGTTTTTGGTGTAAATCTGATAATCTGATCCTGAGATATTAACCCTTTATCCATCAAATTAGACACTCCTCCAATCCATTTCTATATGTACCCATACCATGTATGGTGTACATAATGTCGGCATCTGTGGTGGCCCTCCATCATACAGCTTTCTACTAGTTGCGCATATGGTTACACATCTGACGATTTCATCGGCCTATTTTTACTTCAATCCAAATTACCAAAAAAAGGGGTTGGGGGAATTGTTAATGCTAGCGTTGGCATGTGATGTTGATCTATATGACATATAATAAGCCTTTTATCACTACAGTGAAGTGATCTGGGTCATAGTATCAAGTCAAGTTGTGGAGGTTAGATCGCCGGATCAAACGAGTTGACTTCAACGAGACGTGATGAGACAACCCAGATTACTTCACTGTAGCAGTAATATGTATATAGTTTACAGAGCTCTAGCATCATCCAACTTTTCGAGGTCTGGTGGTTCACATTGAGTGGGACTAAGTTTGAACCATCAGACATTCTCAACAAAATTATCTGATCACATTCCATCCAAGGCGAGGTTACTGTGTTAACAGAGTTCTTGTGCAATAAGCACGGCCTTGACATCTATCAAGCAGTTTGCATGTTATTGTTTACTGTGTTTCAGCGGTGCCTATCCATGTGGTTGATATTATGGAATTATTTTCAAGGATACATTAAAAATGTTGGGTCTCTTTATTCGGACATGTTTTATTTAATATAAGCACACAGAAGTGTGGAGAAATATGCGAGCCAGTGTGGCTGTTACAACATGGCAAGTTTTGTTTATAAATAAACTCTATATATATAGTTTATTTCTCGAATTCATATGAAAAATAGTACATGAATATTGAGATACATATGAAAGTATTTACATATGTAAAGAGAAGGCTACAACGTGTATATCACATCAAAAGCAACGCTCAACGTTGGTATGTGGCCCCGGTAGAGGCATTTTATTTGTTCATTTATTTATTTATTATTTATTTTTTTTAAGGTCATACAAGGACCATAGCTCTGTTAGAAATGTACAGACGAAATCCGAAGTTTATGAATATCATGTTCCTCCTGTGGGTCTATCATCATACGGAAAGAGGAAAACATCTGACAGTTGGAGTCCCAGTTATAATGCAAAACACTAGTTTTATGATTTTCCTCAACTCAACAAGGACCAAATCCCTGATGTTCACGTGTGCACAGGTTCACCATTTCTGGTTATCTTGCCCCCCCTCCCCCCCCCCCCCCCCACCCATATATGTCGTCAGTCCATAGACGTTCAAAAGCCGAAAAACAATACGCCCATTGTAATACAAAACTTTCGATATCTGATTTTGCTTCAAGTCAAAAGGGTCATAACGTTGGCAGATATTCGAAAACGAAATCGGTGATATGTGGGAGTCCACTACCCTGTGTTGGTCTATCACCTTACCAGACGACATCCACATCTCAAAACATAGGGACAACAATTATCTTGACCATGTGGTGCGTTTGATTTTGTAAATATTTTGATTACCATTCGAATATTACATTTAAATACCAAAATCACTCATTCATTTTACTTTCGGAACCTGTTTTCATAATGAGTTGGGTCACCTGACAGCACAAAAGGTTATTCTGTAACACAATTCCTTATTTGCCAGAAATGCTGTAGCATTACCATGGTGGCAAAGTGTGTCCATATCAAATCAGTGCCATGGCAATTTTTTTCCTAATTTTAAGGGCTGGCTGCCTAGAATAACCGTGAAGGCTCATTTTTTCTTTTAATTTTTTTTTCTCTGATGGATAACAAAAAGGCAGTAATTATCCACCTGGCTCCAAGCAGTGTTCTCCTCAAGTCTGAAAATAAGCAATCTGTCATTTGCAGAATGAGGTCCCCAGAGGGTGAATTTGCTGATGCTATCCCATACAGTGGCCCAATTTATCGTCTGGGTACCTCTTTCTGTTTAGGTTTGAGACCCTGATTCAGACTGAGGTTGACAGAGGGTAAATTTAGTGATGCTACCCTGCTGTGCAGGGTAGCATCACCAAATTCACCCTCTGGGAACCTTATTTTGCAGATGACAGTCTGCTTATTTTCTGGCTTGCTTCTCCTCATCCCTTATCTTGTGTGAATGGTGTGTTTTTGGCTTTTTTTCAAAAACCATTGAACCAATCTAAAGAAGTTTTAATGAACTGTTGGTCATGGGATTGCATTGTGATTTTATTCAAGTCAGGTCACCATGCCTGATACGAGGAGTGGATAAATTTCCCCAATTTAAAAAAAAAATTCTTCTCATGATCTAATGGATGGAATGAGTTGATATTTAGTATTTGGCTTCTTTTTGAGGTACACACTTTACATTTGTTCAAAGGAAGTTTGAGGATCAATATTTCCAGTTCTGCAAGGAGCAAGATGTTTTTGCCCTGCCCATATTTTCTACTTTCTGCACCCATAAGCCGCTTCGAATCAAATTTGGTATGGTGTATATTGGGTCATAAGTACTCAATCATTTGGGGTGGGAGCGGGTCAGATTGAAGTTTGTTCAAGCCAAGTCTCCAGGTTAATATTTGGACCCCCCATGGGAACCTGGGTTTCAACTTACTGCATTACAGTAGAACCCGTCTTGAGATACCACCCCTTTTGCCAAGCAAAAGTGGTCTCTTAAGACAGGTGGTCTCTCATTAGAGGTTTGAGGTTTTCGCTAGTCAGTGAATGACCAACCAGAGAATATTTGTTTCAGAAATGGAGAATTGATTTTTATACACCCGTCATTTTTTGATGGACGTATTATGTTATGGCATTGTCTATCTGTCCATAAACAATTTTTTTGTCGCCTACTCCTCCAAAAGTTTCCATGCTACCTTATTCAAACTTTGCACATATGTTGATCAGTAATTGCCGTTGTGCATGTGACAAGTGCAGGTAACTCCATTTTGTATTTCCAGAGTTATGCCCCCCTTTTAGTACTTAAACATTACAGTATTGTGTCGCCTACTCCTTCAACATTTTACATGCTATATTGTTCAAACTTTGCACACATGGTGATCACCAATTGCCGTCGTGCATGTGACAAGAACAGATAACTCCATTTTGTATTTCCAAAGTTATGCCCCTTTTAGTACTTAAAACATTACAGTATTGTGTCGCCTTCTCCTTCAACATTTTACATGCTATATTGTTCAAACTTTGCACACATGTTGACCATCAATTGCCATTGTGCATGTGACAAGAGCAGGTTACTCTGTTTTGTATTTCCAGAGTTATGCCCCCTTTTAATACTTGAAACATTACACTATAGGTCTCGTTACAGTTATTCAGGAGAAAATGTCGGCTTTTCAAGAAATGTTCAGCTTCTGATTAACACGGCCGAGGATATTTCGCATTTAAATTACCTCCCCTATTCACAATACTCACAATGTATATAGTTTCTGGAAGGTCTGAATATGGCCCTTTCTGGAGACAACTGTACACACCAAAAATCTTACAATATCACTCAAATACACTCAGCCGAATGACACAGTTGATGGTTAAAAAAATGGTCAAAATTTTCTCATTTTGATAAATCTCCAATTTTCGTACATCGATAGTGATAAAACTGTGTTATAGGAATTCCTCCACTGAGGATTTTACAGCATAACATGATCATTCCGACAAATAAAAAACATATGGGTTTCTTATTCATTTTTTCAGAAGGCTTTCTCAAAGCAAATTTACACAAAAATTGTCCCATTTGTAAACTGCAAATTGTCAGGTCCCAAACAGGTCTGGGTTAGTCATTTAACACTTCCATGTGACCTTGACCCCCAATTGAAATGCACTTGACAACACACAGTTTGAATCAAGACCATCAACAGATTACTTTGGCCATATCACCATTAATGAGAATTATTTACTTAATCCACACCACCATAAACTAAAACTATAGCCCAAAATAGCCATTTGGCTGAGGATATCCAATAACCTCGGAAATGACCTTTTAATAGGAAACGAGACCATAGTGTCGCCTACTCCTTCAACATTTTACACGCTACATTGTTCAAACTTTGCACACATGTTATCAGTGATTGCCATTGTGCATGTAGCAAGAGCAGGTAACTCTGTCTTGTATTTTCAGAGTTATGCCCCCTTTTAGTACTTAAAACATTACAGTATTGTGTAGCCTTCTCCTTCAACATTTTACATGCTATATTGTTCAAACTTTGCACACATGGTGATCACCAATGGCCGTTGTGCATGTTACAAGAGCAGGTAACTCCATTTTGTATTTCCAGAGTTATACCCCCTTTTAGTACTTGAAACATTACACTATTGTGTCGCCTACTCCAACATTTTACTTTCTTTATTGTTCAAACTTTGCACCCATGTTGATCATCAATTGTCCGTGTGCATGTGACAGAAGCTGATAACACCATTTTATTTTTAAACGATGAGAATCCTCGCCATTTATAGCTATTATGATCATCAATATGTCCTTTTCCTTGGCACCACCTATCGTCAATCATTATCAATGAATGGACGCTACCATTGTAAACGTCGAGGAGAATCTTCTACAAAAGCCTTGTTTTTATTTTTTGAAGACCTCTGATCGATTAATATGAAAATGTGAAAACAGGTGAATTACCCATTACCCCAGACAGGGCAGGGGAATGGGCAATGGTTGACAGACATAGTCGAGTCAACAAAAATTTCAAACTTTACCCCAGAGAAACTTGTGCATGTTCTAATTTTGACGGGCGTATGTTGACCACCTAGGCGCTGCTCTTGTTCAACTTTTTTTTGTTATTGTTTTATTTTAATTCAGTTTAATACAAGTACAGACGCTTTGATTCAAATTTGTTAAAAGTATTTCCCTGTGTTAATATTTGAGCTCCATATGGGAACTTCAATTTCTACTAAGCCCATTTAAAATCTTCTTCAAATCCAACAGTCAAAATATTTGGACTCCCGTGTTGTGTCATTTGAGCAAGGCACTTAACCCCCATTGTCCACATGGGGTCACGATTACACTGTGTACTTAGGCATACTGCACGTCAATGGTCCGCATGTTATCAACCAATCTAACCCTTCCTGTGCTGCAGTGCGGAGTTACGATGTTGGGGAGCTGGCAGCTGCTCGTTGTGGCTTGGTGGTTCTCTCCGGCTTCCTCCATCCTAAAACTGTCAACGACACGATATGACTGTGGCTGTTAAAGTGTCGTTAAACCTTAATAAATAAACAAATAGTCAAAATGTTTTGATACTTGGTATACAGTATCCTTGTGGAGTCAGATTGAAGTTAGTTCCAATAAAGTCCATGGATTCATATTTGGGGGCCCTAATTTAAATTTCATTCAGTATAAAGAAGAATCTTTAAAAATCTTCTAAAGAATGCCTGTCCTTGTTTTAGTGTTGATGAAAATATTGGATATCCATGCATTTTCCTCCTGTGATAGCATCTGAATCTTAGAAAAATGACTGTTAACCCTTTACACAATGCAAACGATTTCCAAATTTATTATTTTAAATATTTTTTTAAAAATTTTAACAAAACCATATCATGTGACCCCTCTTTGGAACGAGCTCGACGAGCTCGTTCCAAAGAGGGGTCACATGATATGGTTTTGTTGAAATTTTTCGAATAATAATATTTTTTCAGCTGCTGAATTTGCATATTACGTGGGCGGATGTGGGCGGTTCGTTGGGTAAAGGGTTAAACAGGTTTTCTCAAATTTGAAATTCTGTGTTCACATTTATGGGAGTTACAGTGATTCAAAGTCCCATCTCTAAAGAATCATTCATGTTTTGTCAGGTGAATGCTTCAGGCCCTCTTGGGCCTTTTGTTTGAAGTGCCTGCACAACTGATTCTAGAAATGTGTTCACATCAATCTATAACAAGAAAACATGTAATGAAAAAAAACCTGTTTCCCGACCATAGCCAATTTGAATCTTGTTATTATCACCGGCCCAAATGAGTTGTGTGCCTTTTTGTTGGAAATTTGGTGTTTGTGTGATAATGACTTAGTGAATGCAATTACTTGAAAAATATAATCAGATTTTCATCAGACTTACTCAGCTGGCATTTTGAGAAGATCTTATTCAAGTTTGATATGCACCAAATTTCTTCAGATTTTGAAGGAGTTATTGTCCTTTTAGTGTGTTCAATGTTTAATAACGACTTTGTGAATGTGAAAAATTGCACTAATTAATTGGCGAGCCTGGAAATAAGCAATCTGTCATTTGCAGAATGAGGTCCCCAGAGGGTGAATTTGCTGATGCTATCCCATACAGTGGGCCAATTTATCCTCTGGGTGCCTTTTTCTGTTTAGGATTGAGACTAATAAAATGTAGTCACCATGTGCGCTGGGTAAAGGGTTAAAATGACAAAATTTTGGTGATGAAATACTGTAATGTAAAACAGTAGAACCCTGTTGATTGAATAGGCACTTTGCCAATGAAAATTATTCAATTAACAGGGAATGTGTCACTTTCCTGTATTCTAGATAAACATAGCATTCATTCTATTATATCTTCCATGAGCTCTGTTAAACAAGATATAATAGATTAAATGCCTGTATTGGATGTACTGAGGCCAAATAGGTCTATAAACAAAGGAAACCGGGGGAGAGTCAGGGTAATTTCTTGACAGGTTACAAGATTTTTTATTCAATTAGGCAAAAAACAAAAATAATGGTTTGGTTCCGGTTACCGAATTGACCGTAGCGATTTTTTTTTAATGAAATTGAAAAAGAAACAGATGAAAACACAGAAACACCAACTTTTACAACAACAACAACACAAAAAGTGCCGGGCATTTTTTTTGTGTACACATTTTTATATATATATAATCAGTACCATGTTCCAAACTGTCATCGGCAAATTAAATCATACTTGGTAATTGTATTACCGAAGTTGTTTTAAGGTGCTATATAAGTAATGGAATTTTGTTGCAGTCCTATCGCTGCATTCGAAAGTGTTTTGAATGTCTAGCTTTGTTATTGAATATCTGAAGTATATTTGGCCACATGTTGTTCTCGTGAAATATTATTTTATCAGTTCTGGTACGAATACAATAGCAGACTTCCAGGAACCAGTGGTGCCTGCTGTCAACTCTATGAGTTGATTACATATGTATATTGTGTTCTATACATCCCAACCTTCATTTTGATGTATATTTTGTGTATATTTAATTTGAATTTAAGGAATATCAGAGGTGGGAATTTAAAAATAAACAAAATTCTATTACTTATATAGCACCTTAACTCTGTTATCCAAATGCAAATTCAACTTGTTTATCACGGTTTACAAGTGAATTTACTTCACTGGTGCAGATCACTGTTGGTTTCAAGTTTGGTCTAAAAGTTCCCTTCTTACCACCCTGTCTAACCCCGCAGACTATGGGACTTTTCTTTATTACTTTTCATTCCAAATTGTTCAAGTGATTGTTTCGACAATCACCATTATTACGGAAATGATAGAACATTGTTTACCTCTATTTTGTCAAACAAGTTGAGGTGAAAAGCCACTACCATGTGTACTGCATTACACAAAGGTTGCGTAGTCAGTCACTTTGAACATTCGACCAATCGCATTCCTGCTATTTAAACCTTTACCCAAAGCGGACGATATCAAAATTTATTAAAATATAATTTTTTTTAATTTTTCAAAAAATTTCAACAAAACCATATCATGTGAACGAGCTTGACGAGATCGTTCCAACGAGGGGTCCCATGATATGGTTTTGTTGAAAGTTTTTGAAAAATAATATTTTTTCAACTTCTAAATTTGCATATTACGCGGCCGGATGCGGCCGATTCGTTGGGTAAAGGGTTAAAACTAGGAAATTTTTGGGGGGGAAACTCCAAGGGATTCCCTGTACTTTTACACTTGTACTTCAAAGTGATTGGCTGTTTGCACACGGTGACATCATGATAGCATCTTGTCTTCAAAATAGTGTGCATGCAAGTGTTTGATACAAAACCGACGCAAGGTCCATTGTTTTCAAATAAACAAAAGTCATTTGTGCTTCCTCTGCCAAGATAAATACGATGATACTCAACCAGTCCATTACCACAATTACTGAAAATGTCAATTTATTTCATGTGCTGAAGTGCATTAATTTTAACACTTCCCGTGATAAAGTGAGACGTGTAAAAGCACACTTCACTTCAGAATCTGAGGACAGCTGATATTATCAAGACACCTCAGAGGCAGTTTCATTTTGAAGTTGCAGAATTACACCCAAAATGTCCGCTGCATTGAATCGCAAATGAAGCATCAGCTGATAAATTGCCATTTTGGGTGTAATTTTGCAATTCAGACTCAACAGAATATCAAAGAAGTATATTTCAGTCACAACTGTTGGAAGAATTTGGTCCTAAAAATTAACTCAAGCACAAATTCAAGGGAAAAAGAAATTAAAAAAAAAAAATATCCCGACCTACCAACCCTATTTTTTTCTGCTCTGTTACTAGAGAACCAAACAGTTAATTTTGGGGGGCCTTAACACAGGCCTGGCATTCTGAAAAATGCAGGAGGGCAAAAAATGGCTCTCCTCAATCAGCTTAGGAGAGCAATTAGCTTTACACAGCATTTTAAGTATCCAGTTGAACGAACTCATTGAAACTGAAACAGACTACATCAGTGATTTTATTAACTTTACTAAGGTAAAGTTAAATCTTAGACATCTAGATGTCTCACTCAACAACCAAACACACACTTGACAAGACCTGTGTGTATACCCAGACCTGTTGTCCAAGAAAGTCATACGCCTACCAGTACCACCTTCAACCCCCTAAGGGGGGTTGAAGGTGGTAGAGTGGTAGGCGTATGACTTTCTTGGAAAACAGGTCTGCTTGAATCTACAGTCACATCCTGGTGCAAGTGCTTCAAGTGACAGGATAGTAACAATGGTAGTATATTATAGTGTCAATATTCCTTGAATAATTACCCCCTCAAACTGATGTCAGTTGTTGAACTTGAAACTGACAAAAAAAAATATTGCTGTGATCCATTTTGCTTCAAATGATTGCAACTGTGTTTTGGGTATGGTTGCAGCCATTACCTTTTACCACTAAACCACTTTCAAAATCAAATTACATGATGTTAAGTGACTTCGAAGTTAAATTACATTTTTGCTTTACAACAAAAATTTAATGTGAGCATAATACATGTAATCTCAATCATCTCAGACCAAAATATTATTTAGGAGGGCAATTTTTCGCTCTCCTTAATTCTTTCAGGAGGGCAGTAAGGAGAGCTAAAAAATCGCTGTCCTGAAATTGCCAAGCCTGTTAACAGGAGTTTACTTTATAACCTGTATTCAATTAATAGGTCAAATTTGTACTGGAGGTATGGTAAATGGTTTTGTGTTGGAAAATTATTTTAAGTTAACAGGAGTTATTCAGTAAAGAGATATCCAATTAAGTGGGCTTCACTGTAACGTACAGTCCTTTCCAACAGTGTATTATTTATTTATTGGTGTTAGGGTCACTTTCAGCATGAAGTTGAGCCAGTCGTTTATACCTATGCTGCCCACTTTAGAGGACTTCCATCCCCAGGCATTGATCACCAGGTCCTACTTTTCCATTAAAGCAGAACTTGTTTACCACAGTAAACAAGCAATGTTCCACTTCCTGGGATTCCCACAGTGGTATTACCAGGGATCAAAATATTTTTTTTTATTTGCATAGCGAAATGCTATACATTTTCAAAAAATGTATACCGTATTTACTGTGTACTGGGACAGCTAAAAATAATTATTTTCACAGGTGTCCCAATTATTAGAAAATGGGGAAAGAACACAGCCTGGTCTTGATTTGATGCTGAATAAAGTTGTGTGTGATTCATTTTCCATCACGATATACGAAAATTGCCATCCAATTTTTTGTTATATTTTCATTTTTTGCTTCCAAAACATAGCTTATGATCCCTCATTGGAACGAGCGCATTGCGCTCGTTCCAATGAGGGATCATAAGCTATGTTTTGGAAGCAAAAAATAAAAAATTTTTTAGTTACTCAAGAATTTTTTTTAGGAGTGTCGTCTGCTACTAGCGACGGGCCAACTGGAAACAAATCTCCTGAATGTCCCAAACTTTGGAGCATAAAAAATATAGTTTTCTGGAAAAAATGTGTGTCCCAAATCATAGAGTGTCCCAATACATAGAGTAAATACGTAGAGTTTTTTTTTTAAAAATTGTGTAGCATTTATATGTTTATATATAAAATTATTACAATAATGAGCGCTTTTATTTCCTAGAAAGCATTCAACACTTAGTTACATGTATATTAGTTCTAGACTTACTTGAAGAAAAAAAAATACAAAGAAATTTATACAGTCGGGTCATGCTGCTGTTAACTTGCAGTAGCAGCATTTAGAGCTGTAGGGAAACCGAACCGAGGGTTTTAGTTTTTTTTAAAAACCGAAACCATCGACATCCCGTAATCTAAGGTTTTTTGTTTTTTATTAAATACTCTCTTGCTGCAGAAATTCACAGAATGTAGCCATTCCACAGTAGTGGGAGTACCCAGACACTGCCAATGGCAGTGTCTGGGTACTCTCACTACTCTGGGAAGGCTACATTCTGTGGATTTCCGACATTTCAGCTTAGTTGTGTTTGCAGCTTTCCTCAAGTTGCGTGTAGGTGTCAGACCTCGAAAAATGGCCAAGCACAGTGAAAGTTCTGTATATTTAGGTAATTATTATATTGGCTTTCCTGATTCTTCATGTACATGTATTATAGCTTATTTCGAGCATTCATTGAGTTTCATTCAATTTCACTACCATTCAGTTATGACTCCGGATATATTAAAGAATGAGGTTTATTGAATTTTACTTGGCCTCATGAACAAACCGAACCGAGGTTTTACTCCACCTGAAAAACCAATACCGAAACTGAACAAGAAATTTAAAAACCTACAGCTCTAGCAGCATTACCCAGGTCTGTAAATTTCTGTAGTGCCACCTGGCACCAACAGCCGTGGAGCTCTTTCACTACTGTAGCTTTCAAAGTTTCAAGTGGTTTGATCCATGCATTACCGGTACATACATGTAGGGTACAGACATACTGATTTAGTACTCTGCCATCATGTGGGTGGACTTCTATCCCCAATTAACGTTTTTACTTGAGTGGAAACTTGAGGACTTGGAGGCAAATCAGCAGTTCATGTAGAATCCCTGGTGGTCCATGCACTGCTGATTTTCCTCGAGCCATCATGTTTCTACCAGACAAGCAGTTACAAGGTAGGACTAATGCCCATTGTCCACCATGATATAGAATTTGAGAATGTGCATTGCATTTCTCTATGCGTATTTAATGATTGCCTAACTTTTCCTGATTTTTGCACAGCGAAATGCTCTGTGATACCGCTTATTTGGATCCCTTTGTTTTTACATCGCGGCATATAATTGATTTAATATAAATTCAACAAATCAGTGGTAATATTCTAGGTGTGCACAAATCTCCATAAACACGTCAGCATTGCTTTGCCTTTCTCTAATTAAAGGCTGCAACAACAAACATTCCTAGATATTCATTCAGCATTTTTTTCAAACTGGGGTTGGCGAGTGAATTTTTATGTTTTATTTCACCCGGGGAGACTGGATAATCTAGAACAGCCCTAGGGACAGGGGATATGGCTCTAAAACCCTTTACACAACGTAATGACCAAAACTGGCCAGTACTATTCACAAAAATCGCCAATTAATTTTAATTATTTTTCCATTTTGTGTCTCCAAAACATAGGTTATGACCCCTCATTGAGCTCATTCCAATGAGGGGTCGTAACCTATGTTTTGGAGACAAAACATGAAAATTGCTTATTCAAGAATTTTGTTGCAAGTGTCGTCTGCTTTTCATGTCAGGTAAAGGGTTAACAAAATATTAGCTAAATGGAACTAAAATTTGAGTAATGAGGCTCCCAAAGGTACTTGGGTCATACATACAGTATCAGCAGAAATAAGTTGTAGGATAACAACAAGAAAATTTTGATCACATTTCACTCAGTTGATAATTCCAAGCCTTGACATTTCTTGAGAAGAGCTGAGGAAGAGCTTCCCAAGAAATGATGTCAGTGCTTGGAATTATCAACAAAAGAAAAATTATAAAAAGAGTAATTTTCTAGTGGTTATCCTAAAAGGAAACGATATGACATTTTTTAAATTGCTGATAAAACAAGAGGCCTAAATAGCTTACTTGACCGAGTGGTTCAAAGAACTATTTTGGGTCACATTCGGTTAGTCATAGTTCATCAACACTACAGAGGAATGAAGTCATGAAATTATTCATAACTCTAGTGTCCATGTCAGAGTATTATTATCCTGGGTCTTCCTGACTGCTTCAATTCTATCAAGCACTGCTAAAACTTCCCAAGAGTTGTTATGTCGCTGCCCCCCCCCCCCCTCCCACAATCAAATAGAGACCCCAAACACACCCACCCCCTACAGATATTGTATACCAAATACGAAAGCATTCGGACTGGTGGATCTGAAGATTTTTTGAAATTTCCTCATTTTGTACGAAGTTAAAATTCGGACTCTCATAGAGAGCCCAAATATTAACCCAGGGACAAAATTCAAACAAACTTGAATCTAATCCCCAAGAGATAATGTATACCAAATATCAAAAGATTCTTACAGTACTGATGGTTCTGGAGAAGATTTTTAAAGAAATTCCTTCATATTGCACAAAGTTGAAACTCAGGCTCCCATAGGGAACCCAAATATTAACCCCTCGGACTCGATTTGAACAAACTTAAATCTGACCCCGCTAGAGATGTTATATTCCCAAAATCAAAAGATTTTAATTGATGGTTCTGGAGAAGAAGATTTTTTTAATTTTGTTAAAACAATTTATGGGTGCTATCAGAGTAATGCCCCCTGTGGTGCCCCCTGTGGGCATGGCAACTTTATTTGAGCAAACTTGAATTGACATACAAGGAACATGCATATCAAATTTGGTTCGATTCGACCCAGTGGTTTATGAGAAGTCGATAATGTAAAGTTCATGCTGGACAGACAGCAGACAGAAAGTGATCACTTAAGCTCACCCTGACTTTCAGTCAGGTGAGCTAAACAATTGGGACGGGTTAAAAAATTGGGGGCGGGCGGTGATGAAAAATCTGGAATTTTTTTTATTGCATCCTGAGAAGATGTTTCCCGTAAAAAGGGCTGTCTGAAGAACTTTGACATAATTTCTCAGGAAATGTCAATTTGTAATTTCTTCAAGCCCAAAATATCAAGCATTCATTGATTGGAAAATCTTTGCTGAAGGTGTTTAACTATAACATGTATGGTATATGGAGATTTAATACCTGATGTCAGCTTTTAAACACCGAGCCGCAGGTGTTTAAATGAGACATCCGGGTATTAAATCTCCATATACCATACATTTTTGTTGGAGATAACGTTTTTGTCCCGTTTGAAACACGATACAACTAAGTGGAAATAAATTTGTGGACGCATTTCTCAGCTTCACAATTATTTGGACCAAATTCGTGATTATTTTGTTTTTATAATAACAGAAGACAATAGATAGCGTTACATCCCTTGGGTCATTAAGGAAACAAGTAAACAGTATTTTGTTGACATATCGTCCTCTAGTTCCAATGTGCCTACTGGCACAAAGAACACATTGGAACTCAGGGGACGAATTATTTGCCCTTATTTTATTTTTATGATTGTATTGTCGAAAATCTGATATTTGTGACTATTTTTGGGTTTTTTGGTTCGAGTTTTATAATGAGGTGAGCAGAAGTGAAAAAGCTTTCATTGAAACCATATACACCCGATGTTTCGTGTGCACTTATACCCTGGATGTTGCACACTCTCATGTACCTTGGATGTTGGGCACACCCTTTGCCAAGGCTATTTGTCCAAGGCATCCCGACCAATCAAAAGACAGAATTTATCGGGTTATAGGGACAACATCAACTGACTCTTCTGGTACTTCTGGTTTTTGATCATCGACAATAAATAATAAATAAAACAGTTGTATGTGGTGTTGATTTTATTTTCCAATTCCATATTCATGTTTAACCCTTTACCCAACGTAATGGCCAAAACCGGCCAGCACTATTCACAGAAAATCACCATTAGTTTTTCAAAATTTGTCTCAAAAACGTAGGTTCCGACCCCCTCATTGGAACGAGCTCAACAAGCTCGTTCCATTGAGGGATCATAACCTGTGTTTTTGATGAAAAAAAATTAGTGATTCAAAATGCGCCATCTGCCTTTCATGAAAAGGGTCAATGTAAAGACATAAACGAAAATAATTTGAAAATGTATGAGTAAATAGATGCAATACACAGATATAAGATTAGCACTACTAACATGCAATGTCTGTTTTCAGTAGAGTTCAGCAAGCAAAGACATAATACAATAATGTAGAGAATGTAAAACTTTTGTAGCAAACACCTCCAGTTGAAAAATTTTAGATTAATTTTAAAACTTCAGAGCACTTTTTTATTGTACAAACTACTGTATGGATAGGGTGAAGGGATACTCTTACACTTGCCAGATATATAGAGGATATCTAGTGTTTTTGAGTGGATACCGAAAATTATCTCATGAGTGACCGAGACAATTGTCATTAACCATCGCCAAACCATAGATCTCGGTTAACACAACGGTTAGTCATCGGATGGGTGACCATCAGCGATCGATTTGGACTCCTGTGTTGTGTCCTTGGGCAAGGCACTTAACCCTGATTGTCCACATGAGGGCACGATGATGCCGTGTACTTAGGCTTACTGCACATCGATGGTGTGCATATCTTCAACCAATTGAACCCTGCCTTAGTTCAGCGATCTGAACGTTGTGGCTGCCCCTCTTCGTTCAGATTCTTCCCATTCAGTCCTATAGAAAAAGTTCCCATCAAGTTTAATGGCGCCGAAATGAATAGACCTTTTCATCAATGCGTAATCGGAAATTCGATCGCATTTGCGCAGAGGGGAATAACCTGCTCTGTGTGAATGCGATGGAGTTTGATAACCTCTGCGCGAATGAGATCGAGATTACGCATCGATGAAGAGGTCCATTCGTTTCAGCGCCATTACCAGGTTATTGTTTTTACTGTTTTACATTTATACATAAGCATGGACAATTTCGAAATCTTCGTTGACGCTTTGCGAGTATTCAAATGACGATAATTAAAGGATAAAACATAGTTTGGATCAATAAACTCTGCCCAAATGTAAGGCAATACATGTACAATAATCGATTGCAGCCGATAATAAGGGCGAAAGCTTGATATATATTCCTATTTTCGAGTCTTGAGTTCCCATAAAAACTTGATGGGAACTTTTTCTACAGGATTGAATGGGAAGAATCTGAACGTAGAGGGGTGGCCACTACGTTCAGATCGCTGAACTAACCCTGCCTGTACTGCAGTGTGGAGTTACGATGTTGGGGAGCTGGCAGCAGCTCGTCGTTGCTCGGTGGTTCTTTCCGGGTTCTCTAGCTTCCTCCACCCGTAAAACTGTCGCGGTCATGATTAGCCATTGTGCATAAGTATGTGACCTTAAACACCAATAAATAAATAAATAATAGGTCTCTATATTAGTGTTCAACCGATGATCGGAACTGGCCATCACAATCGACTGATTGTGGGCAATTGGTTGACAACGGCAACAGCTCCTGGAACATGGGTTCAGGAGATTGTTGCCCAGCATTTTGTGATGATTCATAAACCGCATTTTATTATCTTCTGCAATTGTTCAATTGTTAATGTAAAATGATGTCAATGATACCATTCAATAGAGTTGAAAAACCACCACAATGTGTTTTCTAAATCTCTCTAGATGCCCCTTTGCGAGATATACAAGTTAAACGGCATGTAAAGCTTACAATTGAGCGTACTTGCGGCAATTGCCAGTTCATACCGGAAAAGTGATGGTTGCACTCCATTGACTCAGGTCTCAGTAAAAATTACCAGTTGCCCACATTTGGGTCGTAAACTTGGTTCTGAGAGCCACATTTACCGCTCAATTGTGCACAACTGGTATTATTACTGGACTTGAGTCGACGGAGTTTAACACTGTGAAATATGTTCCATTTAATGTAGTTCTATCGAGTGTTGACTTATCTAGTAATGGGTAGTGAACAGACTGTAAACACTGTAAAATATATTCAATTTAATATGGTTCTTTGCAAGCCTCGACTAGTTCAGTAGTGCACTGTATTACAATTGGAATTGGCTGGTTGTGAGCTCAAATAACCAGTAATTGTTCAGCGGCCATGTTTGGTAATCGGTTGAACACTACTCTATAGCTTCTGTGCATGGGGAAGGAAGTGTCCTGCATTCCCACCAGTTACCTTTCTTTTGTGATGCCTGCCGAGTGTAATAGTTCTATGCTGGGAGGTGTGAGTGAATAACTCACCGGATGACACTTCCTGTCTGGCCCAATGGAAGGTATAAAAAATACAGAAGTTACTTGAAATTTTCATTATTTATCCATCATACTACTGACCCAGATATGCTGAATACATAATAGGATGGCGGGCCAACACATGACTGAAAGGAAGAAAGAATAAGCAAGCAGCCTATTACTCACTCAAAACAGTAGGAATCCTTAACAAGCTCGTTTAGTAGTGTTCAACTGATAGTAGGAACCGGCCACCACAATCGACCGATTGTGGGCAAACGGATGACAATGGCAACGGCTCCTGGAACATCGGTTCAAACGACTGTTGACAAGCATTTTGTGATGATTCATTAACCACATTTTATTATCTTCTGCAATTGTTCAATTGTAAATACGAAATGATGTCAATGATACCATTCAATAAAGTTGAAAAACATCCACAATGTGTATTCTTAATCTCTGTATACAAGTCAAACGACATGTAAAGCTTACAATTGAGCGTACTTGCGGCAATCTCCAGTTCATCCTAGAAAATTGAAGGTAGCACTCCATTGACAAGGTCGTAGTAAAATTACCAGTCGCAAGCACTTGGGCGGTAAACGTGGCTCTTAGAGCCACGTTTACCACCCAAGTGTGCGCAACTGGTAATTTTACTGCGACCCCTGACAACAAAGTTTAACACTGTGAAAAATGGTCAGTTTGATGTAGTTCTTTTGAGCCTCGATTTGTCAAGTAGTGCACTGTATTACAATCCGAATTGGCCGATTGTGAGCTCAAATAACCGGTAATCGGTCAGCGACCATTTTTGGTAATCGGTTGAACACTACTCTTTAGGATAATATATGGATTTATTCACATCCGAGAATGATAAATGAATATCATTGTTGGATGCAATACCTACAGGATACAAGAATAGAGAACTGGAATAAGACTATGTACCTCTTATAAGACCATAGTATATCCCAAATGCTATATTTTAGGTTAAGGGGACCAAAATATAAATGCAGAATGAGGTAACATGAGACAATTTATATCAAGGTTACAAATCATGAGTCACTGGAATGACCTCATGAATTCTAAATGTTTATACAAATATACAATATACCAAACACAGTAACTGGAATTAATTGTGGCCCACCCATAGCCGAGAGAGGCTCACAGGCTTTTCACTGTAAAGCTATGAATGATGGAACTGTATGCAATAACACCCCTCCCCCACCCCCTTTGTTTTGCGAGAAATAATTTGCAAAACAAAGAGGTAGGCCACAGTAAATGTCAAGTGTCGCAATGCAAAAAGCTTCAAATTTTAAATTAAACAAGTGCAACAATTACGCCAAACGCTAGCGATTAGACAATAGTACCCCACGATTGGGGGTGTCCCCAAATTGTTTATCTTATGCTGTTACACGGCCATACCCAAAATTATTGAAATCGGGGATATCGTTTAGAAGTTTTAGGCAGAAAACTAATTATACACAATTTTCAAGAAAAAATGGCCGCCAGACAGACATCCTGAATTTTTTCAATTAATTTTCATTATTTTTTCATTTTTTGTCTCAAAAACGTAAGTTGTTTCCCATCGTTGGAACGAGCTCGTCTAGCTCGTTCCAATGATGGTTCATAACCTATGTTTTTGAGACAAAAAATGAAAAAAATTAGTTATTCAAGAATTATTTTTGCAAGTGTTGTCTGCTTTTCATATTAGGTAAAGGATTAAAGGACACTGTTCTTGAAAACAAAAACTCTTGGGTGAAAGTGTCACTTTTAATTCCCATCTGAAGTGCTAATTTAGCCCTGCTAAGACCCCAAATGAGTTCACATTGTAGGGAAAACTCTGTTAGTTTTCAAACGTACTTGCTCCAGAAAAAGGCCCTTAATACAAGACTCACCCGGAATTGCCCAGAACTACACTGAATTACTTATACCAGGTGATCTAAACTTTGCAAAAGTTATATAGCTACTGGTATTTTTTTTCCCTCTTTTTTATCTCTCGGCTTCAGCAAGTTATTTACATGTTAGAAAAATCATGCAAAAGCCCATTCATGTTTTCAGGCCTGGCCTAATTAAAAATACAGGAGGGCTAAAAAGTGCCCTCCTAAATCCTCCCAGGAGAGCAAATGCTCTCGCCAGGATACACATCGTCACTTGAGTTCCATTCTGCGTATAGGGGGAGGGGGTTCACATGCCAACGTAAATAATTGGAAATCAGAGAGAACGAAATATTCGAAAAGAAACATGATGCGGACGTGTGATGTCATGCATGTGCAATTACATCATTTATAGCTTGAAATAAAAGACAGTGATTTCGGACCAAACACGACAATTTGAGTCTGAAATTTTATAGGCAACGTTTAGGATTTGAACTTGTTTCCCCCTCTCGTCTGGGGGTTATAAAGTATCAGGTTGTCGCCAGTCATTGTAGGCATTGTATACAACATAATTATGCCTATATTACGTGGAAACAAAGGATCCTGAGTGTCAATACGATACAGCATTGCACTCAACATTTTAACCACCAGCTTTTCTGACTGATCATAGTATGATCGGTGGGGGGGAATGGGTCCGGTCGACGGCCCCGCAGCCGGTCTAGCGGAAACCCTGGCTTAACTTGACAAGAAGCAAATCTGCAGTTATGGACCACCGGGTCACCCAGGCCTGGCAATTTCAGGAGTGATTTATTTCCTCGCCTACAGCTTGCCTTAAAAAAATTAAGGAGGGCGAAAACTAGCCCTCCTGGCCTTAAAAAATAATAATTACCATAACCGCCTATTCCTAAAACCCACATCTTTTCATATCTCTGTCATGTTAGTGGTCTCTGTAAGATGGCCACACTGCCCCTCCCACACCCCGGTCCTTGCCAAGGCCCGGAGGTGTGGGAGGGGCAGTGAGGCCATCTCTCGGAGACCACCTTGATAGCAGCACCAAATAAAATGTACAAAGCCAACTAGGCAGAATACATTAGTAGTAAAACTTCATATTGCCACTTTTAGCTTTTGTAAGCTTGAGGAAAGCTAATCGCTCCCCTAGGCCATGCGAGGGGAGCGATTTTTAGCCCTCCTGCATTTTTAAGAATGCCAGGCCTGGTCACCCAGTGGTCCATAACTGCAGATTTGCTTCTTGAGTCCTCACATTTCTACTGTGCTGGTGAATAGAGAGAAAAGTCTAATATCCATCCACACAATGGCCAAATAACAAATCATCATACAGTTTGGGTCAAGCAGCTTCATTTCAACGAAATCAGATTTCTCAGACTTCTTGACAACAAAACATCGTGACACACTCTTCTGTTTCCTTGGAATTTGTGATTTGTTGCATAGTATATAAAGGTTCAAGAGCGAGGTTAATGGTTTGTAGTGCGCAAACAACTAGTGAATTCCAAAATCGACTAGTCAATACCCAAAAGTCAAGTCAACTTTGACTAGTCATTGGTGATAACCTGTCTCCTTATAACAGTGTTGGTGTTCTGGTAGAGTGCAGAAGGTCCAAATTTGGCTTCACTTGGGCATTCATATACAGCAACTTACTGAAACATTATTCTGTTAATGTGCTTCTAATTATGCTAAGAGTGAAATTATATAGTCTTATTTAATTTGCCTTGTTGCAATTTATGGGAGAGTGCCTATAGGCACTCTCCCATAAATTGCAACAAGGCAAATTAATAACATATCCTGATAGCCCAAAATAATTCAGCACTCTACTAGTACCAGTTAAAACAAACTACTGTCACTACTATTAGATGGCAATAGATGTATACATTGATTGCCCAATATTGCTGTTCAAACTGTCTGACAGTGGCACAGAAGGGATACTATTTACCTAAAAGCTTGAACTCCTCCGACTAGTCGACTGCACAATTGAGAGTCGACGACTGGTTTGCCCAGAGTCGACCTGACTAGTCGACTAATCGTTTGAGTACTCATGGTTTGTGCTATTCAATGCTAACAAATACCTGAGAGCAATGTAAATTTAGATGTCTACAATCCCGATTTCAAAGGAAAACTACATATAATGGATGCGAATAGTCAACAATGTGGCCATTTTGGAAGTGTCATGAATAAGATATTCATGAAATTTTGGGTCCCTGTGCATTATGATACAGTGCAAGCACATCGTGATACATATCGCTGGAGAATGAATCACGATACATTCATTTCAGGATTAATCGTTGCAGCCCTATCATTGTTATATTTTCTTCCTTATAAGGTGGAAAATCTGACAATGAGAACACGGCGTATTCGTCCCTTTGCTGGATAGACTAAGTGACAAGAGTCCATAGGGGCTACTAGACTAGTTCCCTCACGCTAAGGTAGTTTGAAC
Source organism: Pictodentalium vernedei (assembly GCA_031216915.1). Taxonomy (NCBI): domain Eukaryota; kingdom Metazoa; phylum Mollusca; class Scaphopoda; order Dentaliida; family Dentaliidae; genus Pictodentalium; species Pictodentalium vernedei. The sequence continues at coordinate 41,078,907 of CM062293.1, forward strand.
AGTTTAGGCACAAACACAGTAAAACCAGTCAGTCGTTTATTTCTGGGTAGTGCAGTTTGATTTTCCGGTTTGCCAGGAGAAACAGAACCGAAATGGAAAAATGAAAAACTCTATGAGGCCTAAAAAAATAAAAAATCTGTTTCTCAGGTCCTCCCGCATGGTCCTTTTGGCTGCCGCATGCTATCTTATTATAACCAATGTGAACTTGAAAAAAACTAAAAATTAAATGGTTTATGCCTGATATTTTACCAAAGTTAAAAAAATTGATAAATTTTTCCCTTGAGTGCAAGAAGGCTTTGCAACGCTTTAGCAGTGCAAAGCCTTCTTGCACCCAAGGTACACAATACACCACCACCCATGTTATTCTGCAGATTATGAGGCCTAAAACTTGAATCAAGAACATGAACTTTTGATGACAAAGAAATAATTATAGAAATAAAAATAAAATAAAAAAACGCTCGCCCACATGCAATTTTACAAATAAAGGCCTGAGAAACAGAAGATGTACTTTGTGTGGCCTAATTAAAATATTTCACTGTAAGACTCTTCCGGTTCCGAATCATTGTCTCCTTTATCATTACTGGCAGTGCTCTCCTTATCCATCTCGACATCACTTTCCTCATCGTCTTGGTCATCTGGTACGTCATCAGCCGAATCATCACTATCATCGCCACCAGCGGTCGACGCCTCAGATGCCTGGGACAGAATTTCTTCACCTCTCAGATTTTTGTTCTTCAAGTTACCCATCCAAAAAGCTTCAATACATTTATTAACAGTTAGCATTGCCTTTACACGATATACAAAGGACTCCAAGCTTTTCTTCAATAGTGGGATCTGATTTGTAAGAGATATGTCTTTAATAATTTTGGAATGTCCACACATGTGTTGTAGAATTCTAGTGCTGAGCTGTAAGTTTTTGAGAAGTCCTTGGACATCTTCTCGGTTGGTTTTGAACATGTGATCCAGTAATGGCATTCCAGATCGCAAAAATATATCTATAAATTGTCTACCACATTTTAAGGCCACTCCCAGGTTTGATCTCATATCAAAAACTTTTATCAAATTTACCAAAATATTGAAAATTCTGACAGTAAGGTTCCAGCGTATGAGCTTATCCATGTGAACATCTCGTGAATCAGTCTGCTTTCTCGGTGAGATAGATTTTATGTTGTCTATCAACTCGCCGAACATGGCTCGGTAAAAGACAGGCAATGTGGACACACTGAGTGAGGGCAATGATTCTGAAACACTATTTTTGCCACCATCCATTATCTCTTTGATACCTTTAGACACAATGCCCTCAACCACTATCAAACTGTCTGAAGAACATGAGAGATGAGACTTTAATATGATCAATAAACTCTCATTAAATTTGGCACCTTTATGTTTCTGTCCATAAATGTCAAACCATTCTTGTTTGAGAAATTCCTCAGTGAAACCTGCAAGATTAGTTTTTAAATTTAAACTGGTGTCTTTGTCTGAGAATGAGGTTAGTAACTTGACAAGGCTCACTGCAATTTCTATCGTAGGTACAGTCGATGCAAGATTTCCAAGATATTCAAAAGCAGTTTTCAATAATTCTTTGAATGTTATCTGTGCGTCTTCTATTTGTTTAATTCTAGTTGTCAGCACATACAAAGCTTCTTTCAAAAGATCTCGGTTCTCTGTTGTTGCAAAACCACACCATGAAAATAAACATAAGATACTTTTAAGTAAAAGATGAAAACATGATGTCATGAGCTTGGCTGCTGGTGTATCTCTACCTGGACCATCAATCATTCCATCATTATTTGCAATTAAAGCTTGAAAAAATCCACTCACGGATTCTAAATGGTCACACAGAGCTGGTAACAACTTGACAGCTTTCTTTGCAATCTCTTTAGGTGTGTATCCATCAAGATGAGAAAATCCAACATTCTTGTCAGTTTTTGTTTTTAAGAAGGTTTTACGTTTGGCTGTTGACAACAAAGCATGTTCTAGTTTTTTAGTTAAGTCCTCCAATAGAAATTCTAGTTGTGCTGGTTGAAGTTGTAACTCTGTTGTCTGTTTTGTATTCATATCGGTATCTAATGAAGCTTTAGTAATCTGTCCTACATTAAGAATAGTAAATACACTAATATCTAACTCTCTAAAATAACATCTATAATTAGACATGTCAATATTAATCTCATCATCATTATTTTCTTGAGTCGTATCACAAGATTGACTTTCAACATTGATCTGTGAAGAATCCTTACTATTATTATCATCACTTTCATCTTTTGTTTTATTATTTTTGCCTTTCTTACCAATTTTTTTGCCTTTTTTGTTAGTACCAGTTGTTGATACCTGAACAATATTGCTATTATCGAAATCAAAGTTAGCGGGAGGAGGATTATATGTAGATGTCCTAGCCAAACAAACTTGTAATTTATTCTCGATATCCGTTATATTCTGTAATCTAGTTATTACTTTTCCTTTCATTTCAGCGTCAGGCTGTGAAGCAAATGCATTTATTACTTCTCTGAACCAGTTAAGGGTATAAAACAGGACAGAACAAATTAATTCTTTTTCCTTGTTTGAGAGTGAAATAATTTTATCGATAACCTCTTGTTTTATGCAATGCAGTGGACATCCCAACAAGGCATCTATTCCCTCAAGATCACCATTCTGTTGTCTACTCTCACAAATAGATAATAATCTGAAATGTGGGGCCAAGCAAAGTGGGTGAGGAATTTTGTCTTTGTCTACATTTTTTTTAATTCTTTCAAATGTATTTTTATATACGAGTTTCACCATGTTGATGGCAATGGATCCTTCAGAAGCATCATCCAACCCAAATTGTAGATCAGAAGAGAGAGGTTGATCATCAGCTGTCTGGTTATCATCAACATCTACAACAAAATCATCCTGAAAGTCACTAATTACATTCTCAGCAATCCATTCTTCAACCTTTGTATTCAATAAACCCTTCTGTACAACATTTGATAATTCATCCATAAATAATGCTGTTGCTTCTGGCATTTTATTACTGCTCGATCTCACTAACTGTAGAAGATTAATAACTTGTTGATAAGCACTATCTGATAACTCTGTAGTTTCTGTTGCTGCACCATTTACCGTATTTTTACAAGCAATATTTTTAACAACCATTATGGCACCGATGACTCCCATCCTTTTATACTTGGGATTAGTATTTGACAGTTGTTTCATTATTAGAATGTGTAAGTCATCTTGAATAAAACTATCATCCGAGTTTTTAAATCCTAGTATACTGAGCAGCGAGTAGAGTTTTCTAATTTGTGAAATATTCAGATTATCCAAGTAGTCAATTACTCCCTTAACAAAAACAGCAAAGGGCATCATCATAGATAAATGCTGATTAACAAGATCACATAAAATATCCAATGATGCATCAACTTCATCAGCAACACTACTGCCAATGTGAGTTATAAGGTTGCCAACGATCTCTTGTTGGTAGTATGAATCCGAAGTCACAAAGGCCTCTTTGTACATGACCTGAGCAAAATTATAGAGTTTTGGCTCTGGTGATCGCAGCAGTATTTCGGCTACTGATATTACTGAAGAGAAATATTCCTTCAGCACTTGATAATGACAAGTGAATGTTGTATGAATAAGTGCCTCAGTGAAAGCCCCACTTCTGATTTTATTTCTAAACAAGCTCTCTACTGGTTTCTTTCTGTTAGTGAAATGTAGTATTATTAAAACTAATACATCAAGCACTTGATGTCTGATGGGTATCTTAACACAATCAATCGATTTAATCCACGCTTCTGCAATGCTTCTCTGAAATCTAATAGCACCTTTAACTGCATCAAGAATTAACCCCTCTGTGTCTTTCTTTTGCACATCAAGTGTTGTGTTACGAGCTGATGGTCTATTATTGTTGTTTGATTGGTCTGTTGAACTCAGAGAGTGAAAATCTAGTTCAGTTCTAATTTCATTAACAACATCAACTGCACTTTGATTAGTCACAGATTGCATAAGAAATTTTATCACAACGGGTAAGTCTTCTAATTCAACAGACTTTATAGTTTGTAGCACTGTATTCCGTACATCATCAAGAATGTCCTGCGCTACATTCAGATTTGTCATTGCATCTAATATCGGTACTGTTAAAGCACTAGTTTGAAGAAGCATGTCTTTGAGAATTCCAGCAGCTCGAGAATGTTCACAGTCCTCCAACATTTCTGGCAAACAAGCGATGATGTCCCTTTGGATTTCAAGTGATGTGACTTCTAATACCTCAAACAATTTGTCTGTCACTGCCTTGCCATCCACAATGTGATCAAGCCAGCAGAACTGGGTTAACAGCAGTTTAGGTAGATCTACTCTCCCTCCTGCAAAATAAACAAGAAACAATCAAACACAAGCCTTTAATTTAACCCTTAAGTCCTCAGATTAATTTTAAAGTATTTATGGCCTTTTTCTGCTTTCATAGTTATTGATGACTTGGCAGTGGTTCTACATCACTGCTGGCTGCCTATTCAGGCAGCCAGCAGTGATGTAGAACCACTGCCAGGGAAAATTCAGTCTACACACAAGAGTAATAAAAAAGATTACACAAGGGAGCACCTGCTTCAATGCAATATAAAAGTGGCGGTTTGGGGCTATATGGGGGCTTAAGGGTTAACCCTTTACCCAACGAATCGACCACATCTGCCTGCGTAATATGCAGCAGCTGAAAAAAATATTTTTCCAAAATTTCAACAAAACCATATCATGTGACCCCTCTTTGGAACAAGCTCTTCAAGCTCATTCCAATGAGGGGTCACATGATATGGTTTTGTTGAAATTTAAAAAAAAAATGATATTTAAAATAATAAATTTTGATATCGTCTGCATTTGGGTAAAGGGTTAAAATGAGCTGTTGCTCCAATTTCACTTTTACCAAAGAATTAGTCCAGGGCTAGTGATGAAACGATAATCGGAATCGGCACCAGCCGGTTATTTGGCATCAGCCGATTATGACAACTAGCACTTAAAAAACGGCAGTTTCCAATTATTCTATATCTAGCACTGTCTATTAAAATCTCTGATATCTGGTCATTTCAATAAAGTTTGCACATTAAAAACGTGTGGAGTGCATAACGGAATATTTAAGAATTTGCAGAGCCAAGATATTACGGGATTTACCATCTGCAATCGGTACGAGATCGCCATGATTTCCCCGGCTGATCAAAGTCACTGGCCTTCAGTCATGGTGCTGCACAAGGTTGCATTGAGTACATGTTAATGAATAAATACAAGGTGTTCAGACGGTAGTTTGCAGTACTTCATGACGCAGGCATCACAATACAATACGAGATTAAAATTGAAGAAAAAACTCACAACACTCTTTTTTTTCAATGGTAGATGATTGTTATGCAACATGTAAGTAGCATGACTGTCACAACTACATTTTCAGTTTGTCAAGTTCATTTTTTAATTCAGATACCTCTCTTGATGTCTCTCTCCAATGTGCTGACTGTAGAGTACATGTAAACATTGGAGAAACACATCACGGGAGGTAACAAGTTGAAAAAATTAACATCAAACTCTGACATATCGGGTGTGTATCGATCTGTAAATCATGCATCATACAAGTTCACAACACTTGAACACACATTAACATCAAAGTTATTATTCAATTAAGACACAAAGTATGTGTGCTCAGTAATACAGCCAAGTGTATAGTACTCTTATACAAAGTCGTATTAACACTACCAGAATAAACACAATGTTCATAAGAGAACAATATCGTGTCATTGTATCGTTAATAACGATCTTCTCCCCCACCCCACCCCCCAAAAATGTAAATATTATTTTGGCTTATATTGCCCAGTACTAAACATGCATACTCTGAGAACTTATGTGCTGTTAAGCTTTCATAATTGGTGATTTATCAACAAAATTCTGTAGTACAGTGGAGCTCACTTAATTGGATATCTCTTAATTGTATATCCCTGTTAATTGAATATAATTTTCAAACACAAAACCATTTACCATACCTTCAGTACAAATTTGATCTGTTAATTGCATATGGGTTGTAGAGTAAACTCCTGTTAATTGTATATAAATTTTAGTAATATATCGAAAACATTACTGTGACACGCACCAAATACCCCTCATTTATCAACCTTTTAGCCTCTCTACATCCAATACAGGCATTTATTCTATTATATCTTGTTTGACAGAGCTCTATGAGCTCTGTCAAACAAGATATAATAGAATAAATGCTCAGTTTACCTCCAGAACACAGGAAACTGACCAAATCCCTGTTAATTGTATACTCCTGTTAATTGAATAATTTTCACTGGCAAAATGGATATTCAATTAAGAGGATTCTTCTGTATAACAGGCACCAATATTTTTTTTCTTCTGTGTCCTATTTCAACCATCGGAATCGGCAGAGAAATAATCGGTAATTCGTTCATAACAAGTTTTCTTAATCAGTTCATCACTATCCAGGGCTGTGTATTTTAGGCGAACGATCACCCTCGATAGCCAATCTTAGTTGAAAATAAGGAGGGCAGTAAATGATCCAAAATAAACCCTTGATACCTTAATGTATTCAAAAATCTATGTTCTCAGTAAATCTTAAGCAAACACGCCTTGTCTCCTTCAACCGTCATGGGCCTGGGCAATTTTCAAGATATTTAAAAAATCTATGTGTCCAGTAAATCTTATGCATACACACCTCGACGCCTTCAATCCTCATGTGCCTGGGCAATTCTCAAGATATTTCTACTACACCACAGTTTTTTGAGGCTGCTTCCTTAGCAGTGGTTTCTAGCTGATTCTTGACTGCCTATACAGCAGACATGTCTACTCTCCTGGAATACCCAGGAAAATCCCAAAATTTCAGTGCTGTTCCCGGCCTCCCGGACGGAAATCAGTTTTCGACCAAAAATCCCGGAAAACAACGGTTGAATATTTCTTTCCCATTGTAACTTATGTAAAACGTTCGGAGTCAAATCACATGCATTTCAAACTCTGGTAAAAACTCACGAGGCAGTAAAATGTGGATTAGTTAAATTTATTTAAGAAAAGGGTATTTTATGATATACATTTCAACTGTGTTCATGTTTATTTCTGTTTTTTTTTCTTCGTAATCGGAGATTCGTGATCAATGTGCGAGTGTCGAAGTGAAAATAGGTGACTATTTGTTTGGTAAATAAAATATATGGAAAGGAATTAAATAATATATATTTATTTATTCATAGAATAGCTTTAATCATCATCCCTTTTCCAAATTAAAGGTTTTCGGGCCCCTGTGGCTGTCACAGACCAATCGCGACCTAATGGGGGCGTTCTCATTTAGACATTATATAAAGTCAACCTACCAAGTTACAATGAAATCCCTCCATAAATATGACCTGTAGACTATTCTAAAGGTTTTCAGGTTTTGGGCTCGGGCAGTCGTCACGGTTGACAGATCGCGACCAAATGGGGAAGTTCTCATCTAGACATCACAGAGAGTCATCCTAGGCTAAAAAAAATTAATGCTTTGATTCCGGTTACATAGCAGAAAAAAATAGGGTCGGTAGGTCGGGATATTTTTTTTTATTTTTTCCTTTGAATTTGTGCTGGAATTAATTTTTAGGATCATCCAACAGTTGTGACTGAAACGTACGCTTTGATATTCTGTTGAGCCTGAATTGCAAAATTACACCCAAAATGGCAGGTTATCAGCAGATGCTTTATTCGTGATTGCAGCGGCCATTTCGGGTGTAATTCCACAACTTCAAAATGAAATTGATTCGGAGGCGTCTTGATAATATAGATCATTTTTACATAGCGCCATCTTACATCCGGGACTTCATTTGCACCCACAAACCGGCTTTATTTATCAACGTTATTATATACGTTGCACACACATGTACTGAACTGCTGATCGGCATTGAAAGCTTCCTTTTTCGTCTCCGTTTTAAAACTTGACAATTTACCTAATCTGCATTTGTTCTCATCCCCAAAGAGAACTAGGAAAACTGTGAGCACTGCTCACTAAATGATACCACCCACTCCCACCAAGAAACATTTTACAACAGTAAAAGTGTGTTTAATGTAGAGAGCGCAAACACTGACACCAATGTTTGAAGGTTTCATTGAAATCCATTCACTAGTTTAAAAGAGATCATGGATAGCAAATGTCCCCCCACCCCCCCCCCCCCTCCCCACGCAAGCTTGAATTGACAAAGCCCATTTTTAAATATGGGAAACCCTAAAAATGAAAATATCTGAAAACAAAACAGAAGGTACACATCTTCAATATATGTAAAAGAATGTCTGAAAGTTTCAATGAAATATGTTCAATGGTTTAAGAGGAGGATATGCGGATAACAGATCTGTACAGAATTTCAATTGAATTTGACAAAGTTCATTTTTCAATATGGGAAACTGTAAAAAAGAAAATATCTGAAAAAAAAAATAGGAGGTGCACGCCTTCAATGTATGTAATAGAATGTCTGAGAGTTTCAATGAAATCTGTTTGCTGGTTTAGGAGGAGTTGCGGATGGAAGATCTGTACAAAATGTCAATTGAAATTGACAAAGTCCATTTTTTAATATGGGAAACTGTAAAAATGAAAATATCTGAAAACAAAATAGGAGGTGCACATCTTCAATGTATGTAAAAGAATGTCTGAGAGTTTCAATGAAATCCGTTCACTGGTTTAAGAGGAGTTGCAGATAGCAGATGTGTACCCCCTAAAGCATAACGGACAGACGGATGGACCAAGTGATCACTATATACCTCCCACTTTTCAAGTGGGTGTTAGAAATTTGTGTATTTTGCGATGTTATATTCCATACTTATCATTTTCATGTTATAATCCTTCAATCCATGTTCGTTCCAACGTTCGTCACAACTCTCAACTACAATGTACCTTCGGCTTCCTTAAAGCCTCAGTATACACTTTTTAGTGATATCCAGTTTCGACAGGCATATCGACTCCTGGATGTACGATGACACTGTGTAAAATGGTCACATGAAAATGGGAGTCCCGGGTGTAAGATGACACTATGTAAAAATGGTCTATTATCATCAGCTGTCCTCAGAATTCTGAAGTGAAGTGTGCGTTCGCACGCATTTTATGATGGGAAGTGTTAAAATTAACGCACCTCAGCACATGAAATAAATTGACAGTTTCAGTGATTGTGGTAATGGACTGGTTGAGTATCATCGTATTTATCTTGGCAGAGGAAGCACAAATGACTTGCTTTTGTTTATTTGAAAACAATGTACCTTGCATCGGTCTTGTATCAAACCCTGTTTTGAAGGCAAGATGCTATCATGACGTCACTGTGTAGTACAAACAACCAATCACCTTGAAGTACAAGTGTAAAACTACAGAGAATCCCAAAGAAAATTTCCTGGTTTTAAATAGCAGGAAAGCCTTTGGTCGAATGTTCAATGTGATTGACTACGCAACTTTTGTATAATGCAGTACACTTGATTGTGGCTTTTCACCTCAACTTGTTTATGACAAATTAGAGGTAAACAATGTTCTATCATTTTTGTAATAATGGTGATTGTCGAAACAAACCACTTCAACAGTTTAGAATGAAAAGTAATAAAGAAAGGTCCCATAGTCTACGAGGTTAGACAGGTTGGTAAAAACTAAAAAGGGAAAGACCCGAATTTAAACCAACAGTAATCCGCACCAGTGAGGTAAATTCACTTCTTGTAAATTGTGATAAACAAGGTGAAATTTGCATACCGGAGTTAAAACAACTTCGGTATACAATTACCAATTATGATTAAATTTGCTGATGAAAGTTTTGAACATGGTACTGATTATATATATAAATCGGTATACCAAAAAAAATGCCCAACATTATTTGTGTCGTTGTTGTAAAAGTTGGCATTTGTGTGTTTTTATCTGTTTCTTTTTCAATTTCAGTAAAAAAAATTGTTATGGTCGGGTCACAAAATTAGGTTCGGTCGGGTAACCAGAACCAAATCATTATTTTTGGGGGACCTACCAAGTTACAATGAAATCCCTCTACATTAAATATGACCTGCAGATTGTGCTAAAAGTTTTTTCGTTTCGAACTTGAGCAGCCGTCACAGTTGACAAATCATGACCAAAAGGGGGCGTTGTCATCTAGATATTAATCCACAGCTACGTCACTTTTCCTTTGTTCTGTTGATGTTTTATCGTACAAATATATCGGCATAATGTACTGTAAAAGGTGATAAGCCCAGATATTTGTATCGTTTCAGATATTTGGACGGTACAAATATCTGGACAAAAGACCATTGTTTGTTGAGTTAAGTGAGATTGATTAACACTGAAAGACATTGTCGCGAGTGTTGCAAACATTGAAGGGAGGAAACTCTTCCAGTCCTGTTTATATCACTTTATCGTTAATTTTCACACATTCAGAAAATATTTGATTCGCTCGGTTATGGGAGTGTGCGTGTGGGGGTGGGGGGTGAATCTATTATTGGTGACTACCCAAGTGACAATATCTTTGGACAGGTTCTTGTTTGTCGTTTTACTGATTTATTTATTCATTTACTTTTCAAGGGTGGGGGGGGGGGGTAGGTGTTAACTCGCAACATGAAACAGGTAGATATTGGTGTCTTAACAGGTAATTGTGCTTCTGTGGAATATTCGCCTTTCATTCTTTGGTCTTCTGTGCACGACCATATACAGTCGAACAACCCCGCCCCCAACCCTCCACCCCGCCCGCATCTATAAATACACAAACACACCAGAGGCCATGACATGAAATCGAACTTGATGTATTAAATGTTTTCTGTAAGAAATATAAGCAGATAAATGTTATTGCATTATTTTCACTGAATAGCAAAACGGTTTTTATTTCAAAAAAGAACATAACGGTTTCTCGGTTGATAGTGTTCGGGAACTTAGTCTGTTGTTGTCAGTCGAATGTGAAGGAGCAATTTTGAAAAGTTGCCCCTTGTCCAGCGAGACAAACCACATCTTTATTGTCTGTGAATTTTTGTGCCAATGATGGTTGTTGTGCGAGCGAAATGGGACATGGGTCTTCGCCTTGAGATGCATTAAGTTTGCCTTTAGTGTCAGTTAGTGTAACCTTTTCCGGAATGTTAAGAACATCGGAGATTTCTTTGAGCTGTGTCGCACAAGGTCTCTTATATTTTCGTACAGATTCCACACTTCTGTGTCCTGTGCGATCCATAATCAATTGTTCATCAATCCCCTCACGAAACAGTGTAGTCGCACAGGTTCGCTTACCGGATTGATTGGTATAATTTCCACATAAATTGCCCGCCTTTGCTATTTCCTTCATCATGCTCTCAAGTTTATGCACCCCAAGAACTTGGGCCCCGAATTTCACGACAGGACCTGCTATAGGACGACGGTAAAAAAAATCCATTTCCAATTTGGGCCAAGTACTGTTCATATTCATTGACAATGTCATTGTCTTTCCCTTTGGAATAGTGACGAATATCTTTAACGTCAACCCTTTTTTGTTTCAACCCACCTTTGAAAGTTTTTGAGCTTTTCCCTGTGAATTGTAAATATTTCCCCATGCCATCAGAATCCACTTTAAACTGATTTGTTTCCAAACTGCGATGTTCATCTCTCCCACGTAAACCAAACAACTTACAGTTGTAGAAAAACATTGTGTAGAGCAACGATAATGATGAATGGTTACCGAAAACACCCTTCGTCCACAAATCAGTCTCTTGGTCGGGGGTTATTTCGTCAGCTTGTTTTATCTGTGTGCCAACACCCAGGGATGTCAAATGTTTCATTTGTGCATCAAGCGCTTTTCGAAATCTTAGGAACCTGTCGTCCTTCTCATTAAGAAAATTCTTGTTGTTTATTCCCATGTCTCTGAGATATCTCAAAAGTCCCGAAGATATGTTGTATAGTGATTTTGGCGTGTATGGATTACCATCTTTCCTGCAAACTTCAATGACAAACCTACTTAACCATTTATTGATATCACTGTCATCAAAATTTTTGAGATCGGGCACAGATATCGCCTTACTCCCTCGCCAAGCTTCAAAAACATTGAATGCCCACTGGGTAGCTTTTCTCGTGTTTGCACTTTCTGTGTTTTTTGTAAGTTCATTAATATCATTTTCCGAAACAGACTGACCAAATCGCTCATTTGAACCCTCTTAAAATTCAATGCACTCTACTTCATCGGAAATCGGCTTTATGTCACGAATAAAGTCCTCAACACTGTCAACTGTGTTAAAATTGGATGTGGTCAAATGTAACGAATGATCTTCTAAATTGTAAATCGACACTGTCTGCGATAATGGAATGTCTTTTAAATCTGGCAATTGTTGAACTTGTATTTGCAAAAGTGTTAAATCGTCTATTTCATCGGTATGCCAAATTGTTTTGTTTTCAGCATCTTCTACTGCCTGACTCAATAAAAAATCTTCCCCGTCATCACCATTCCACATGATTCCACTCTTCAGATATCGAATATTTGTTAAAAATATGGGTTTAGAAATAGATACTTTAAAATTTGTGTGTACACAGTCGTTAACTCGCGAATATTATTAAATTTGCAAATGGGATATCACATTGCTCACACAATCACTCGCACGGATGACGATGTGATGCGTGTTCAGTTTATATCAATTGTACTGTCACACTTACACTTAACATATCTATAGTATATTCAGTGGACGTTTCAGATAAGTAACAATGAGATATATCCATTTAATTTGGGGGGGCGATAAGTAATTGTAAAACGCATTTTGACCATATTTTCACTTAAAATAAATTAAGCCAATTTTTTTTTGTTGACATTCCTTAATAGGAAAGGGCTGAGGATTAAAATAGATACGGCCTCGTCCAATACCACAGGACACCTGCAAACTGTACAATTATCTCGCCATACATCACAAAAAGTGTGGTATATCTATTACTTATACAGAGGCATTCTACAGAGGCATACTACCATGTTACAAATGAAATCCCTTCATAAATACGACCTGTAGACTGTGCTAAATGTTTTCGGATTTTGTGCTCGGGCAGCCATCACGGTTGACCGATCGAGACCTAAAGGGGACGTTCTCATCTAGTCATGACCCCAAACATGCATATGAAATGAAGTGACGATCGGATAAGAACTGTGGGGGTATAGCCTGTGCTAAAGGAAAATGTGAATAGACTCACAGACTAACAGACTTCCGCACATGTGATGGCAATAGCTTATCTTGACTTTGTCAAGTTAAGCTAAAAACAGAAATTCTACCCTCAACAGTGGCGTAGATAAAGGGGGGGGGGGGGCAATGGCCCCCCACCAGAAGTTTTGTCGGAAATTTTTTGGGACCATTTTTAGGCGAATTTATGCCTAATAACATTAAAATGCTGGCTTTGGGGATAAAAACATACATGCCATTTTGGGTAAATTTTGGGTAAAAAAAAAGACCAATTTTCAGTACATTTGCAGTAAACAACAGATTCTTTCTGTTTGTTTGGGTTTTTGTTGTTGTTACACTGTCAGAAAATTTTGGGTCTGTCGGAAAATTTTGGGCTTGCCCCTCCACCAGCGAAAAGCTATCTACGCCACTGACCCTCAAAGGAGAGGAGAAATTCTGCCCATACAGCCCCACACTGACACCTACAGTACGTGGAGAGTGGATTGTAACTAAATCACCCGCAGAGTGGAGGTATCACCCAAGCTATAACTTTCAAATTTTGTATATATCGGCAAAAACACAAGCAATGTTTCAAACCCAGAGAGAACCGCCGAACAACGGCGAGCAACTGTCGGCTCCCCATTGGGTCCATTGGCTGAAACTTTGCTGGTGCTGGTTATAAATTTGCAATTATTGCTCGGGTGGAATCTCCACTCTGCAGGTGATTTAGTGATAATACACTCTCCACGTACTGTAACTTCAATAATAATAATAATAATATCCAAAAGGATAACATAAATTTATCAACAAAACAATGTCCGAACTGCACGGTACGCAAAGTCGCGCGCAAACACGGAGAATATAAAAAATATAATTAGAAAGTGGTTGAATTTAATAACGAGAATATATAAAACACAGTCCTGTTGTTATACGATCATCAGATCCATAATTCTAGTCACAGGTAACCATTATCAGCGAGTTGCATTATCACTGTTTCTTAAAGCAAATGAATGCACATCTTTCCAAGATGGCGGATTCAAAAGAATGAGTCATTGGTTACACGTCTGCACACTGGTATCGGAAGCCGTGGATTTGTATTAGGTGAACAGCGTCTCCTACTGGGTGTGCACTGGTAGCACTCGACCCAGTTTGGGCTTATTTTTTCTTGGTGCATTTGCACCACTTTTCTTTCCCAAATCGCTTGGAAAAGATCAAAATAGAGAGTATATTTTCCGAGTTAGCGACTTCCACTGTAGTGCAAGCCTGTAGTAAATAATTGTAAGGTAGGTTGATAAGAAATTATGTCTTTCAGGTCAAGTTTTTAAAATTTTCTCATTCCGGATTGAACCATGGTTGGCGTGGAGGGTCCATGAGCCCTCAACCTGGTCTACAAAAAGGTTGCTAATTAATTTTTGGAAAACAAATAGGGGCCCGACAAGGGATTAACCATTACTCTCCATGTATTCTAGAACATGCAGCAGTGAACTAGATGAAAAGCCATCACCTTCATGACAAAATATGCTATCTTCATCGCCTTCAAATTCTGGGAACTTCTCAAGAAGAACATTCAGTAGTTTGGTTTGAAGCAGGTCCACTCCCAACAACAGTCGAATGATACTTGGTATATTTACTCCAACAAAACCATTCACATTCTTTTGTGAAGCTATACATGGTAGCAAACTCAGATGGAATCTACTCTGTTCAGAAATGTATTCTTGAAATCCTTCCAGGAACTTGTCAATCACCTTGCAAAAAAATAGAAAGAAAATTTATTAAGCATAAAAACATACATATACATGTAGAAGATTTTCATTGAAATTCTTAATTCTAGAACATTATACAAGGATAGGCCTTCAAATTACATATATGTGAGACAGTGGCAGGCCTTGACAATTCCATATTTTGATTAACCCATTAACAGTTTATCCATTTAGTTGTTCATAAAGTCACAGAAATATTTGCATTGCGCATCAACCCGGGGTGAGTTGACTCTGACCCGATAAACACAACAAGAATTATTTTCCAACTCACCCTTGTTTTGTGCTCAATGCATTTATTTTTTTATTGAACTGATTGATTGTTTTCCAATTCAGTTTGTTTGAGATTGTACAGTTTACATTATGGCACAAGTGGAGAATGCTAAAATTAAAATGAAACATGACCACGTGCTCTGTTGAGATTACATCAATGACCAACAGAACTGCCGCTTTGTCCCAGTACACCAATTTAGCATACATTCATGAAACGAAGAATTCGATTGGTTGTATTTATGTAAGGTGTGACGTCAAAAGGGAATTGCCCAGGAATTCCTGGGTTATTTTAAACGTGCATCACAGTCAACAAGGGGGTTCTTTCGAAAAAACACAAACAAACGAAACACCACTGGTTATGAACAGTTTTTCAACCACGTACATTTTGTACAAACTTACTTTCAAATTAATTAATATAAGATATTTCCTCAAATATTGATTTTATACACCAGTTACGACTATAAAACATATGTTATGTAGGGTTGGATGATCAGTTCTGACGGACTTCAGGTGATTGGGACAAGTAAAAAAATATTATGGCTGCCAATTTGCGACGGCAAGAAAATGCTGCCGTCATGCCCCACGCTAATTCTGAGAACTGCTAGCGGAAATTTGGTTAGTAGTTGAGTTTTGATAAAGTGTTCCCATATAGGGCTCTTCTCGACCGTAATTGCCGCCATTGTTTCAGAAAAAAACACGTAAAAACGTAATTCTCGCATGACATTCCAATAACCGAGAAAGTCGTTTTTTCAGTTTATCGTCGGTCTCGGTTGTCGGTTATTTTTTCATAACCGAAACCGAGTTGTTTTTCGGTTAACCTCCCAGCTCTATCATAAACCTATTCTGAAGGTTAAGTAAATTTGTTTCATTAACCTGTTGGTTAACCAAAAATCCAAACACGATAGATATGCCGTAGGCATATCCCGAAAGCCATAGTCCTGAGCTGGTGGAATGATTTGGGAGGGAAATGTAGAGTAACGCCCCTTCTGTTGGCAACTTGTGATGACTTCCAACGATAAAAATATCAACGAAACAGAAATAAGAAATCACGAAAATAGAGTGATGGCTCTTCTATTGGCAGCATATAGTGGTGAATAGGTCCAGAATTGATTTGGCTGTGGCCCCATCATACATCAGGCTGCAGTGCATGTCAATTTCCATAAACTGTAACATCGTGTTTCTAATTATGTTTACACTTTACAGTAGTCCAAACATGGCCTGAAAGTCTGTAATATAAGTTTTTTTGGTTTGGTACGTCCTTTTAAGGACGTACCAAACCAAAAAATTATATTACAGACTTTCAGGCCATGTTTGGACTATGCTTACAGCTAAATAATAAGCACAAATTTAATATTTGTATGTGTTCTACTTTCTGTTCAGGCATCTAATATGCCGATCGTAAAAAAAGTTGGTTAACCGATAGATCCTTTTAGTTAACCGATAGTCTGTTCGCCTTAATTTTTGTTTGCGTAACCCCTAGGGGAACGGAACGATCGTTCGCCTTAATTGTCGAGGCCCGTGGTGGTATTGGAAGTTTGAGTTTAGTTTAAACAATATTTATTTAAAAAAGGCAAGCTAACTGTATACATACGAACAAGTGTAAACGGATTGAATGTTTTGTACATAACTTTCAATGAATACAATGAACACATAACATATCAAACTAACTTGTAGTAGCTGAAAGCTTATGTGAACTGTCTCCCAGGTCTGCAAGATTACACAATTTCAATTAGATAGATAGAATGGGTGGGTGGGTTGGTTGGATATTGTTTAAACACGGAAAAAAACTTAAGAAAGTAGAATGAGAGGACAAGTGAAAGAGAAGAAAAAGGCCAACATGAATGCACAAGACATCAACATTGATCGACAACACTTTGAGAACCGACTCACTTGGAAATTGTGGCCTAACACTAGTATGAGAGGAGAATATTCTATATTCTAATAGACAGCGGTGGGAGTGGAGTGCAAACACTGTTAAAGTTTTTCATTCCGGGACATAACACCGGCTTCGGACTACCCCCGCCAGTACCATGCACCATTGGGAAACAAACAATGTCTCATAAGTGCACATGCAAGATGCATTGTTCATTAGCATGCAATGTACTGTTCAATAATATATGAAACATTGTTCGTTCACTAGGCCCTCACCCGGCAGATATTTTATTTGATGTGGGTTTTCAGTAAAAACTCATCACGGAAGACAGAATTTTAAGTTTGGTATTGCTTTCAGTATTTTAGGGGTGTACACCTCGGCATCGGTTCGGTATCTGAGTTGACTGAGATTTGCTGATAGTACCAAAGAGGAATTCACATCAGGTAAAACAGAATAAGTTGTTGCAGTATCATTCTACCACAACACTAGTATAAATGACACTATTTATTATTTATTATAATATTTGCATTTTGGTTGGAGTGTGGGGAAAAGATTGTTATTAACGATACAATCACACGATATTGTTCTCGTGAAGATTGTGTTTTATTCCGGTTAGTGTTAAGGATACACTTGGCTGTATTAACCAGGAATATACTGAGCACACATACTTTGTGTCTTGAATGAATAATAATTTTGATGTAAATGTGTGTTGTGAAGTTGTATGACGCATGGTTTACACGTTTGTCAGAATGTATTATTCAACATTCTTTTTTCAACATGTTACCTCCCTTGATGTGTTGGCGATCTCGTACCGATTGCAGTTGGTAAATTCCGTAATATCTCTGCAAATCCCTAAATTTTCTGCTATGCATTACGCACGTTTTAATGGGGAAATTTTATTGAAATGGCCAGATATCAAAGGGATTTTCAATAGACAGTGTTATATATAGAATAACCGGAAACTACCGGTTTTCAACTGCCGGTTGTAATAATCGTCCGATGCCCCATAACCGACCGGTTCCGATTGCTGATTCCAATTATCGGTTCATCGCTAATTTTACCAGTAAAACTGAGCTGGTTTACCACAGTAAAAAAGCATTGTTTTCCATTTCCCAGGGTTTCCACAGAGGTTCTGTGAAGATGAAGATGCAACTGTCAGAGATGGGCAGAAGTGAAAATTTGAGTTTGGTTCCTGTGAAATACTGTGGTACAGATCGATATCAATATTAGTGATGAACAGATAATCGGAATCAGCAATTGGAACTGGTCAGTTTTGGGACATCGGTCAATTATAAAAACCAACAGTTAAAAACCGTCAATTTCTGATTATTCAAATTGAAACACTGACTATTAAATCTCTTTGATATCTGGCCATTCCAACGAAGTGTGCCCATTAAAAACATATGTAGGGCATAGCTGAATATTTAAGAATCTGCAGAGCAAAGATCTTATGGTATTTTCCATCTGCAATTGGTACAAAATCGTCACCATTTCCTGGCTGATTGATGTCAGTGGCCTATGATCATAATGCTGATTATGCTGTACAACATTGCATCGAGTACATAACGTTAATACAATGTATTCAGAGAGTAATCTGCAGTATTTCATCATGCAGGCATCTCAACACAATAAGAGAATAAAAGTGGAGAAAAAACTAAAAAAAAAACTCAGATGATTGTTATGCAAAATGTATGTTGCATGATTGTCACAACCATGTTTTCAGTTTGGCAAGTTCATTTTCGGAATCGGAAATTTTCGATCGCAATTCGCACAGAGAAGGTCATCAAACTCGGTCGCATTCGCACAGAGCAGATTATCAACTCTCTCTGCACAATTGCAATCAAATTTCCGATTCTGCATCGATAAAAAGGTCTATTCATTATGGCGCCATTACCGGGTTATTGTTTTTACTGTTTTATATTTATACAAAAGCATGGTCGATTTCGAAATCTCCGTTGACGCCTCACGAGTGCTCAAATGACGACAAAGAATAAAACATAGTTTGGATCAATAAACTCTGCCCAAATGTAAGGAAATATGTGTACTATCGATTGCAGTCGGTAATATGGGCGAAAGCTTGATATATATTCCTAATTTCGAGTTTTGAGTTCCCATAAAAACTTGATGGGAACTTTTTCTATAGGATTGAATGGGAAGAATCTGAACGTAGAGGGGTAGCCACTACGTTCGGATCGCTGAACTCACTTTTGTCATTATTTTAGTATATGTCATTATTCACTGCTTTAATTCGTATTTACGGTATTGTGAAAATTTGCAAAAAAATGTCAAAAATTACGTTGGAGGACCCATTAAATACGACTATCAAAAACTTTTATTCGTAGGTAACACATGGGGACAACACGACCCGGTGCGAAACGACCAGACACCATTCAGTTAAGTTTGTGTTTCTTAAGGGCCTATATAAGTAATGAAATTTTGTTTATTTTGAAAATTCTCATCTCCGATATTCCTTCAATTCAAATTAAATATACACAAAATGTACATCAAAGTGAAGGATAGGATGTATAGAACACAACACACATGTGTAATCAACTCATAGAGTCGACTGAAGGCACCACTGGTTCCTGGAAGTCCGCTGCCGTATTCGCACCAGAACTAATAATTTGATAATATTTCACGAAAACAACTTGTGGCCAAATGTGCTTTACATACCCAAGAACAAAGCTAGGGGATCAAAATTCTTCAAAACACGGCAACAGAGCTGCAGTGGGGAAAATTCCAAAGCCTTTGCTTTTGTTTACGTATGAGTATACTTTCAATTTCCGGTTGACGTCATCGGACAGAACAAGCATGTAAAAACAACGCCGTCTAAAATCAAATAATGAAAAAGATTGCCTTCATACAGTATACTGTTATTAGATAGAGATTGCACAGTTGCCATATTCAATGCAAGGTATCATGATACCTGTTGAAATTTCTTAGAATTACGATTTTGTTTTTTGATGGAAATTCGGGGTAACGAGTGATTTGCGCTTGTCTGTCGAGCATGGAAACCATCTTCAATAAAAAATGCAGACAATGTTGTCCTTTTCCAAAATGCCGACCTATCGCTGTATTCGAAAGTGTTTTGAATGCCTAGCTTTGTTCTTAGACATATGAAGCACATTTGGCCACAAGTTGTTCTGATGAAATATTATTTTATTATCAGTTCTGGAGCGAATACAGTAGCAGACTTCCAGGAACCAGTGGTGCCTACAGTCGACTCTATGAGTTGATTACATATGTGTTTCGTGTTCTATACATTCCAACCTTCATTTTCATGTATAATTTGTGTATATTTAATCTGAATTTAAGGAATATGAGAGGTGAGAATTTCAAAATAAACAAAATTCCATTACTTATATAGGCCCTTAAACTTTCTTTGGAATAATTTTGGGCACTGACTTTGAGAATGCAATTGGTCTTGGGCTGTTTTAGGTTATTGGTTAGAGTTTATTATCCAAATCACCTCTGGAAAATCATTGTGGCGTTTGAAAGATAACGCCAGTTTCCTCTGACAAACAGCCGGGTCGGAGTCTAATTCATTCCTCTCATGGGCGTGCGACTCTGAACCCAATTTCGCTTTCAGTGAAATGCCGTTTTGGGAAATCAGTTCACAAAAAACTGTCCCGTCGTTGAATATAACACTTGTCTCGTGACTTTTTCTTTTCTTTGACAGTCCATTTTCATTTTCGATATGCTTTCGTTTATTTCTGCTCCGATTCATTCTGTAAACAAAATACAGTGTTATGTGCAAAAAATAAGCATAACTGATAAACGTTCAAATTTTCCTGCTTTCCCGCCATCAGCGAAATATCAAAACTCGACATCAAACATGGACACGATAGATGCTACCGTTGGGGCGTACAAAAAGACGACCGTAGTAGAGCGTAGAAAAGGTGAAGGGTTAATATGTGGAAAATAAAAGCACAAAAGGGTTGATACTGACTTTCTAAACCTATATTTGAAATATTATAATAATTGAATATGTTTTTCCCATTTTATAGCGAAAAATGGGAACCAGGAGCAAAAATCTACGGTAGTTTTGTCCTATAAGTACAACACTAATTAAAAAAAGACGTCCGCAGATTGAGCTGTTAATTAACTGAATCAATCTGTCTGCGTTATTGGATTAACACCTTTGAGATTGTAATCCCATTGATTATCAGTATTTGACAACCCAGTTGGAACCCCCTGGTTTTGTTTATATTAAATCCCCATCGTCTTTTTAATAGTCCATACGGTAATAAGAACCGCTCAAACTTGTGGTTATGTTAATAAACCACCTGGCATACTACAGATGTTTGAATAAGAGCTAAAAGGTTCATTGATGTTCCTGTCCTGCTTAAAAACTGTTTTGTTTCCATAAGTAAGCCACAATAAAAGTGCCAGTTTGTTTTCTGTCTCAGATCGCCCTTACTTTTTTCTGGGTTTTTTTCCCCAGTTTTCCCCGCCATCGGAAGGAAACTGTGTTACATTGGTAAAATCACTTTGGATTTTTAAGATCATTTTTTTCTGTTTCTGGTGGCAAAGCTGTGTGCCAATCACTAAGGATTTTTTTTTAAATTCAACATATTTCCAGTTTTTTAAATTTTTTTTTTATTACTATTTTATCTTTTTTTACACTTATCAACTAACAACTACACCGACATATTTAATTGTTAGTTTCTGTACACGTCTCATGTCAGACTTGTAAATTTTTTCCATGCGTTACCAAATTAAAAATTACCACAGCCATGAACAGCACCCGGCCCTTAAGTCAGCAACTTGGTCCGTCTGGTCTGTCAGTCAAGTCCGACAGTTTCAGACGAATCAAATGGTTTCGAGTGCCGAAGGCGCACAGGGACAGTTTGGAGAGCAAACCCCTTTCTACCCTCTTTAGTTGTGGAATTCTGAAGTGTCAGACCGTGGTAAAGGAGGAGAAGTTGTGAGTTGTTAGCGGCGCTTATGTCTTTTCTGCTTCTTTTCAGAGGTGTAGGTTTGGAAGGAGAGACAGTGGTAGCTGGTGTTGTTGATGGGCTGTCTGATGGTGATTGGTGAGGTTTGTAGGGTCTGGTCCTGGCCGAGTCTGGAGTGGTTGTGGGTGATTGCTGGGGCTTTTGTAGTTGTAGGTTTCTGGCGTCTATTAGTTTTTTGGTTTCTTCGACTTGTTGGAGGAATAGTTGGTAATTCCTGTCCATCTCTTGCTTGTGAAGGTCTCCTTGTATCTTGGTTTCCCGTATGAAGTTGTCCAGCCTATCGTCCGCGTCCTGGCATTTTGGTTTAGAAGGAAGAGGCGAATGGGGATCAGGAAGAGGCGAGAGAGCAGCTTCCCTTTCCACCTCAGCCTCCACAGACTCTTCCACATCCGACAACACCGGCTGGGAAGCCGGCATTTGGATGGGGCTGTCTGTGGGAGTGGGAGGTGAAGTGGTGACCGCCTCTGGCTCTTTCTTTTCCTCGCCGTTCTCTTTCTTCATCTCCAAGAATGCCTCCAAGCGTCGGGCATCCCTCCGCTTGGTGGACGGGCTCTTTCTTCTCGGTTTCCTTCTCTTTTCAGGGCCTCCAGACCCCCTTGGGTGAGGACCAGTGTGAGAAGGGATCCTCTCACTAAAGGTACTACCTCTACCCTTGGGGGTGGTGCGATCTTTTTCTTCTGCGGAAAATTCCAGTGTCAGATAGACGCTCTCGCCCTTCTCCTGGATAGTCCAAGTGATGGGACGAGAGACGCCCAGAGCTGAAATGGTGTTTTGCAGCCTTGCTGGTAGTTCCAATGCTCCCATGATGTTGTTGCTGAGGTGCTCACACCCTGAAGTCAGAAGTGTGAATGGTGATGTAAAAACGCTACCTAAACGAAACCAAACGAACGGCAGTTTCAGAATTTCACAAGTGAGCATTCCAGTTAAAGACATGCCAAGGGATTCCGAATGGAATGATTTAACGCGCCGAAGGCGCACAGGGACGATATGGGGGACAAGCCCCTTTCGACCCTCAGTGACTGTAAATGACTAATTTCCACATGTCTACTCGTGTTGAAGGAGGAACAGGTTCAGGTACTCGGCAGGTGTCACCGGTTGTGGCGTGATGGTCTCTTTGACTGATGTCGGTTGAACCCTCGGGTGAGGACCAGTGTGAGAGGTTGGGTCCTCTCACAAAGGTACTACCTCTCCCCGAGGGTGCAGTCGATCTGGATTTTCAGGCAAATATAGTCTGCCACTTCGGAGATGATATTGAGTGATGGCCATCACTGGCAAGTATAATCTGCCTCAGGCTGTCTTTGTTTGGTAGGACGTCTTTGAAGGAAACAACAACGACCCCTTTCGGGGACCACCAGAAAGAAGACCCGAACTTCCCTGGTTCGGGGGCAGGCCTTCATTGTAATCCTATTGGGTTGGGACAAGAGATGCGCAATGCGCTTACAAAAAGTGGCAGAGGCGGGACGCAGGACCAACGCTCGCCTCCCTTAAAGTGGTCGACCACTTTTAGGGATGGAGTGGAGGATGTTCAGGAACCATGGGGGTTACCGTTTCTATAACGGTTAGACTGTCCATAGCGGTTATTGGGGTGCTGGTCAAAAAGCATCTTCTGTGTACCTGCTTAAAAGAGGAAGGCAGAATTAGTTTTCATTAGAATATGTAAAAATAAAAAAAGATAAAAGTAGCACATTATGTTTTAATTTGTGATATAATCTTTAGCTGAGTCGGTGAAGGAAGCCCTTTCTGTAGAAGGCCACAGTTAAGCTGTTAATCTGCCTGTTAGCTCACCTTCTTAGGCTGAGAGTGACTTTGTAGCGGGAGGGTAACAGGTTTAGACACTAAACCACACCCGAGGGTGTTTCTGTTATGCCCTTCACTGGTTTCGACCATGTTTAGATTAGTTTGAGTTTATTTGGAGGCGCCTGGTATCGCGAGCGTTTTGTGTGGGCTGAGCTTCCCCGGCTGGAAATGAGATTGCAGCTGGAGGGTAACAGGTTTAGCACACTAAACCACACCCGATGGTGTTTCTTTCCTGTTGTACCCTTCGCTTGTTGCGACCTTATTTAGGTTAGTCTGAGATTATATGGAGGTGCCGGGGATCGCGAGTGTTTAATGTGAACTTTTTTTTTTTCGAGCAGTCTTAGTTTTGATCGGAATTTTTGGGCTTTTGTCGGCTTTCGCAGATGGCTCCAAGTTCGGAGATTACTTCACTGTCGGCTAGCCGGTCATGATTTTTCGCGGCTAGGGTGGCTAGGCGGTCTTTGATGGTGGGGATATCGGCCCTGCCGTGGAGTGTTTCGATGGGTGTGTCCCATGGGGCGAGGAGGGCGACTCTAAACGCGTGATTTTGGACCTTCTGGAGTTTTCCCATATTAGTTTGGTTGAGGTCAGTTAGGATGATTGCCCCGTATTCGAGTACTGGGCGCACAAAGGATTTGTATAGTTTGAGCAGGGTGGACTGGTTGGCTCCCCATGAAGTTCCCTTTAGCATTTTCAATAAATTAATGCGTTTGGTGGCTTTTTTCGCCATGTCGTCGGTGTGTTTGTTAAAGGACAATTTTTGATCAATGGTGTGCCCAGGAATTTCGCCTCTTTGCATTCTGGGAGGGTGTTATCCATAAGTTTTAGGACAAAATCACTTTTATTTTTCTTGCGAGTAAAGGTGATTCGTTGGGTTTTATTGGCGTTTAGCTTAATTCTCCATTTGGCACACCATTGTTCTAGGTCATCGAGAGCGCGTTGCAGGGGTTTTTGGAGCAGATCGGCCGTATTGTTACAGTCCCAAAGGCCCTTATCATCCGCGAATTGGGAGACTTGAACACGATCCTCGGAGAAGTTAAGGTCATTTACATAGAAGATGTAAAGGTGGGGGGGGGGGCTTTGGACGGATCCTTGGGGGTGCCTGCTTCAAGGGGGACACTGTCAGACATTTCATTGTTCACTCTGACTTTAATTTCGCGATCATTTAAGAAAGAGGATAGTAATCTGAGCAGTTTCTTGGGGAGTTTAATTTTTTGATAATTTGTAGCGCATTCCATTGTGCCAAACGGAGTCAAATGCTTTTTCGACGTCTAACAGGACTGCCGCGCCTATTTGCTGATTGTTGATAGAGGTTTTCATTTGGGTGACTAGTCGGTAGACATGTTCGATGCCTTCTTTACGGTTTCTATAGGCTCTTTGCCATTTATTGAAAAAATCGTTGTCTTCAAGGTGCCCCATGAACCGATTGGTAAGGATTCGTTCGAATGTCTTACCAATGCAGCTGAGTAGGCTGATTGGGCGGTAGCTGGGTGGATCGGAGGGGTCCTTGTCCGGTTTTGGGATCATGACACCGATGGCTTTTTTCCAACATTTGGGAAAGTATCCATGGGTGAGGCATGCGTTGAACAGTTTGTTTAGTTTTTCGATTAGGGAGTATGGGCTTTGTTGTAGAATTTTGTAGCTTACTTCGTCTTCGACGGGTGAGGAAGATTTTTTGCATTTTTTTATGACGTTGATGATTTCGTCATTAGTGATGGGGGTGACGAGGTCATAGTCATCCCCGTCTTCTGGCTCGTTATCGAATTTGGGGTCACTAGCGGGGGAGGAATTCGCTAGAATTGTGCACTTGGTGATACCTTCCTGAAATTTGGCATGATGTAAGGGTAGGCATCAGAGATTTCAAAATCGATCGGCTACAAGTTGGCACCATCCTCTAGCCACCACTAGCAGCGAAATCCAAAATGGCCGCCAAGCGGATCGAAAAAAAGCTATTTTCGCCGATCGCACAACTGAAGCTCCAAACCTAACACCATACATGTGCTGTAATTGATGTGAATGATGGAGTGAAGCCCTTGGAACAAGTTGGGGGGAAGATTAATGGATAATGGGATCAGAATTTCCGTCGATGTGTGCGTCTGTGTGTCTGACTGTCAGTATGATCGTCCGTCCGTAGATAAATTAGTGTTGAATGTTTCTCGGGAATGCAATGGTCAAATGAACATGGTATGAGAGATTCCTGTCAACACATGAACAAGGGTACTCGATAGTATGCAGCAGTGGGGATACTTGGACATTTGATAATCCAATTAAAGTGACAGTCTATTCTCAACTTCCGGCATTTTCGATAGATTTATTTTCTAAGAAAATAAAACTATCAAATTTCTAGAGGAGTTCTGGTTCAATCTCAACACCATAGCGACACGTCTGCCAGCAAGGGCAGTGCTGGAATGAACTCGGGATGCATTAGTTCCCGTTGTTAATTATACAATGTTATCTTGCCAGTATAGAACATTGGCAAAATGGGACTAGAAGGGGTGAGTGTATGTTTGCAGTCATTCGAGGTACAGGAATATTTTTTGACTACAAGTAGTATTCTTCATTTTCGGCCAGTTAAGATGTGGTGTGTTCCAAGTCAGGATTAATGTTGCCGACACTTAATGCCCATCCCTCATGGTATGCTACTTTACCAGGGATATAGAGATATAGCCACCACTGGGAGCCAAAACATGACCTTTGATGTCGATGAGTGGTCGAAATGTTTTAGCGAATAACTTATCGAAATATGATCCGGTATGGCAATTTGATACCTTACGTTAGATTTATTAGATCAACTCAGGTATGGATTCATTGAGACATGAGTGCGCTACAAGATGAAGGATTTCCAAGTTGATTTGCTATGGAGTAGGAACTGACTAGTCACATGTGGCCTATGGCCAGAGAAAGACAAGGATACCATAGATGAACACACGGGTGAACGAAGGTATCAACTGTTGTACAGAGGCAAAATAGTTGGGGATATTGTATCATGCTATGCATGAATTAACACCGTCTTGTGCAGTAAATAACAGACTATTTTCCGAAATCTAAAACTGTATTCCTATACCCCGGACAATGTAGCAAGCCACATGGGATGAACATTTGTTAGCAAAATCAACTCAACTAGAAACATGACATGTGTTAACTGGCCGAAAATGGAAAAAAAAATACCAGAATAGGAGATGACTGGTCCTAACATGACAGTATACTACTCAATATTGTTACAACAGCCACCTTCACACTTACACAAAGGTGTGCACCTTAATCCAGCTTTCAAGCATTTGCAATTGCCCTTGCAGGCCTTGGCACAACTACAGTGGAGCATCAGTGCACATGCAGCACTTGCGTCTCCTAGGTGAGTCCAAAATGGGACCAGAATATTGAGACGTGGATTCCACTCCCATCCGTACTGTGATGGGTCTGGCACACATAAGTGTTTCTGCAGAGCACGATGCCAAATGAAAGATGACACAAGAATTACCCTTTTTACATGTTGATACAGAGCTGCTTTGGTGGGCGGGATGTTTTCCATAGACTTAAGGCCATGTGTGAACATATGCCGTCTCGCATCATTGACACGTGTACTGACACAACTGTTACTGTACATCTGTATGGTGAGTTTTTCGATATGCTGCATATGAGGGGAATCCTCTGAAAAGACTTGCGGATTCTCAGTCAATTCTATCATCATTTCAGTTGATGCGGGAAAATTCATCCATGCA
Organism: Pictodentalium vernedei; assembly: GCA_031216915.1. Lineage (NCBI taxonomy): Eukaryota > Metazoa > Mollusca > Scaphopoda > Dentaliida > Dentaliidae > Pictodentalium > Pictodentalium vernedei. The sequence continues at coordinate 41,106,367 of CM062293.1, forward strand.
TTCCATCCTGTCTTCTTCCCAATGCCGAGCATGCTGGATGTTACATCACAACCTGTGAAGGCGTGGAAGAAAGTCAGGGCCTTACAGTAATCAGGTCCAAGTTGTGAAGCTATCTCATGAATTGGCATATCTTTATATGCCTTTCCAATTCCAAACCCAATCCACAGCTCACTGAGTCCAAGGTCACGGAATGTTGCGAAATGGTGCAAAGACAGAATGACGACATCAGAATCAACCGTGCGAAGAAAAGCTATTTTGTGACCTTGTGAGACTGCATGGTTGAGATGAAGCATCATGCGCGTGTCTGCTTCCTCGTGGTTCGATGGAGATATGTCACATAAGCTAACATCCTTATTGCATAGTACATATTCTCCTGATGTCGTTAACAACTGGTACTCGGATGTTGATGTTAATTTCAGCAGTTCAGCAGACAGGAACTTGAAAAATTCGTCTTTATTCTCACTAACTTTCAAGAATGCCTGCCAATTCTTCCCTTTAGGTAAAGGGACGTTCTCGGACACCCGTATCAACCTAACTGCTGTCTCACCGAGGCGTTTTGCTCGCGTCTGATTCTTCAAACTGCCTTCGGGGTAACAGTCATAGATCGCATCAACCCTTGTGGTGTTCGTGTTAATCAGAGATTCGATGTATGGCAATAATTGCAATCGAGCATATTCTCCAAACAGATCCGCTTTCTGTGGTTTGATTACATGGACTACAGCAGGCATATCCAAGATGACAACTGAAGCTTGTCTAGCTGCTGAATTCTTCCCTTGTGCAGGAATAGCTGGTAAACAATTGAGAATTTGAGATTTTGTCCCACTCCGTAGCTTACCTCTATCGGATAATGCTGGCGGATCACGTGCATTCTCGTGCATGAAAAACTCATCCATGTTTGAATCAGGCCGGGCTTGCAGTGAAACGAACATCTGGGTAACTATTGCGGCAGTTGCTTTACTTGACATGAGTTTGTCTCGGCCTTTGTCCAGGTTGGCTGGGGGTGGGTTAAGGAAGGTATATATATTTGCCTTGGGAATAACATCATTCAGGGGTACGGTGCATTCCACAAGCCTTTCCTTCAAGAAAGTGGAATATAAATGCTTGCCCCTTTCGGGTAATGACCGTAAACTCTTACTAACTTCGGGGTCCATATATTCACCAGTATCTAATGTCACCAGCTGACCACTAGTTTCATCATAAGGGTTGATAATGAGTCCCTGATTCACCAGATCGAGGAGAGATTTCAATTGATTCAGAAATTTTTTCTGCTCTGATACCGAACTTTCCGGGTGTTCCGTGTTATCTGATGATGTTGTGTGGAAACTTGCATATTCATACTCATCTATAACACGCAGAACTTCTGACCTTGAAAGCTCAATAACGACTTTCTCTTCAGCCTGGCCATAGAGACCTTTTGGACCACTGTCTTCTTTGAGTAGTTGGATACTATGTTCTTGGCTCTGATCTAAACCCATCATACTGAACTTCCTCTCACTACGCTGGACCACAAAATGGCCTTCCATGAATTTGTTGTGGATTGAAGGATGCCGCCTGGGTAGCTGAGACATGTCTCTCAGAAATACGGGGACCCACCGACAATAATTTGTATGTCCTAGGGCAAAAAAGTAACTGCACAACTCATCGATAGAACACAGTGTACCAGGCCAGTTACCGATTCGTTGGTTCCGAACGAATTGACAGCTTGTCAAGAGAAAGTTCCGAACGATTTCACCCCAATAGCGCGCAGTTGGAGATTGTGAAAGAATCCTCTGTTCCCACATTTCAAATGACTCATGGGGCCCAGTCTGCTGACAGTAAATCTCATAAGCATTCTTTCTGAGGATCTCAAGCCAAGCTAGAGTGAGAAGATATGCCTGTCGCGTCCTCTTGACATGTTTCCCACCAAGTAGGGATGATGCTACACCGGGTGTGAATATCTTTGCGAGGTGAAACATTCGCTCCCAACCAGAACCACCCATAAGCTTACCACCAGCTTCTTGGGTGCACATTTCAAGATGCAGGAATCCAATCATACACACCATTCGATCCTCACCTATCTCCTCTGGGAACAGCCATTGACATTTTTTCTGCCTGGCATACAACGGACAGTCACCTTCAATGACAGGTATCTGGCCGGGGTTTACGAAAGCAGTAGCTTCCCTGACCACATACATAGCATGCTTCTGCATACTGAGTGAGTCCGCTTTCTGCTCACTGAAAACAGGGAATACCCCAATAACTGCACGAGGTTTGACATTGTCTTGATCTTCATGTTTTGAAAAGAAGCCTGAAAAGGTCACAGGGACTTCATCAAGCTGCCAGCTGCCATCAACCTTCCCTTTATTGCTGATCTGTGACACATGAGACAACCAGTCATTCTCTCCCACGTTCAAATCTGCATATTCATTGGGCCGTACATTACATTCATCTGGAGATTCAAGCCTGATGTCCCCACCAAAGTCTTCAACGAAAGGAACAAATGCATAGTCGTCTGGGAGTTCAATTTGTGTGTCTTCTGGAACATCTAAACTCAGTGGTGGGGGATCAGTACCCACATTGTCCCTGCTCAGTTGACCAATGAGTGTGATGGACGTACCATGCATATCAGATCTACCAGATACATCAATGTTATCAGTGGTTCCTATCGAGAAAACATTACGTTTGCAGTTAGCTGGGACTACAACACCTTCGTTCTTGAACCGCAGTGAAACAGCTCTCGCGAAACTCCTGCGAACATCCATTACGCGATCATAAGAGACAGAGAGTCCCATTTGATGAAAATCTCTGATAAGATTTTTCATACGATCATGGGCATGCAACTTCAAACCCACATAAAGAGGCATTGGAGTTTCTCTGTCACGTCTCTGGTGAACATTTTGTGCATGTTCGGAGCGTTTCGCTGAATTGCTGATCAACATCTGTGAAATAGTACAAGCCACTCGAGTCTTGGCATTAACAGTCTCATCATCGCCTAAGTTCTGTATACTACATGTGCCCTCAAGTAGAACTCTAAGAAGAGTCAGGAGTGAGTTGGGTACAGGCTCGCTCAAGCAATAAGATGAAAATGATCCCGTGAAAGGAGCTTGAGATATGAGTATGTGTTTACGCAGAAGAAGACCCACATCAACTATCTTTTTTGCCTCTTCCTCAGACACTATACGAGTTAAAGATTCGGACAACAAGGAGCCAACTCGAAACCTACTTGAAATAAACACATCTCTACCCTGTGTGAAGGCGTCCCAGCCATCGCCCAATTTCTGCAACAAATGTTCTTTGAATCGAGTGGAATGTATTTCTTCACTAAGCCAATCAGAACCGACTTGCTTCAACCTCCGACTGTACAGATTCTTGAGATCGACAAGCTTCATCGCGGAATCGTTGTGTTCAACAAATGTTATGAGCTCTGCCATAACGAGAGGGTCATAGGGCAGGCCTGACGCGGAATGTTCGGCGTTCTTCGACTTTTTAGATTTAGCCGCTCGTGCTTCATTGGCAAGCTTACAATAACAGGTTTTGTGATAGTAAAGATCACTAGCAGCGGAATCAAATGCTGCATTGACCCGAGAAAAAACAACCCAGTTCTCGGCTTCCTTTGCCATAATTTTGAGTTTATTGTTATCAGACATTGATCTGCAAATAGGCTCACTGCTGTCACCTTCGCGTTTGTGACAATAAACACACTGGGGCAGTTTCCTGTCACAGCCAGATTCAAAACTTGTCCGTGTTCTTTTAGGACTCAGCGTGGAGCAGGATGCCACTGCCTCATTTCGCTCTCGCTTGTGTAGCACGCGCTGTACGATGTGAGTCCGAATACTGTCACGGCATGTCTTATGATATATTGCCTTATTCGTCAACAGTGACATCGACATACACTCATCACTCTCTCTCATCAAACAATCAATGGTCAAATTATATGGAAGCTCAACGCCATTATCTAGGAAGCGCGTTATGTCTTCCTCAATAGCTTTATAGGCGTCATGAAAACGAGATTCTCTATACGGACGCATCAATTTCTTGGAACTGTCTTGCTGGCAAAAGCAACAACATTCCCAGTCAGTACTAGTCCGTACACGAAGAGGATTCTCACTCATTCTGTGAATGATTTTTGTGAACAATCGCGTTCTCGAATTAATTTCGACAGACAAATCAGAATTGCTTGCGGAATTACGCCAAACAAGAGATTGTATGGCAAAGAGACTGCTTCATAAAGAGCGTTGTTTCTCCGGGATCAGCGTCATTCAGGTTTGCCTGAATGACGCTGATCCCGGAGAAACAACGCTCTTTTCAAGTTCCAAGAAATTGATGCGTCCGTATAGAGAATCTCGTTTTATTCTACATCATCTCCCACGTCTGTTTCCAACACGTGCGTGGATCAGAGTTCACTTTCGCGCCCTTACAATCGGATGTATAGTCGGTAGACCGTCGAAAAGGAGGTTCCCTTCAGCCGCTGGCGGCCATTTTGGATTGTGCCGCTACTGGTCGCCACCGGTCGGTGTCAACTTGTAGCCGATCGTTTTTGAGAACCTCATAGCCTACACTAACAGTGTGCCAAATTTCAAGAAGGTATCACCAAGTGCACAATTCACCTGTATGTGACGAATTCCTCCCCCGCTACACGGTAGATATCAGGAAGTTCATTGATGAAGTTATCAATGACGTTTATGACGGCGTCATCGTTGCCCGCACCTTGATGCGGGTGATGCGTTTTTCTTAGGAGGTCGGCAAAGGTGTCGGCCTTGTCTTTGTCGGTGCGCGGGAAGGAATCGTCTTCCTTCTTAAGAGGTTTGCCTGCGGCTTTGCGGCTTTTGTTTTTTTGCCCCCTTAGGGTTTTGAAAGAGTCCCAGAGTTTTTTGGCATCCTGGACTCCGTTTAGATCGGCTGTTGCCTTTTCCCAGTTGGCTTGTTTTTCAGCTTGGAGGGCTTTCTTGGCCTCGCCACGAAGGCGGTTGTATGTTTTTTAGGTCAGCTTTCTTACCGGGGTCAGTTTCGGTTTTAAGAGCGCGAAGAGCTTTCCGTTTAGTTTTGATTAGTGAGAGTGTGTCGCCCGAGATAGTATTTCTCCAGGGACGCACTTCTTCTTTTGAGCATATTTCGTTTAGGGTTGAGTTAATGATTTTCTCTATGCCCTCGCATTGGGTTTCGAGTTCCGCTGCATTGGATGGAGCGGGGGGGGGGGGGGGGGCTGTTTGTGAGTTTGACATCGATGATGTCACGATAGAGGTTCCAATTAATTTTTCTAAAATTTCTGCGGAGAGTGGGGGGGGGGGGGGGGTACCTGAGTGGGCCATTTCCTAGCTGCAGTGAGGCATGGACCGGGAGGTGATCGCTGCCTAAGGGCTTGCTTCTGTTGTTTGTTTTATAAAGTGGAAAATGATTGTTTGCACAATAATCTACAAACCATTATCAATAAAATGCTTTGTCGGCGGTCTGTAAGCAAGGTGTGAGGAGCTCTGTGTAATCTAGGTGTGAGTAGATCTGAGCTGTCTTCTCTCAGTTAATTAACATTTCAATCTACGGGGCGTCTTTTAGTGCAGTACTAGGAGACGACGGTTGTCTATGCTCGTCCACGGTCTTCTCTGAGAAAGTTCGATACCGGCTGAATAATTTCTTGTCTAATTCACAATACTCAATCGCTTAAAGGATTTGCCGTGCATTCATGGGATTCGCTGGGAATAATACCAACGGATTTTGAGGATTATAGTGCTGAATGAGGAGTTGGAGAATTGCTGAGCTGATCTGAGAATATTACCCTTCATTGATCACTGTGGCACGTTTTGGGGCAACTTGAGCATGTACGGGCGTGATGGGCTGCATCTTAGCAGGATGGGGACACAAGTGTTTGGGGAAAAATTAGCAGAGCCTTTTTTTTTTGAGAGGGGTGGAATGACAAGTCAAAGACAATAGCAAGTACAGGAGAGAACGAGATTACCGATGTTACCGCCAGGAAACAACAGGATCAGTATGGGGAAGTCAAGGAATCCCGGTAATCTGAAAGTGGTGGTATAGCAACATCCATGGTCTCCACTGGAAAGTAAGTTAAATTGCTACATTGATCGAGGCAGAGGACTTCAATGTCATGGGCTTATGCGAGACGTGGTAAAGACATGAGGAGCGGGTAGACAAAGTATGGGGGTGCGTATGGATAAGTGTGGGACGAATGGAGGTCAGAAAAGGGGTGGGGTCGGTAGGCATGGACATTAAGGAAGATTTATAACCACCTTTGATCACAGGTCTGGCAGATGTCAGCATCTCGGCTGAGGCATCGAAAGAAATTGGTTGGGTAACGGTTAATCTAAAAAAAAATATTGCCCTTGAGATTGTATACTGTGCGGTGGGGCGGGGGGGGGGGGTGCAAGCCTGGGCGGAATGGTTTAATATACTTAAGGAGGCTGTTGGATTTCACAAATGAGCTCGGCCTGAAGATTCTGAACAGGGACGCGAGGTGAAAGGGGAAATTGGCCTGGGAGAGGAACGACAGAAGATCAATAATCGACTATAATCTCACAAGTATTGGTTTATGGAGGGAAGTGACAGAGATAGAAGTGGACGATGAGGGTAAAAGGAAGTTGGATAGTGATCACAACTTGATTAAAGCGACAGTCGGGGCAAAAATCTAGTAAGAAGCAAAGGAAGCTTTAAGGAGATTTGTGAACTCAGAAAGGATGCTGACTGGACGAAGTTCAAAGAAAAATTGAAACCAAAGCTTGCGGATGTACACAGGGAGGCCAATGTCCAGAAATGGCAGATACCATAGTTGTGTGGCTAGTGGAGGCAGGGAAGGAAAGTATTGAAAGATTGGGATGCCAACACGGGAACTGTGGTACAGAGTGAATGAAGAATTGAAAAAGTACCATAAATGCAGAAAAAGTTACAAGTGCTGCGCACAGGGGGAGAAGAAAACTCAAGGGGACAGAAAGCAACGAGGCCAGGTTAGCAGAAGAAGAATACAAACAAGAATGAAATAAAGTAAATATGATTAAAGACGATAATCGGAGAGATGAAATATCAGCCTTATTAGGACGATAAGAATGAAAGGGGGATCGAGTTCGAAGGTATTTTGGAAACGGGCGAATGAACGAAACAAGGGAAGTAACCCACAGAGTATTAAAGTAGATGAGAGAAATGCAGACGATCAAGACCATATCGCATCAGGGCTACTCTAGCACTGGGAAAAGGTTAACGATAAGCGATGGGGCATCGGGAACCCACCGGAGTGCCAGTATGAGGTCGAGGAAAGTTTATCGAATTAGTTGGAATTCGGGAAGCCGTTATATAAAGATGTACATATGAACTCAGCCTTGATTACATAGCAACAAAACGAGTGCCTATGGAGATAGGCTTAAAACAGGGCTGTATCATTTCGCCAATACTTTTTGCATTGTACATCAAAGATTTAGGAGATGAACTCCTGCATAGCAACGTGGGGGTAGCAGTTGGGGACTTGAAGATCCCAGGGCTATTTTTAGCAAATGACATTGTGCTAGTGTCAGAAAGTGACGAGGGCCCAGCCAAAGTGCTGGCAATTGCCGGGAGATATGAGAACCAATGGGGACTCGAACTAAATGGAAGCAAACCTCCTGGGGCCGCGAAGTGGAACCTACCTACTCGAAGGTGAAGAGCAGGGGGCTCTGCATTTCGCAAGGTAGCAGCAAACTTCTTAGTGCAGGAGAGACAGGTGACTACGAGTATTTGGGGGTAAATATAAACATTACGAGAAGAGGCATCTACCGAAATCACATGAATAAGCTGACTGAGAAGGGGAAGCTAATCCATAACCATGTGAAACTTATAGGGAGAATCAGTTTCAATAACGTTTTCGCGAGGAAACCATTTGGGAGATGGTGGGTGTATCAAATAAAATATATGGCACGGAAGGGGTACCTCTAAACCAAACGGCTTTAAAGAGCTTGTAAACCCCGCAGAACGATGCTGGGCAATAGATAACAGAGTCGAGTAATGCCGCAGCACTAGAAGTAATCAGGAGTGTGCTTGGGTGTTTGGGGGGGGGGGGGGTCTAGGAGAGGATAGACTTATTGAAACTCTGTTATCTTAACTATTTGGTAAATCTCCCGACAGTCGATGGTGTAACCTAATGTTGCAGAATATTTGGAATTCAAATAAAAAGACAGGGTGGATGGTCCAAGTGATGAAATTAATAGAGAACTACTTACCGCAGACCTCCGACTCAGAAGTTGGGGCAACCCAGGGTTAAAAATCGTTAGAGAAAGAGTCGTAGAGGATGGTAATCTTAATTGACGGGGGGGGGGGGGGTCAATCAAAGAGGTCTTTGGATGGCCTGTGTGTTAAAGAGAAGCAGGTTTTGAAGATGAAGAGTACCTCGATAACCCCCTTTTGGGGGGGGGGGGGGGTCACTGTTGTTCAAGCTGAGGTCGCGATCCCTAGAGGTGAAGGGGAAAATTCGCAAAAACAGTGAAAAGGAATGCCTGATGTGTAATTTAGACGTGGTGGAGACCCCGGAACACTTTCTACTAGAATGCTCAAAATACCAGTCTAACAGAATAGGATTCACTGTGAGTATAACGGGAAAGTTATCAAGCAATTCGTCTCCGAGTGTTAGGAGAAGAAGCGTTGGAATAGGGAGGCAGTTGGGAGCACAGGGGTAGCCAGGGCTTTCTTACCTGAGAACCGCGGCAAATCAGCGGCAGGCCAAAGTGTTATTATTATTATTATTATTATTATTATTATTATTATTATTATTATTACGAGATTCTCTGTGAAAATCGTATGTCTTTTGACGAACGCAAACGAAGGCGGAGGTATTTTTACAGTAACGACACACATATGGAAAGATAGGTACCAATAAATTCACCTTTATCCAGGAGTGTGACTACCACCGAAGTCATGTTCGCAAACAGTGCCTGTTACTTTCCATTAAATGAAAAAATAGGCTGCACAAGACGGGAGGGTCTGCTGAATTTTTTATTTGCTCTAGTAGATGAGTAGCTTTTAATCAAAATTTCGGGTTTTCCAATCGACTATTATGCTCATAATCATGGCGAAACATCTTCCCAATCCAGACGGTCAGGTCACATTCTCTTCACTGCTCCAAAATATCAAAAATTGTATATATATGTCCCAGGGGGTGGTGTTTAACAAAAATGACAATTCAGCATTGCTGTGAGTTACAACGAGGTTTCGGGGCGACATGGGAATTATTACGGTTAAACTCATAGTTGCATTATGGGAAAAATTTCCCCTATGGAAATCTCGGAAAGTGGAACAGTGCTTTGACTGCAATACACAACCTTTGCCTTACTGTTAAAATAAGACCTGGAACCAACGTCTGGGATGGAAGTCATCTAAAGTGGGCAACATAATTATGTATGGACGATTGGCTACACTTGGCTTCATATCTATGCTGCGGTATTGATATAGTCAGGGTGCGATGGCTCAGTAGGGAGAGGTGCAGCCTTCCAGCCGAGAGGTCCTAGGTAGGAATCCCACCTGCGGCAACCGCGTTGTGTCCTTGGGTAAAACACTTCACCCCCATTGCCCACGTGGCGTTGAGTACTAAGGCGTACTGCACGTCGATGGTGCACCTGTCTTCAACCAATACTAACCCTGCTTGTGTGGAGTTAGTATGTTGGGGAGCTGACAGTTGTTCGCCGTTGCTCGATGGTTCTCGTCGAGTACTCCGGCTTCCTCTTCCAGTAAAACTGTCGTGGTCATGATTAGCCATTGCGCAGAAATATGTGACCTTAAACACTAATAAACAAATAAATTGATATAGCCAAAGATGCTGAAAGTGACTTAACCAACGTAACGGCCAAAACCGGCCAGCGCTATTCTCAAAAATCTCCAATTAATTTTCATTATTTTTTCATTTTTTGTCTCAAAAACATAGGTTATGACCCCTCGTTGGAACGAGCTCGTTCCAACTTGGTGTCATAACCTATATGTTTGAGACAAAAAAAATTAGTTATTCCCGAATTTATTTTTTGCAAGTGTCTTCTGATTTTCAGGTTAAGTAAAGGGTTAAAACACCAATACATAAATAAATGGGGAAAAATTGCAGGTTGATATTTAAACCCACATAAACAATATATATGTGGTCATGTGGCAAACTGCTGGAAAGAGACAGAGAGTTGTTTTCAGAATCATACCAAATGACAGCATTTTATTAGCAAAGATACCCCAATAGGACGGACCCCCAGAACTGTAACAGTGCGTATTTACTGTCGTAAATAAGTTGTGATTTATTGATAAAGTCGGATAAGTAACCAATGCCTGGGATAAAATAGTGTGCTGCCAAGCTTTGAGATTCAATTTGATTTGATTCTTAATCAGGCTGATGATTTGACCAATTCGAGTTGCACTAATTCAGACATTTTTGAATCGTGAAAATATTATCAACATCCTGGGATCGTGGTGGATCAGTGGTTATGGCATTGAACTTCAAACCGAAAGGTCCTTGATTCGATCCCCGCCAGGGGTAACTGCGTTGTGTCCTTGGCAAGGCACTTCATCCTGATTGCCCATCTGTGGTGTTGTGTACAAAGGTGTACTGCATGTCGATAGTGCACTTGTCTTCAGCCATTGCTGACCCTGCTTGCATGGAGTTAGTACATTGGGGAGTCTGACAGTTGCTCGCCGTTGCTCGGTGGTTCTCTCCGGGTACTCCAGCTTCCTGTATCAGTAAAACTCTCCGACACGAGGTACCCCTGGATGTCGAAAATGCTGTTAACCCTTTACCAAACGCAGACAATATCAAAATTTCTTATTTTGAATATCATTTTTCTTTTTAAAGTTTTCCAAAAATTTCAACGAAACCATATCATGTGGCCCCCTCATTGGAACGAGCTCGTTCCAGAGAGGGGTCATATGATATGGTTTTGTTGAAATTTTTTGAAAAATAATATTTTTTCAGCTGCTGAATTTGCACATTACGCGGGCGGATGTGGCCGATTCGTTGGGTAAAGTGTTAAGCTCTGAATATGAGTGTCAGTGAGATTTTGGAGAACTGTCGGGGAATTCCATGCTTGTCAGGGAGATTTGTATGTGCAGCCAGCACATCATTAATTTACATTTCATGCTTCACACACCAACCGTTTCTCCATCCTATAATTCATTATAAAATAATATAAATCAATCAAAATCTTACCAGGTATTTTCTTTTAAACTCTTCTTCTGATGATGGAGGAAGAGTTCCAGAAGGTTCCGCGTCTGTAATTACTTTGAGAATCTATCCTTGAATATTGACTTGTACAGACTACAGATGAGTTGCTGTTGAATACACTACTTGAGTTGAGACTGACAATATGGTTGCTTAAAGGTGCAACATTTACAATTTGAAAATCTATCATATTTGATTCCAAACCTCTGATTCGATACCGGATTCGATTCAACCCCAAAATATGTTGAAAGTCATCAAAAGTGGCAATATAGATATAAACGACTGGCTAAACTTAACATTTTACCCAACGTAACGGCCAACGCTATTCTGAAAAATCTCCAGTTAATTTTCATTATTTTAAAAAATTTTTGTCTCAAAACCTCATTGGAACGGACTCGTTCCAATGAGGGGTCAAAATCTATGTTTTTGAGACAAAAAATTAGTGGTTGAAGAATTTTTTTTGCAAGTGTCGTCTGTTTTTCATGTTAGGTAAAGGATTAACTATATGCTTGTGTTGTGATCAAGATAGAGCCATAGATGCTGAACATCCTTAAAAAACAATAAATAAATAAATCGACAAAGATAAAGAGATGCAAGCTTCAAACATCAGTGCGTTACTGATGTTTGCTTCATCTCCAGGTTACAGGATCCCATGCAGGATCTCATGTGACGTCATAGTCAACCTTGATTATTTTCGTACTCAAAATCCTTTTTTAGTTCTTAACCTAATTTTTTATAAGTTCAGTAACCATGCTTAGACATTTCAAACCCCAAAATAATTTTCAGATTTTAGGTAACGAAACGTCCAAACATGGTTACTGAACTTACAAAAAATTAGGTTCGAAACGTCCAGAGCACGAACGTCCAGAGTATTAACGTCTGGATCCCGATCCATTCACATGCGAAAATTCGATTGTAAATACAGAATTTGTATTAAGGTAATCCAAGTTCAAAATCCGCGTCTCAGACTGATTCCCGTTTTCTTCATAGCAACACGAAAACAACGACAGCAATTGAAATATTTCAGATTGATGAGAACATGTAAACAAGTGGGACATTTTTATATAAAGCACAAAATACTTAAAAGCAGTGGAATCTGCATCATATACTGTGTGTCGGCATGTTACGAACTTTTTAAGTAGAATTCGTTAATTGCAAATTTCGCATATTTCTCGCCCAATGCAACTTCCAAGGCTGTTGACAGTTGTAACCTGCAGTGTTGACGATAGCATTTAAAAGGAAATCTGAAGTGACCCAGAGCAATAAACTATATATTCAGTAACTGGTAATTGTTATGTCACGCCTTATCCTCCTTGTGAAGGTAAGGCCTGAAACAGTAGTGTTATTCAATTGGCCTACTTTTATATATTTTTCCCTTGGCGAATCACCGAAAACAGGTTTGGGATGCCTCCATTTAGCCCACATATTGTTCACAGTTGCGGTACTAACATTCTTTTGAATATAACATAAATTAATCTAGCATAACTGGATATCATTCACAAACAATAAAACTATACTAAGGATTAAATATGCTCATCTCGTAACTCTTGTTGATTGAATTATGAATTTATGTAAAGAAGATTATCATTCCCTGAATATTGCCATTATTGGTCAATCGGTACCATCACCTCTTTGCACCTGTTGATTTGCCCCATATCAGAAGTCAGTTTGTGCCAACAGAAAATTTGATATGCACCACAAAAAAGTTGTTTTGTACTACTACTATCAGACAAGTTGATGCACAACTAAGAAGTAGTTCAGCGATCTGAACGTAGTGGCTACCCCTCTATGTTCAGATTCTTATCATTCAGTCCTATAGAAAAAGTTCCCATCAAGTTTTTATGTGAACTCAAAACTCGATATTACATATCAAGCTTTTGCCGTTATTACCGACTGCAATCGATAGTACACATATTTCCTTACATTTGGCAAGAGTTTATTGATCCAAACTATGTTTTATCCTTTAATTGTTGTCATTTGAATACTTGTGAGGCATCAACGGAGATTTCGAAATCTGCCATGTTTTTGTATAAATATAAAACAGTAAAAACAATAACCCTGTAAAGGCGCCGAAACGAATAGACCTTTTCATCGATGAGGAATCTGAATTTCGATCGCAATTGCGCGGAGGGGGGGGGGGGGTGATAATCTGCTCTGTGCAAATGCGACAGAGTTTGATGACCTCTGCACAAATGAGTACTCAGTATTCGTACTTGTACTCATACATTTCCCTCGTACTCATACTTTACTTACACATTTTCAGAATACTCGAACTTGTACTCGAGTACTAGTACTCGCCCCAGCCATGGTTGGAAGGAAATTTAAGGTTTTCAAGCAATCTTGAGGTTGAGCTATTTCAAGCCGCTACTCATGTAGTACATAGTACAGGCAATTTACACACCCTTCTTTTTTTTAACTTCGACATGATCATGTAGTTGGAATATTTTATCAGTCGGGACTTGAGCCATCACAGTCACAACAAATCAGGTTTACAGCACCTCCCCCTTCCTGCAATCAGTCATCTTGACACTCTGATTCAGTTTCAAATAATAGACCTGATTCAATTCAATATTCGAATAAAAAATGTTTGATTTGAAGGGCCCTAATGGAGACAGATGTTCCAGTATCAGACATGTAATTTAATATTGCATTTGGCGGATGATGTGCCACCAGAAATGGAACAGTCACTTGAAGAACCAGTACCAAAGACCATAATTGAAAGTAATGGTTAATGAAACAACATACCAAATCATCAAAGGAGGCTCAAAGAGGAGTGTAGATATTTTAATTAACTCTCAAGGGTTCATTTATACATGCAAGAGAAAAACTAATGTAACAACAACTTAGATTTGTAGCAGCAGGGCAAGTGTTATGCCTCCATTACACAACCCAGCACTGGTGTTTTCCATCGTGGTCCAAAAGTTCATACTCATCTAGGTGATCCTTGTACAACCATCACATCTTCAGTGAGAGGAATTGTCATGGAATGAGCAAAAGATGATACATCCAAAGTCCAGAGACTTCAGTCTGGACAAAACAAATTTATACCAGATGGATTTCTTAACCCTTTATCCAATGAATCAGCCGCATCCGCCTACGTAAGATGCAAATTCAGCAGCTGAAAAAATATTATTTTTCAAAAAATTTCAATAAAACCATATCATGTGACCCCTCTTTGGAACAAGCTTATTGAGCTCGTTCCAGTGAGGGGTTACATGATTTGGTTTTGTTGAAATTTTTAAAAAATGATATTTAAAATAATAAATTTTGATATCGTCTGCGTTGGGTAAAGGGTTAAAGGCATTCAAGTAAATGATCAGTGTCGCATAATCCTGGCTACTGACTTACAAATTAAACACATGGAAAATTTGAAAATATGGTTTATGGATGGAACGTTTAATGTGAAACATGAGCCCTTTGCTCAACTGTTCTGTGTTCATAGCTTTCTAAAGTTTATAGAGAGTGGTGATTCAATGAAACAAGTCTCATTGTGTTATGTCTTTATATCTTGACATAAGACCAAAGACTATATATAGCATTATTACAAGAAATTATTAACTTAGTGCCTGACTTGGAGTGTAAGAAAGTGTGTCAGACTTTGTCTGAGATTTGCTGTTAGTATCAATGATGAATTCAGGGTTGGGGTATTCGTATTCAGTCGTATTCGAATACAGTTTATCAAGTATTCACATGTATTCAGTATTCACTGAATGTTATGAATACATGTATTCGTATTCAAATACATTAAAATTTGAGCTGTATTCATGAATACATTTTGAATACTTTCTATATTTTGGAATTAAAGAACCATATACTGAATAAAAGGTTTTCACAGATCAAGCCCATGGACTCCAGACAACAAATTCACACCTCATATCAATATTAAAGACTTAATTATCAATTAACTTGTCACAATACAACCTATTTATGTAGCAATGGCCACATATCCCCATGGCTTTTTAAATTGTTGAAAACATGGACAATAAACATAAAACAAAAAAACTTGTGTTATTGGACACAACTCAGTTATTCAATGATATTATATTCTAAATTTTTTTGATTTATTTAAAGTTTTTCTATTTATCCATTATTTCACAGTGAAAACACATATTTATTTATTTACTCCTGTTGAAGGTCACCTTTGTACAGCTCAGTATGTTTAATTATAATCGGTAAAAGCACGTAAATATTATAAAGAAAATACTACTGCTGTTAGCAAACTTTCAGCCAACAGACCTCCAGGTTTAACCATGAAGTGCATTGGGTAAAACTTTACTAGTCCTTCTTATGTGGTGTCAGTCATTGCAATTGATACTTAACATTCAGGAGAAGACTCCAGTCTTTGATTTTTTAGAGGTAATCCACTCACATTTTGTGATGTGTTGTCCATGGAGAGTAGTCTAATTACTATGACACCCATAGAGTGGATTTCCCATCAGGTAATTACTTTAGTTTTGCAACAAAGCATGGTAAGCGCAATTAAAGATTCAGCTAAAGGACCATCAGTTTAAAAATGACTTTTAACCCAACAAACAAAAAACTTAAAGGCCTTGATATAAATACTTCTAATTTAAAAAGTATTCAAGTATTCAAAAATGTTTTCTTGAATACATTGTAATGTATTTGTGTTCATATTCAAACACATTTGAAAATTTGTGTATTTGTATTCGTATTCATGAAATTTCAAAGTCTTCCTATTAGTATTCGAACACATTTACAAAGTATTCGCCCCAAGCCTGGAGGAATTCACATCATGAAAAACAATAAGTTGTAGTATCATTCTACCACAATGGTATAAATGACACTGTCAAATTGCCAATGAATACAACAGCGGTATACTTTTACGACCACAAATTATATCTACAGTAATTTGGGGATTTGTTCTAAATGCAAATACATATTTCAGAGGGTTCAGTGGCATCGTAGTAACCAGTTCTCGTCAGATCACTGAAGTTAGGGAATGTCGAACGCAGTTAGTTGGATGGGTGAGCATTTCAGTGACTGATTCATGCTCCCGCATTGTGTCCTTGGGCAAGGCACTTAACCCCAATTGCCTACACTGCTTGGGGGCACGATGACGCTGTGTACTAAGGCATACCACATGTCGGTGGTGCACATGTCTTCAACCAATTTAACCCTGCCTGTTCTGCGGTATAGAGTTCAGAGTTACAATGTTGGAGAGCTGACAGCTGCTCATCATTGCTCGGTGGTTCTCTCCGGGTACTTCGGCTTCCTCCACCTGTAAAACTGTCTCCGACATGACATGATATGACCCTGGCTGTTAATGTGTCGTTAAACCCTAATAAATTAATAAAGACATATTTCAGGCTTTTGCAATCTTTGATCATGTGCCCTGATCATTGTCATCATTAGGAGCTCCTGCTGACAATAGACAAAACTCCTGGGCAGTGATTTTTAGTCAGGCAGCCAAGACCTGACTAGAAATCACTAAGCAGTTGGGTTTTTACAGGTTGTTGTCTAGTGGAAATTCAGGACAGTTACCCAGTCAATTGAGGGTAAACAAAAATTCCAATGAGTGTTCACTTGATAGGGTTTTGTTGAAATGTTTTGAAAAATAATATTTGTTCAACTCCTTAATTTGTAAATTGCACAGGCAGATGAAGCTGATTTATTAAGTAAGGGGGTTAACTCTTGATCAGCTGAGTATTTTCAAAAATACTTCCCACCAAATCTAACCATTGCTGCAACAAAGTACCGTTTTTACTCTACGTATTGGGACACTGTATGATTTGGGACACACATTTTTTCCAGAAAACTATATTTTTTTTATGCTCCAAAGTTTGGGACATTCAGGAGATTTGTTTCCAGTTGGCCCGTCGCTAGTAGCAGATGACACTCATAAAAAAAATTCTTGAGTAACTAAAAATTTTTTTATTTTTTGCTTCCAAAACATAGCTTATGATCCCTCATTGGAACGAGCGCATTGTGCTCGTTCCAATGAGGGATCATAAGCTATGTTTTGGAAGCAAAAAATGAAAATATAACAAAAAACTGGACGGCAATTTTCGTATATAGTGATGGAAAATGAATCACACACAACTTTATTCAGCATCAAATCAAGACCAGGCTGTGTTCTTCCCCATTTTCTAATAATTGGGAAACCTGTGAAAATTATTATTTTTAGCTGTCCCAATATATAGAGTAAATATGGTAGGCATGATTAGATCTGATAAAAAATTAATAAAATTTACCAAATTCACCCTCTGGGGGACCTCATTCTGCAGATGTCAGTCTGCTTATTTCCAGACTTGCATGCAGGTCTTCCTAATTTCAAAATTTTCTTAGCTTTTGGATTCTTCATTTTCTATTGTTTCTCTGCATTATTTTTCAGAATTCTTTCAAATTATAGAATATGGATTCCAAAACGAAAGACGAATTTGTGGGATTCATGACACAGCAGAATGATATTAGAATGCCAAAATATGAGCCTGTTCAAGCAAATGTACCAGATAAAGTTGGATCAATGTATCCAATAAGATGGCCTCCATATGCTAATGTAAGTATCTTCATTCTCACTGTGATAATAAAAGTATTAGTGACAACTTGGGCTTGCTTTTTAAATTCAGGATGTCTAGGAGTCTAGTTTGGCCTCTTGATTGATTAACTGTCTCTTCATTAGTGCTAACGGTAATGAAATTTCAGGGTCAGTATCAGTATTTTTCAGGTAAATACATCTGTTTTGGTGTGGTGTTCAGTATGTGCACAGAACACTGAAAGTAGTCTCAAACTGACCCAATTTCTTTCAACCATATAGTAATTTAACAGGTTCAGTGCAGACATCTAGGGTTGTCACGATTTTTAGCTCAACTTGCCAAAGTCAAGCTGAGCTATTCATCACTTCTCGTCCGTCGGCATAGGTATGTATGTTAGTACGTACGTATGTACATCCACAGTTTCCTTTGGCACACCCCACAGGTAGCATTTATGATCAGATTGCTTTGAAACTTGGTATGCTTGTTTTGGGTGACCTCTAGATGGAAAGCTATCGATTTTCTTCAATTTCTGTCCTTCATGTACCTAGATGACCCCCGTCTCTCTCTCTCTTTGGAGTCATTAAAAATGAAGTTAAAGTCAGTTGACCTACCTCAAGTAAACAACGAAGACAATCTTCTTTTAGATACATTCAAAGTTTTGATGTTCTGAACTTTTGAACCGTCAGTGTAATAAACAAGAGGGGTCGTCAGTTGCAAAGTTCAAAGCTTTGAATGTATCTAAAAGACAACGGCTTCTTGAGGTTTAATGTCGACTTTCTTGGCATTTTACCTTTAGTAACAATACTTTTTTCATCAATTTTTTTAATTATTAAACGTTTAAAATGGGGTAAAATTTACTGATTCTTCGACAACAAAAAATACTAATTGATTTTCGGCGTGACCGATCGACAACCGATTAATCGTGACAGCCTTACTGACATCTCATGGACTTGATAAGTTAATTCAACAGTGATAACTGATTAGTCTAGGAAGTTATTTAACGAATCACTTGATTCAGTGTGAATCATCGCACTGAATTGAGTGATTCGTTAAATAACTTGCTATGCCAATCATTTGGCCCCTATATCCTTTGTACCATGTCCCTCCCCCAAATGAAGTCATCGCCCCTCCTCACTGAATCCGAGGGATATCAGTAGAGTAGCCATATTGGGAAGTTATTCTGCAAGATTCCCTGTGAGAGGCCTGGGGATATTGCTGAAAGAAAGGGGTTTCATGGAGAAATCCTGAATGAATTGGTTTCAGAAAGGAAGAAGAGACACTGACCCAGGGTCTGTACAGGTCCTTGAAGGTGCTTGAATTAAAAAATTGAAAATCCAGAGTGTGGAAAGTGCTTGAAAATCGAATCTCCAGTAGTAAAGTCCTGGAAAGTGCTTGAAATATGTAGTGTCAATAATTTAGCGTTTTTTTTTTTTTTAAGAATTACTGTAACTTGCGTAATTGCATAGATTGACAGTGCATAAAGTCAGTGTTTTTTCATAAAAAAAACAGAGCGTACCTCCTTAATCGTGCATCAGGTATTATTATGTTATGAACAGGTACGCAATTATGAAATAGGGTCAGTATTCTGTTATCAGAAGGTCCTGGAAGATGCTTGGAAAAAGTCGTTGAAAATCCTTGAGTTTTTTTTTCTCAAGTTGAGAACCCTGTTACCACTTGTTTACTCTTTCCCAACTGATAGAATCAAATCTCATGAATGAGAGAAAGATGTTTATTTTTCAGCCCAAGCTTACTTATACCCGATTGTGAGAATTAGCGTTTAGGCAAGCTTTAATTGTTTACCAAATGAATTGCCCGCATTGACCTGTGTAATTTGAAAATCCAGCAGTTGAAAGAAATAAATTTTTCAAAATATTTCAACAAATCCATATCAAGTGACCCTTCATTGGAACGAGCTCATCGAGCTCGTTCCAATGAGGGGTCACATGATATGGTTTTGTTGAAATTTTGTTTGAAAGTT
Organism: Pictodentalium vernedei; assembly: GCA_031216915.1. Taxonomy (NCBI): domain Eukaryota; kingdom Metazoa; phylum Mollusca; class Scaphopoda; order Dentaliida; family Dentaliidae; genus Pictodentalium; species Pictodentalium vernedei. The sequence goes on from CM062293.1 coordinate 41,125,973, forward strand.
TAAAAAAATAGTAATTAAAATAATAAATTTTGATATCGTCTACATTGGGTAAAGGGTTAATGTAGATTGTGGTGCCTTAACTTCACATTAATGTGTATTTTTTCTATTTGAATTTATTTATTTATTTATTGGTGTTTAAGGTCACAAACTTATGCACAATGGCTAATCAGACCATGATAGTTTTACAGGTGGAGGAAGCCAGAGTACCCGGACAGAACCACTGAGCAACAACGAGCTGCTGCCAGCTCCCCAACATCGTAACTCCACACTGCAGCACAGGCATGGTTAGATTGGTTGAAGACATGCACTCCATCGACGTGCAGTACACCTTAGTACACGGCGTCATCGTGCCCCCATATGGACAATCGGGGTTAAGTGCCTTGCCCAAGGACACAATGCGGGAGTCTGAATTGATCGTTCAGATGGTCACCCATCCGAGGACTAATCAGGCTTGACGTTGCTTAACTTTGATGATCTGACGGGAATCGGTTACCGCATCGCCACTGTGCCCCCTTCTATTTGAATAACATCTTCAGTATTAGCCCTTCTGTATTTACAAATATTATGGAATTTATTTTTCTTTTCGGTAAAAATATTCTTTTAATTGGAGAAAGTCAATTGTAGGTTGTAAAAGTTTGTGTTAAGGTGAGTCTATCCAGATCATAGATATTGTAGATTTGGGTTAGTGAAGACCATTGAAGTAATATTTAACTTTGTGATAATTCAATATATTCCATTAAAATTTAAATATATCTATTATTTGGATATATACAATAAAAATGTGACATCCTTTTTGAGTTTTTTTTCTTCTGAAGGGTAGCTTATGAGAAACTTAAATTTTGAAATTCTATAGGTATAGAAAAAGCAAGTTTTTAGGCCCCACAAAGTAGATTTTCTTTTTCTTTGGTGATTTTTTGTAAAACTGCATGTGGGCGGGCATTTTTTTATTTTAATTTTTATTTTTGTAATTATTTATTTGCCATCAAAAGTTCATGATCTTGGTTTGTTTTGTTTTAGGCCTAATAATCTACAGAATGGCATGGGTGGTGGTGTATTTTGTTCTTTGAGTGCAACAAGGCTTTGCAATGCACTCAAGGGACAAATTTTTCAATTTTATTAACTTGGGTAAAATATCAGACATAAACCATTTAATTTTTATTTTTTTAAGTTTGCATTGGTTATAAACAGAGAGCTTGTGGCAACCAAAAGGACCATACAGGAGGACCTGCGAAACAGATTTTTAACTTTTTTAGGCTTTATGACAAATTGTGTTTGTTGACAGGTTAATCTCATTATTATTTATATATTGTTTACAGCGAGATGTTCAAAACAGAGTGAAAAATGTCCTCGAGCCATTATCGTTGTTTGCTCCATATCCACATGAAAACAGTAAGATTTTGATTTATATTTTTCTTTATTGTTTGCTTACATCAATGAAGCATCTGTTAATTACTTGTAGAGTGCTGGAAGCCCATATTTGGGCTTTATTCTGAAGTGCGGGCACCGTAACTTAAAAGGCTTCATATTCTGTCAATACGCTTCATATAATCCTTGAAGTGAAAATATGTTTGTTAGGATTTGTCTCATTACAGTGTATGGGACAATGCCAAAAGGCACTCTCCCATAAATTATAACAAGGCAAAGACATGCAAAGAAATTTTAGGGATCCAAAATTATTTAGCATTCTACCAGTAAATACTTGTTTTTTTATGGCCATCATATGTTTTTGTTGCCACAACATGCTTTTTATCGTAAGTGCTTTCAACAAACTGCAGATGTCTATTGGCAGCAGGGATGGATCCAGATCCGATTCTTGTTCTGGTAAAGTTGTATTTTTTTTTTGTTTTTTGAATTCAATACCCTCTTTCTTTTATCACTTTTATTGACACAACATGGCCTTGTTTGCTGATGTGGCGTTGGGCACCAATAAACTAGTGATTCATGTATCTGTGAGAGAATGTACATGTATGTGTGTATATGTATGTATGTACAAGCCAGAAAATAAGCAGACTGACATCTGCAAAATGAGGTCCCCAAGAGGTGAATTTAGTGATGCTACCCTGCACAGCAGGGTAGCATCACTAAATTTACTCTCTCTGTGAACCTCAATCTGAATCAGGGTCTCATAAATAAACAGAAGGATGTACCCAGAGGATAAATTGGCCAACTGTATGGGATAGCATCATCAAATGTACCCTCTGGGGACCTCATTCTGCAAATGTCAGACTGCTTATTTTCTGGCCTGTGTATGTAATTATTGTAATTATTATTATTATTATTATTATTATTATTATTATTATTATTATTGATACCTGTTACAGGTATGGGTGCCCAAACTCTGAATCCCAAATGTCCCCAAATTCCTACAGGGAAATATCATCCAACTTTCAAATCTACCAGTTTGAAGCAGTTATTTCCAATATTTAGTAAAAATCTATACACCTGCAGATGATAAAAAGCACTTCAGGACACATGCAGTGGTCTATTCATCTGTATTAAGACATCTCAATTTATTTGGGGACATCCTCAATTGAAAAACAGGTGTCCTAAAAGAATTGCTGGATCTGTCTCTGGTTGGCGGCATAAATCAACTGTAGTGTTCTGTTTATAATTGCATGACAGAATCGACTACGGTGTTCAGAATGTCACAGAATACATGTGATTGACTGATACTTCATATGTAGTATTTCATCCCCATTTTCTTAAAGTAGACTCCAAGTGTTTTATACCATTGCTATATGGCCCATTGTGGTATTACAGGTGCCCATGCATATTGATTATTGTTGAATGACTATCGTAGCATCAGGACTTTAAATTCCACCAAACTCGCACCCATGACAGGTTCCCTAATTTACCTAAATCTTCCCAAGTATGATTTGTTTTTTCTCCTTTTCATATTTGATGAAATGACAAAACCAGGAAAGGGCTGGAGATTTGTACAAATTTTTGCCACTCAGTGGCAGTTTATATATTCTGTGGCTTTGCAGTTCTTATTCATTTATTTATTGGTGTTTAAGGTCACATATTTCTGCACAATGGCTAATCATGACCACGACAGTTTTATGGGTGGGGGAAGCTGGAGTACCCAGAGAGACTCACCGAGCAATGGCGAGCAACTGTCAGATCCCCCACATACTAACTCTACACAAGCAGGGTTAGCATTGGTTGAAGACAAGTGCACCATCGATGTGCAGTACGCCTTAGCACACAAAGCCCCTGTGCCCCCACTTTGGCAATTGGGGTAAAGTGTCTTGCCCAAGGACACAACATGGTTGCCACAGGTCAGATTTGAACTGAGGACCTCGCAGCTTGCAGCCTGTACCTACTGAGCCACTGTGCCCCCAGTAAAAAGAGATCAGTTGAAATAAGGCCCTATAGAGTTACTAATAATACACATTCTGAGGCACAAATAGAGCTCAGAAAAACCAGAAAGAGGCAGTTTATATGCTCAGTATTGCTAAAAATGTTCTTCAATTATGCTGAGCTGCAACTGACTTGGAAGTTCTTTAATGTTCCCTGATTAGACTGATCTGAAGGCCTGATTGCATGAATGTAGCATATCTAATGAGCATGTTAAGGTTGGAACTGTCTTTATAACTCCTGATATGCCTACTTACAAAATATTAATTGAAATGTGAATCATTTTATCAAACACATTTCACAACCATGGTAATAAAATGTAGTTGTCACTAGTGGTAGTAGTCCAGACTTAGACTCTAGTCCATTAAATAGTTTTTTGATGTAGTACGTCCAGGGATGTACCACACTAAAAAATATCTTTACAGTGTACTAATGTGACTTTGTAAAATTTTGAATTTCAGCTTTGAAAGTACTCAAACTGAAAGCATTGATGTATTTGCAACAGAGATGATTTGAGAAATTAGACATCAAGCTAGGGAGCTGCAAAGCTTCCAGATTTGATTCAAATATTTGAATCTTAACCCTTTACCGAATGCAGACGATATCAGAATATATTATTTTAAATATAACTTTTTCAAATTTTTCAAAAACTTTCAACAAAACCATATCACATGACCCCCCCCCCCCCCCCCTGTTGGAACGAGCTTGACAAGCTAGTTCCAATGAGGGGTCACATGATATGGTTTTGTTTTGTTGAAATTGTTTGAAAAATAATATTTTTTCAACTGCTGAATTTGCATATTACGCGGGCGGATACAGCCAATTCGTTGGGTAAAGGGTTAAGTTGATGTTTGGTTCAATTTGAAATCAGCTGCCCACTTCCTTGCTTTTGAATATTTTTCATAGGAATATAGCTTGGTCTCAGTCAGCTCCATCGTTTCACAAAATGTATTGTTTGGATGGAAATCGTACCTAAATAATGTTGAAATACAAATTTAAGGTTTCCAAGCAATGTCAACGATGAACTATTATCCTTACAGGATAATATTCCAACTGCATCATCAAGGCAAGCCTTGATAATGTAGTTGGATTATTTTATCAGTCGGGACTTGATCCATCACAGTCGGAACAAATCAGGTTTATAGCATCCCAACCCCATCGGTCATCTTCAAGACGCTACTGATTCCATTCGAGGTTCGATTTGATTATGAATAATAGACATGATTCGATTCAAAATTTGATTTGAATCGAATATGTGTGATTCGCACGGACCTATTTCAATACATGGTAAAACATCAGAGACAGAAAACCAAGTGTAGTTGAGATGGAAATCGTACATAAATAATGTTGAAATAAAAGACTGAGTGTAACTTCCGCAACATTAACAAAAATAACATCTGTACTTATACCACCAGCCATGCTATAATTCCAATATCATTTCCGAGTCAGAAATACAAATTTAAGGTTTCCAAGCAATGTTAATGATGAACTATAATCCTTACAGGGTCATATTTCAACTACATCATCAAGTCATGCCTTCGACGAAGGCATGCCTTGATGATGTAGTTGGATTATTTTATCAATCAGGAGGGAGTGCAATGGCTCAGTGGTAGACTGTTGGACTTGTATGCTAGAGGTCCCGAGTTCGATCCCCAGGGTGCACATGTCTTCAACCTCTGTAACCCTGCCTGAGCGAAGCTTGAACAGACTTAGAATGTTGAGCTGACAGTTGCTCGATGGTTCTCTATGGGTACTCCGGCTTCCTCCACCCATAAAACTGTCACGGCCACGATTAGCTGTTGTGCGTAAGTATGTAACCTTAAACACCAATAAATAAATAATCAGTCGGGATTTGAGCCATCACATTCACGGTAGACACAAATCAGGTTTATAGTACCCCAACCTCCATCGGTTATCTTAAAGATGCCACTGATTTGATTCTCGGTTCGGTTCGATTTCAAATAATAGACATGATTTAATTCAAGATTCGATACAAATCAAAAATGTGTGATTCACAGTGCCCCAGTCTGAAAGCAACTGACATGTTAAATTTGCGATGTTCCCAAATTAGACCGCTCAAAGGACTGGCATCCTGGTAAACAGGATTATGTTTGTGGAAGGGTTGATATGTCCACATCTTGTACATATATTTATAGTGCAGAGAGCTTAATATCCACTATAACGAAAATTGCGAAATAAAGTATTTTGCAAGGAAGCACGAAGGCATTTTTTTATCAAAAAATAATTGTACAGAGATCATTTTCCTCAAGATATTAGTCTTGTCAATATGCATGTTTTAAAATGTTTGCATTTTAGACAAATGTATTAGTTTAAACTTTCGACGAAGGTATGCCTTGATGATGTAGTTGGATTATTTTATCAGATGGTACTTGAGCCATCAGTCAAAACAAATCATAGCACACCAGCGTTCATCGGTTATCTTCAGGACACCACTGACTGGATTTGAGGTTCAATTTGATTTTCAAATAATAAATAATAAAGGTGATTTGATATGAGATTTGATTCAAATCGAAAATGTGCAATTCGCAGGGATCAACATCAAACATTGACACCTAGGAGTAATTTCTGACAAGTAATATAGGATGTGCTTTGATTGTCTCTGATCATGCCTTTGGGGTTTAGTGCCTCACTGGAGTTTACTGAGTATTTCCTTTATGCAGAGATTGACAAGATACATGTATAGGTGAACATTCAACTGATATATACAGGCCTGGCATTTTCAGGAGAGCGATTTATACTGCTTGCCTTAAAAAAATTGAGGAGGGCGAAAATTAGCCCTCCTAGCCTTAGAAAATAATGATTACCACAACAGCCTATTCCTAAAACACACAGGTTTTCAGATCTCTGCTATGTTAGTGGTCTCTGCAATATGGCCACACTGCCCCTCCCACACCTCCAGGCCTTACCAAGGCCCAGAGGTGTGGGAGGGGCAGTGTAGCAGTCTCACCTCACAGAGACTACCTGGTTAGCGGAACCAAATAAAATGTACAAAGCCCACTAAGCAGAATTCATTAATAGTACAACTTCATTTTGCCACTTTTAGCTTTTATAAGCTTGAGGAGAGCTAATCGCCACCCTAGGCCATGTGAGGAGAGCGATTTTTAGCCCTCCTGCATTTTTAAGAATGCCAGGCCTGTATATACACCTAGAACTTAATAAGCACCCCTGAAATGTTTCATGACAGTGATGTTGCTGTAACTGATTATTATGTTTTAATGATTGCTTTGTCTTGCAGTGCATTTCATCTAGTGAAACATGATGTTTCTGGTTGATAACGTACCCCAAACACATCCCCTCGTCCACGTGAAGCGTGCTTCCCATGAATGTCACAAAAACACTATCATCCACATGCAATATCTGGGTATGAAACAAGAAAATTTGTCACTTCTTTTATCAATAAATGTTGACTGGCATGGAGAAGGTTGTCAGAGTAACTAAGATGGCAAATTGTTGGCATGCATGATGGCAAATCGTTGGCATGCATGCAACAGGCATGTCATTCAAAGCTATTGGAAGGCAACTTGGCTATAGTCATTCTGTCATCAGCAGACTTGTCCGAAAACATCAACAAACCAACGTTGTTAAGGACCGACCAAGGCCTGGACAACCCCAAAAGACCTCTCCTTGGGAAGATCGGAGTCTGGCACACCTTGTTAGGCGTGAACCCTTTTCTTCAAGTGGGGTTTTGAAACACCTTTGACACCCCAGCAGGCGTTTGTGCAACAGAACTGTCTGAAACCATCTCAAAGCACTGGGTATGAGATCCGGAAGGGTCATCAAGCATCCAGCTCTGTCCGATCAGCATCAACGTCGAAGTTTGGAGTGGTGTATGGCATGGACAACATTGGAATCTCAGGATGTGGAAGAGAGTCCATTGGTCAGACGAGAGTGGGTTCCTGCTTCACATCACAGATGGTAGCATGAGAGTGCGGAGGCTTAGAAATACTGCTTATGTGCCCAGGAATGTCAGACCTACTGTTCCTTATGGTGGAGGATCAGTAATGATCTGGGGATGCCTTTCTCATGATTGTAAACTTGATGTGGTGACTGTGCATGGGAATCTCAGTGGTCATCAGTACATCCGGGACATTCTCAATCCGGTTGTTGTGCCTCATTGTGACAACCACCCATTGACTACTCGCCCTGTATTCATGGACTACAATGCAAGGCCACATTGTTCCCATGCTGTGAGAGTATTCCTTCGGAACAATGCTATTTCAACACTATCTTGGCCTGCAATGAGCCCTGATTTGAATCCCTTAAAACACATCTGGGACTTTCTTGGACGTCTTGTGCAAGCAAAGGGATCCGTCTGTACAGAATTTGGCCAACTTGAAAGCTGCATTGCATGAGGAGTGGCAGCAGTTGCCTATGGGCCATATCAGAAGGCTCACTGGTAGCATTAGGTGGTGGGTTTGGGCTGTCATCCAGGCACATGGTGACTACATTCGGTACTGATGTCAGACAGTGCCATTGTGTTCAGATCACAAGTTACATTTTTTGTGAGTAATTACCAGCATTATTTCATCATGGACCGTTCCAGCACCATACTTGTCTAGAGAACATTTTTCCATCAAAAACATTAGTGACAGATATGTGTAATTACTGCATATTTTCATACTGCATGTTTTTTTCTCCTTGTGTTGTCTTTCATTTGTCAACAGACCATTCTTTCCGCAAACAATCACATTTGGCCATCTGAAAGATAGCATGAAAGTAAGGAGAGTTCTATTAACACCACTGCAAAAAAAACAGGGGTGCTTAATTAAGTTCCAGGTGTATATATCATGTTCTGTTAACCCTTTACCCAACGCAGACGATTTCAAAATTTATTATTTTAAATATCATTTTTTAATTTTTTTTCAAAACATTTCAACAAAACCATATCATGTGACCCCTCTTTGGAATGAGCTCAATGAGATGGCAAAGAAATAATTACAAAAATAAAATAAAAAACGCCCGCCCGCATGCATGCAATTTTACAAAAAATGGCTGGAGAAACAGAAGATCTACTTTGTATGGCCTTACTGAGTTCAGTGCTGTTTTTGAGGTCAGGCTGTGTATTGAACCACATCCTTGACCTTGTTCCAGGAAATATACAAATAGTAACCTTTGAAAGTTGCTTTTTGATGATTAGTGTTTATAGAATATGACCATAATGTTAGGTCAAGCATAACAGTGTCTAGTATAAAAAATTTGGTGTTGATAAATAGGTAACTTGTACAGCAAAGATGACCATGTTGATGGACTTGAGAAACAGATTTGTATTTTTTGTTGGTCTAATTAGGGGCACTCAATTTTGAAAGATGAAAATATTGGTTTCAGCCTCAACTTGACCTTTGTGTATAGAAAAAAATCGCTGAAGAAGATTAGGCTTTTTTCTTTCATTACATATCTAATATAACTTTACATTTATTTATAGCACCAGAGCACAAAGAAATTGCGCTTGAAAGACCAGTTACACCTGTAGATGTACGTAGTTTATATAAAATATAATTTTAGGTCTCACTGGTGTCAGGCCTAAGATTGGCTCAGTTTAGGGACATTGAGATTGACAGGATTTGGGGGCCACTTCGTTGAGTTCAGTGCCTCAAAGTTCTTCCATTTTTTAGAGCAGTGAAATCCTTCAATAACACAAGGCACCTTGAATATTTCCTTGACAGGTCTGGACATTTCCGAATCGCAGGAGAACCACAATCATCCACCTTAAATTACTCCAGATGAGCCATAAATCACTCATCTTAATTTTGTTTAGGCAAGCTGATTCCTCTTTAGGGGACCATTTTTTAGTTAATTTATCCATCACACACACACACCATGTGAATTTGAAATTATACAGTGTAACCCTATTGATTGAATAGCCACTTTGCCAATGAAAATTATTCACTTGACAGGAATATTCAGTTAACAGGGATTGTGTAACTTTCCTGCATTCTGGAGATGGACTTAGCATTTATTCTATTATAACCTGTTTGAAAGAGCTCCATGAGATCTGTCAAACAAGATATAATAGATTAAATGCCTGTATTAGATGTACTGAGGCCAAATAGGGCTATAACCAAACGAAAACTGGGGAGACTCAGGGTAATTTCTCGACATGTTTACCAGATTTTTTATTCAATTAACAGGAGTTTACTCTGTAACCTGTATCCAGTTAACAGGTCAAATTTGTACCGGAGGTATGGTAAATGGTTTTGTGTTAGGAAATTATATTCAGTTAACAGGGATATACAGTTAAGAGATATCCAATTAAGTGGGCTCCACTATATTTGTTATTATTACATGAATTTACGAAATACCCACTTTCAAAAAATTATTTAAATCCCAGAATTAGTGATGGCTTTTGGCAATTCCACTGCAAATGTCGTTACTGTGTAACTTAACAGCAGCATATTTTTGCCATTGCAAATTGCAGCCACAATAATTTTTGACTTGTTACCTTTGCAGATATTTGATTCTGACAGAAATAATTATTCAACATTTTGTTCATAAAATTTGTTTTCTAAATGATATTTAAAATGAATATTTTGTGATGTTAACCAATGTTAATCTGACAAAAAGTTTGTATAAAGATGAAAAATATTCAAAATAGTCAATATTTTATAGAGAGTAATTTCTTGACTAGGCAGGTTACGTGAAATAATTCATGAGAGGTGAGGGACGTTGTACAAACACGAGTGCATGAATGTGCACAAGTGTTTTACAGTATAGTCCCTCGCCTCGAATGAATTATTTCATGCAACCAGTCCAGTCAAACAATTACCCTGTTTATTACTTTTCATTATTAACAATAATTATATTATTTAACCCTTTACCTAACGTTACGGCCAAAACCGGCCAGTGCTATTCTAAAAAATCGCCAATTAAATTTGATTATTTTTTTCATATTTTGTCTCTAAAACATAGGTTATGACCCTACGTTGGAACGAGCGCGTCGAGCTTGTTCCAATGAGGGGTCATATCCTATGTTTTTGAGAGAAAAAAATGAAAATAACAGTTATTCAAGAAGCTTTCTTTGCAAGTGTTGTCTGCATTTCATTTTTCATGTTAGGTAAAGGATTAAAAAACAAAACAAAGAAGTCCCCATTAGACCTACGGCATAGCGTCTTAGTCTGCGTGCACGGATGCATGACACAATTGTTGATTGCATAATTCACTTGTGAAGTTATCGTCTATAATCAAACCCAGAAATCCTAGTAAATCACCCTTTGGAAAGTCATAAATTTTTATATTCTTTGTAAAACCCTCCATTACTATGATGAACATTTCATTAACCCTTTACCCAACGTAACGGCAAAAACCGGCCGGCGCTATTCACAAAAATCGGCAATTAATTTTCATTATTTTGTCACTTTTTGCCTCAAAAACATAGGTTATGACCTCTCTTTGGAACCAGCTCGTCAAGCTCGTTCCAATGATGGGTCATAACCTATGTTTTTGAGAAAGAAAATGAAAAAAATTAGTTATTCAAGACTTTTTTTGCAAGTGTCGTCTGCTTTTCATGTTAGGTAAAGGGTTAAGTGATGATAATATTACTGGCTTGCCCACTTTGCAATCATACTGCTCATAAACAGAACCAATCAAATGCTTCAGTTGAAAATATTTCAATTACTTTTGTGCTAAATTTATATTACTATGCTATCAGCAGTTCTATTGGTTAAGAACCGTGACTTCATAAATGCCCATCCCCAATTCATCAAGAATAAATCAAGACTTGTAACTGAAAAAGCATAAATTCATTCAATATATATAAACGTCCACGTGGCACATCTAAACATTGATTGGATCCGGCTTGATCTGTCCAGAAAAAGTGTTTTGCTTCACACATTCTGCATATAACTGTACTCCGGCTGTCTAGTCGCTCGATTGAGTACTATTAAAATTGGTGCTGTGACTCTGATCCATGGAGTTGCGTGTAACGTCATAGGGTTTAATAGTTCACTAACTGGCTTCTAAATTGTGAAAAAAAACTTAAACACATAAAAATCATGCTTGTTGAAAATCAGTTTGAAAAACATTGAAATGAAATTCAACTATAATGTATTGAGTTGTGGAGTGTTCAAGGCATTGTGTCTGTTGAACCGTGTGAATCTGAAACCCCCAGTTGTGATTTAATTGAACAACTGATTAATCATTTGATCATTCAGTTGGTCTACTTCTTGTTTTGTTGACCACCAGTCAATACTAGTGCATTCCAAGTCAGAAAATAAGCAGACTGTTATCTGCAAAATGAGGTCCCCAGAGGGTGAATTTAGTCATGCTACCTTGCTATGCTACCCTCTGTGAACCTCAATCAGAATCAGGGTCTCAAAACTAAACAGAAAGAGGTACCCAGAGGATAAATTGGCCCACTGTATGGGATAGCATCATCAAATTCACCCTCTGGGTACCTCATTCTGCAAATGTCAGATAGCTTATTTTCAGGCCTGGTGCATTCATTTTAAGACAACTGTATTTATTACTGATTATCAGTTATTGGGACTCACCCAAACAACAGAATTATTTAAAAGTACAGTGGAACCATGTTAATTGAATAGACACTTTGCTAATGAAAATTATTCAATTAACAGGAGTATTCAATTAACAGAGATTGTGTCACTTTCCTGTATTCTAGAGATAAACTTGGCATTTATTCTATTATATCTTGTTTGACAGAGCTCCATAATCAAAAAGATTTAGTATGTATCTACAGGCCTGAAAATAAGCAGTCTGACATTTGCAGAATGAGGCCCCCAGAGGGTGAATGTGATGATGCTATCACATACAGTGGGCCAATTTATCCTCTGGATACCTCTTTCTGTTTAGTTTTGAGACCCTGATTCAGATTGAAGTTCACAGAGGGTAAATTTAATGATGCTACCCTGCTAGGCAGGGTAGCATCACCAAATTCACCCTCTGGGGACCTCATTTTGCAGATGTCAGTCTGCTTAATTTTTATACTGTACCAATGACCCAGACTTAGCTGGTGCTAATCTCCTTAATTCAGGGCCAAACACAAATTTTTCCCCCCCAATCCCCAAAATTTGCATCAAAAACCGAAATATACATGTCCTATATGGCCCTCCATACATCGACTCCTCTGCGCATGCGCAGTGTCGAGGAAGTCCCGAAATTGGCGCCAATTATCATTCTTAGTTTGGCCCTCAAAACAGTCACACTTCTCTGTTATTTGTGCTTCCAAATCTCAATTTTCATGATGCCAGACACATATTCATGAGTGAAATGGTGGAAATAAAGAGGATATATTAGGAGGAGAGGAAAATATTTAGTGCAAGAAAATGTTCAGGGCTGTAACTTATAATTATTTTATGAAATTATTTCTAGTTGCCTTTTTTCAAGGCATGGCCCTGATGTTATCATTCTTGCTATGAAGTACCATTGTTTGATCAGTGTTTCCTCTCTACCTTCCTTATTCCCCCCTAGCTTTTCTCCCATGTTTTGGCTTAATTTTTGTAATGTTTATTACTAAAAATTTCTTGGGAGTTTTGGCTTGGTAACAGATTTATTTCTGTTTTTTCCCCCATGTTTACGTCCTCACCCTAGGGGTGTTTAGGCGTTTTGGTCTGCATCTACCATCTGATGTTCTACAGTTTCTTCTCTGGAAGCCTCTGTTTTGCATCAGATAGTGTTTTAATTGGTGACTGATTTCGGGCCATGTTTGTTTTAGTGCCTGGAGTCATGTTTCCGGTTTGTTGACACTTTTGCTTAGGTTGACAACAGTTACTGCTGATAGTGATTTTTTGTCTTCTGCATCTCTTATTCATAGTAAGATACATTATTTTTGTCCACACTTAGGCTTTTTTGGGATCCATTGGGCTCAGGGTTCCCTTTGGGAACTTGGGCTCTTCTGAAAAAATTTTTTTTTTTTTTTTAAATTTTTCTTTCAAATCATTATTTATTAATGAATATAATGGATTGTTGTATTATGTATCTTTATTTTCAAGGATTAGTGCGAGTACTTTGATTGTTTACATTTCACTATGAATGATTATTGTTCAAATTGTAATAGGAGGAAGTCTTCCTATGATTCTCATGATCTCTGTATTAATTGTTCTCTCTGTACTCGCACTGATCTTTGTTCTGTGTGTTTCAAATGGGATGAAAAACGTTGGAAACGTGTGTCACGGTATGTTGTTCCTGGAGAAAGGTCCATTCCGGTTCTTTCTCCTCAGAGTCACTCTAGTGTTTCACTCTCTTTTTCAGAGGAACAAGAACAGGGTGATGTTTCCGTGATGTCATCCAGAAGTGTGCCTCCGTCGTCACATACAAGCGAAGAGCTAGCGGCAAAAGTGCTCATGGAGATTCGTCAATTCCCTGAAAGGAGCCCGAGGGGTTGACGTCCGCTAGCTCGACCGGGGTTGCGTCCATTCACCGAATGGGGCAGCACTCGGGTTCATCCGTTGCGGTCCAGCACAGAGAGTCGGGTGTTGCGAGCACTATAAAACATCCACGTGCACACCCAGTGACGACGGAAAGGAGGATGGATCGGAGGAAGCCTGACAGTCCGGTGTTTAGCTTGTCCAGTTCGACGCGGGCTGCAAGCGAGAGAGGTCCCTCTCTCATACAACAGCATCTGGGACCAGATGTTGTAGTCCGTAATGTTACGCAGTCGGAGCATACGTCCACCGCTCGGAGGGCTCCGGTATATAGGCAGTCCGCCGAGGCTACCTATAAGGCTTCCATATCCTCTCAGCAGCACACTCGACCGCACCTTGGCTACGTGACCAGTGAATTACAGTCAGCTTCGCCGACCAGGGATTCCTCGGCGACCAGGTCACGCCATCCGGTAGCCAGGGACTCGAGGCCTTCTTCGTCCGGACGTTCACATAAAAGATGTATGCAAGATGCAACGTCCAGGGAGCTTCCGGCGGCTAAAACCAGTAAGACCGCCGCTCCCCAGGCCTCTGTAACGGATGTGCTATCACAGATAGCAAAGTTAATCGCAGCATCCCAGCAACCGTCAGAGCCTCTGTCGGAACATGAAATGTCAGAAGATGCTGGGTCGGTAGGTTCCGCCACTGGATCCGGTGCGGACGACCGAGATTTACATGATTTACATGAGGTCCGGCAGGATGGCGAAAGGGATTCTGATGAATTGGATATTTCCCTTTCGGAACAACATAAAATAGCCGTAGAATTCATCCGGTGTTATCTTCCAGAAGTTGTTCCGCCAGACCAAAATGATGCGCAGCCGGATAGGAGGGTAATAGCGCCACTGGACACCGAGTTTTTTAATCGGTTTAGGGACATTGTCCCGGAATTTCCATCACAATCCAAGAATGTCTCTCGGATTTTTGAGTTATTGAATGACGCTATTGATAAACTTGCCAACAAGACGGGCAGGTCAGCCTTCCTACCGGCTTCTGCTCTACAGCTGCCGTTTATTAATCAAAGGAACAAGTTTGATACGGCAGGTCAGGGCATCCAGAGAGTTCCTCTGCGTTTAGACGACCAGGCTGAAGACCTTGATATATCCATGCCGTCGTCTATGTCACTTCCGTCGTCTACGATGGAAACGACGATATCGTCTAACAGAGCTAGTTTAGACGCTCTTTCCTACGCAGATCACCTTACTAGAGCGTTGTCATTACGCTTTGAAGGACCTGAATTTCAAGACGTACAAACGTCTTTAAGAGTTCTGTCCAGGGCCATAGCGCTTTCCACTTATAACTCCGCCCTTTCAGTGGCAAATCTGGAGTTAGCTCAACGTGACGCGGCCTTGGCTACTTCCACACGCGTGGACAGTAAGGTGAAAAACTCTCTTAGAGTCGCTCTGGTCTCTGGAGAGTTTCTCTTCAGTGGCAAGCTTTCTGATATATATGATAAATTAACAAAGAAAGCTTCGGACTCTCTGCTTTTTAAGTCTGCTTCCAAGAAATCGGAACCAGCAGACAGGAGTAGGCCAGGCACTTCCGGGACGAGTTCGTCCAGGGGAAGTTCCTATAGAGGTTCCTATGCGTCCTCTAGGTCTTACTCTAGAGACCGGCAGAGTAGCGACTCGACTAGGGGCCGTTATGCTGGCCGAAATAACCGGTCAGACGCCCCTAGGCCGACGGGGCGAGGTGCGGGTCGCGGAGGACGTGGTTTCTCCTACCGCAAGCCTCGCGGATCCAGGAAGTGATGGTCTAGACCTCTGTCGCATTCCGGTGGGCGGAAGACTGTCGAGTTTCTCAAGCAATTGGGAATCAATTACGGAGGACCCTTGGGTGCTAGGGGTTATTTCGGAAGGACTAAAACTGTCCTTCAAAGGCAAGCCTCCATTAACTCGAAGTCCAAGATGGACTCAGCTTCCGTCAAATTGTCAGAAAAGAACCGCACTTCTATCAGAAGTCCAGTCTCTTTTAACGAAGAACACGATAGAGGTCGTAGAAAACCAGGAATCTCCAGGTTTCTACAGCCATCTTTTTCTGTTTCCAAAGCCAGACGGCTCGTTCTGTCCAGTGATCGACTTAAGCTGGATAAACAAGCTGATCGTGGCTCCAAAGTTTTATATGGAGACCATTCGATCGGTCAGAGCGAGCATTCGAGTGAATGACTATGCTGCGAGCATAGACCTCAAGGATGCATACTTTCACGTCATGGTACATCCGGCGTTCAGAAAGTATCTTTGCTTCGCTGTCCTAGGTGTTGTTTATCAGTTCCGAGCGATGTGCTTTGGTCTGAATCTAGCGCCCTGGGCATTCACTCGAGTAATGAACTCGGTAATGACTCATTTCCGAGCTCATTCGTCGGCGGTAACGTCGGCTTACCTGGACGATATTCTTCAGAGATACGGCAACGAGTTAACGCTTCAGAACGACATGCACAATCTGCTTCTATTGCTCCGACGTCTCGGTTTCATAGTAAACGAAGAGAAGTCGGATCTGGTGCCGTCCAAGTCATTTACCCACCTGGGAATGAGCTTCGAGACGCACAACAATCTCGTTCGTCTGCCGTTAACCAGAGCGAAATTAGTCAGTTGTTATGCTCGCTATTGTCTTCACTCAGACAAAGTGTCAGCGAGGGAATTCATGAGACTAATAGGTCTGTGCGGAGCTGCCTCGGATCTCATTCCGATGGGGCGGCTACGCACCCGTCCTCTCCAGGTCTATCTGACTCAGAATTGGAGAGTGAAGATTCATTCGCTCGAAACGGACATACTCTTGTCAAGCCAAGTGAAACAAGAGATTCAGACTTGGGCAGACATACAGTGGTTAACTCAGGGAGTTCCACTGCAGTTGCCAGATCCGAGTTTTACGATTATGACGGATGCCAGTCAAACAGGCTGGGGCGCGACACTGAGCCCATCGGATTTGAAGTGCCAGGGTCTTTGGGATCCGCAGTTTCTAAGCAAGCACATCAACATCAAAGAGATGATGTCGATTTGGCTTGCTCTACGTCATTGGATAGACGTTATTCAGAATGCACACGTGCAAATTATGTCCGACAATACGACAGTAGTTGCGTATATTCGGAACCAAGGTGGCACTCATTCCATTCCGTTGCTCAATCTAACGGAAAGAATTCTTCTGTTTGTATTAGAACATCAGATTCTTCTCTCCATCCGTCATATTCCGGGTCGTCTGAACGTCTTAGCAGACTCCCTTTCACGGAGGGGTCGCCTGTTGCCGTCAGAATGGACTCTCAACAAGCAAGTATTCAATCAGATTTGCTACCAATGGGAACGGCCAATGATAGATTTATTTGTGACACATCTCAACAACCAGTTGCAGACGTATGTGTCACCTTGTCCGGATCCTCGAGCGTTTGCAGTAGACGCTCTCTCGATCTCTTGGGACGGAATGATAGGATATGCATATCCTCCAGTGCCGTTGATTCAGCAGATATTGCTCAAGATAAAACAATCGCAATGCAAGATTCTGTTGGTAGCATCTCTGTCTCCACAGAGACCGTGGATAAATCTACTCAGGTGTCTGTTGTGGGACATGCCGAGGAAGCTTCCTCAACGGGAAGATCTTCTTTCGCAAGGGAAATCGCGCATCCTCCATCACAATCCGCAAGGTCTAAACCTTCATGTATTTCCATTGTGCGGTCCTTCTTGCACGGAAAACATTTTACAGGATGAGCAGTGGACGCGATTTCTAACTGCAGGAGGACCTCCTCTTCGCTAAACTATGCTGCTAAGTGGAGGGTCTTTTGTCAGTGGTGTGAGGATCATTCAGTAGATATTTATGATCCCTCCATTCCAGACATAGCAAACTTTCTAGTATACTTGTTTGATGAGATTAATCTGCAGCCTATCACCATTAAGGGTTATAGGTCTATGCTATCTGATACCTATGCACATCATGATAGCTTGAGGATTGGAACTAATGTCTCTTTATCTAAGTTAGTTAGAAATTTTTCGATAAATAGACCTAGAACCCTTAGATTAATTCCGAAGTGGAATTTGGCCTGGGTTCTTCTTAAGCTAAAAGAAGCGCCTTTTGAGCCTCTTGACACAGTTGACTTCAAATTCTTAACATATAAGACAGCTTTTCTCTTAGCTTTCTCTTCTGCTAGAAGAGTTAGTGAGCTTCATGCACTATCTGTGGAGGATTCTCACTACCATAGTGTCGGTAATACTATTACCTTTACCACTAATGTTGGATTTTTGGCTAAGAATCAGGCTCCTAATAAGTATCCTGAACCTATTATTATTAAGGCCCTTCCATCATCTGATGGGCGTAGGCCTCTACTGTGTCCTGTTAGAGCAATACGTATTTACAGACGTAGATCTGAGTTCATCAGAAAGGGACGTAAGCGTTTCTTTCTGTCTTTGATGCCTAATAGAAAGGATATTATGGTTCATTCTATTGCTAGATGGATTCAATTAACTATTCGAACTGCTTATGAAAAATTATCTTCCTCTCAGCAGTCGGCACTCAAGATCTCAGCTCATGAAGTAAGAGCTCTTTCTACTTCTTGGGCCTATGCTAATTGTATTGCTATTACTGATCTAATGAAGGCTGCATATTGGTCTCAACCTTCCACATTCACTAATTTTTATCTCAGAAATATTGAGTCCATTTCTGGAGACCTCCATTGTTTAGGTCCGTTATCAGTTGCTCAGAATATCGTCCACTAAACAGTTGCAACTATAGTTATGTAGGCTTTCTGTTCCGGCAGTGACTCTGTCCTGCTGCCCTCTTCGCTCTGGGGTATTTGACCCAGGGCAAGGGGAAGGGGGGGGGGGGGGCGGGTGTTCCCTTAGGTCACCTGCTTTATAGTGAAAAGCAAGGGAATACCTCCCCCAGAGTCAGTAATTCTGAGTCGGTACCGGGATGGTTTTAAAGTGTAAGATAATGTTTAATCATCCATGTAATATTTTTAAAGTGTAGCTCGGTGTGAAGCATTTGTATATGTCATGTGTCAAACGAGCGTTAATATACAATCCTCGGACACTTTTAATGAATATAAAGAGTCTCATTTCTCTGGACTTCCTTTATTTATTGGCTTACCTTTAAAAATATTAGTATAAAGGGTTATACTGGATGTTAATAGAGATCATTGATTATTATGCTCAATTACTGATCGGTGTTGTGTCTTTCTTCTTTATTATAAATAGGAAAGATACATGTAAAGCCTATCTCTTCTTTTCTCCTGGAGAGGATATTCTTTTATACATAATTGAGCTTATTGGATTTTCCTTTATGTCCTAGGCCCTCCAGCCTATTTACTATTCAGCTAAGTCTGGGTCATTGGTACAGTATAAAAATGTTAAAAAATTTATAGTAATTTATATATTTTTTATACTTACCAATGACCCAGACGGGGATGGCCCTCCCAGGAGTTGGGAACTCATACCTCCCCGCTGAGTACATAACGCCTACCAGGCACTGGTTGTAAGAATGATAATTGGCGCCAATTTCGGGACTTCCTCGACACTGCGCATGCGCAGAGGAGTCGATGTATGGAGGGCCATATAGGACATGTATATTTCGGTTTTTGATGCAAATTTTGGGGATTGGGGGGGCAAAATTTGTGTTTGGCCCTGAATTAAGGAGATTAGCACCAGCTAAGTCTGGGTCATTGGTAAGTATAAAAAATATATAAATTACTATAAATTTTTAAACTTTTCTGGCTTGTGTATCTACCTCACTAGGTTCATGTGTACTTTTTATTTTATGATTGTTTTTGTGTTCATCATTTGCATTTTTGGTCGAGTTGTGTTAACAACCGAGACCTATGGTTTAGCAATGGTCGGTGGGCATCCAGGTATCCTTGCGCAGTTAGCTCAATAACTTGAACAAATGTTCTCCAATTTGACTAATATTTGCCACCATACAGGTCTTTTGCAATAATGTCTCAAGCGAGTTCGAAAACTGGCCCGGCCCGATTTTTTGTTACAGAGTTATGGGCCTTAATTAGTCAATTTTATGAATTTTGAGCTCATTTTCACAATAACTTGAACGAACATTCTCCGATTTGACTAATATTTTCCGTACAGGTCTTTTGCAATAATATCTCAAGCTGGTTTGAAAACTGGCCTGGCCCAAATTTCATTACAGAGTTATGGGCCCTAATTAATTTTTACGAATTCGGATCTTATTACTATTATAACTTGAACAAAGGTTCCAGATTTGACAACGAGCATATGACTGATGACCAGGTTATGGACATGCAACACTCTCCGATTGCCACCACAACTCAATGCCTGCATCTCTGATGCACAACTCTTGTTCAGCATTAAAATTGTCACTTTTGGGCACATTTTAGCTCTGGGAAAATTGTAGGAAAACACTAAGCTCCAGTGACAAATATATCAGCCATTCAACAACCTTTAAATTGCCATATCTCGAAAAGTATTAAGATTAAGTATTATTAATATTTAGTATTTTTTTAATTCTGTAAAATTGCTTTGTTTGTTAAGCATTATAGAAGCATTTCGTCGCCTGAGTGCTAGAATGTTCTATGTCCCCCATGGGACATAGAACATTCTAGCACTCAGGCGACGATTTAGCATCAGAATTTGAGAGGTATTGTGCACTTTGAAAATCATATAATATCCCTAGTGTTAGGTGAGCTTGCCTTGCTTTGATTTCAGATCGGCAGTAGAGAGAGGGAGCAATTGTTTGCCTGAAAAGGCAAGGCCTGTCTAAGTGCATGTCTGAAAATCACATTGGGTGGGCATGAAATCACAGGTCAAATTCAGTTCAGAATCACCAAATTGGGCCAACATCATTTAACCTTTTACCCAACATAACGGCCCAAACCGGCCAGTGCAATTCTCAAAATTCGCCAATTAATTATAATTCTTTTTTCATTTTTTTTTTAAAAACATAGGTTGTGACCCCTCGTTGGAACGAGCTCGTCTATGTTTTTGAGACAAAAAATGAGTTATTCAAGGATTTTTTTTTGCTGCAAGTGTCGTCTGCTTTTCATGTTAGGTAAAAGGTAAAATACAAAGTTAGTAATCAACCGAACCTTGGTATTCACATTTGACATTAACCGATAACCATCCATTGGTGGACCATCAGTGGTTGACTTTTAACATCGGTGGGTGCAGATGTTTCCTTTTACAAGTAGAAATAAATGCCAAGTTGTTGTTTGATGATCTAATTGATGTAATTCCCATTGAATAGGGTACAATTAATCATTTAGAAACACTGTATTTGTAACAAGAATGCATGATGAATGGAAGGGATCCGAATATGCTTCACCCAGTAAATAGTCATTGATAAATTAGTTTTGCGATTGGCTGTAGTATAGGAGTTGGCCTAATCATGGTGTATGGTGCAGTCATGTGTCAAATAGAATGTGACCTGCAATTCCCTATATGGTACAGTAGAATCCTCTTAATTGAATATCCATTTTGCCAGTGAAAATTATTCAATTAACAGGAGTATACAATTAACAGGGATTTGGTCAGTTTCCTATGTTCTGGATGTAAACTGAGCATTTATTCTATTATATCTTGTTTGACAGAGCTCATAGAGCTCTGTCAAACAAGATATAATAGAATAAATGCCTGTATTGGATGTAGTGAGGCCAAAAAGGTTGATAAATAAGGGGAATTTGGTGCGTGTCACAGTAATTATTTTGACATATTACAAAAAGTTATATACAATTAACAAGAGTTTACTCTACAACCCATATGCAATTAACAGATCAAATTTGTACTGAAGGTATGGTAAATGGTTTTGTGTTCGAAAATTATATTCAGTTAACAGGGATATACAATTAAGAGATATCCCATTAAGTGGGCTCCACTGTATCAGGCTACTTGATTGGACAATGACATGATATTTTTATACTGTACCAATGACCCAGACATAGCTGGTGCTAACTCTTAAAATATAGGGCCAAACACAAATTTTGCCCCCCAATCCCCAAAATTTGCATCTAAAACTAAAGAAAACATGTCCTGAGAGGCCCTCCACACCTCGCCCCTACTGCGCATGCGCAGTGTCAAGGACGTTCCGAAATTGGCGCCATTAATTATTCTAAGTTTGGCCCTTCATCAGTTAACATCTGACTGATCTTTGTGCTTTTAAATCTCAGTTTAAATGATGCCAGACACATAAATATTAGTGAAATGGTGATTCTAAGGAGGATAGAAAAGGAGGAGAGGAAAAGAATGTGTGACAGAATATTATCAGGGCTGTAACTTAAAATTTTTTAATGAAATTATGTTAAGTTACCTATTTTCAAGGCAGCAGCCATTTTGTTGTCATTCTGATTATTTAGTTACACTGTTTTTTCAAGTGTTTTTCCTCTCTCCCTGTCCTTTAAGTTCCCCCTTGCTATTCTCCCATGCTTTTGGCATAATTTCTGTAATTATTATTACTAAAAATTTCTTGGGAGTTTAGCTGAATAACAGAATGAATTCTGTTTTTTCCCCATGTTTACGTCTTCACCTACGGGTGGTTAGGCGTTGTGTTCTGCATCTACCATCTGATGTTCTGCAGTTTCTTCCCTGGAAGTCTCTGTTTTGCATCAGATGGTGTATATTTTGATAACTGATTTCGGGCCTGGGTGCCTGGAGTCTTATTTTAGTGTTTTTACACTCATTGTTTACATTTACAAACAGCCCTCTGTGTGAGGGGGGGATTTCTAAATAATAATATCTTTATGTTATTTCAATCATAACTAGATACATTATTATTGTTCGTAAGTGTTGAATAAATTGTTTAAAATATTTTTAAAATTTTTGTCCACACTTAGGCTTGGGATCCATTGGGGCTCAACGTTACTTTTCAGAAACTTGGGCTGTTCTGAAAAAATATTTTTTCAAAATATTTTGATTTCAATTATTTTTTCTATATTAATGGATCATATTATTATTATGTATTTTGATTGCCAGGGGTTAGTGCGAGTACCAGGACTTGTTTTCTTTTCACATTGAAAGGATATTGATCAATTGTTTCAAGAGGAAGTCTTCCTCTGACCTTATTATCATTCTATATGTGGTCTGTGTACTCGCATTAACTCCGGTTCTGTATCATATGATTTTGATGACAATATCGGAAGCGTATGTCACGGTATGTTGTTGGGGATTTGGACACTCGGTCCTTTCCCCGTAGGGTCACTCTACTTTATCAATTTCTATTTCAGACGATCAAGATTAGGGTGATGTATCTGTGATGTCTTCCAACAGTGTGCCTCCGTCGTCACAATTAATGAAGGGCTAGCGGAAAAGTGCTCATGTAATACGCCAATTGCCTAAGAGGACCCTAGTAGGTTCGACGGCCTTTGACGTCCGCTAGCTCGCCCGGTGTAGCGTCCATTCACCGAATGGTTCGGCAGCCGGGTTCGTCCGTTGCGGTCTAGAAGGAATTTTGGGGTGATGCGAGCACTATAAAATTAACTTAATGCACACCCAGTGACGGCGGATCGGAGGGAGAACGGAGGAAGCCTTTTAGTCCGGTTCATAGCTCGTTCCGGTCCATCCGGACGGCAAGCGAGAGAGGCCCCTCTCTCGTTCAACAACATCTGGCCCCAGATGTTGTGGTATAAATGTGTCGTTAGCGGAGCATACGTCCGTCGCTCGGGACGCTCCGTTGTATAGGCAGTCCGCTGAGACTGCTAAGGCTTCCTCTTCTCGTCAGCGCACACGACCGCACCTTGGCTGCGTGACCGCCGATATATTACCAGCTTCGCCGATCAAGGATTCTTCGGCGACCAGGTCACACCATCCGGCAGCCAGGGATTCGAGACCGATGGACTCCGGACGTTCGCATAGGAAAGTATGCGGGAGCCATCTGATGCGGAGCTGCCCTCGGCGAAGCAGCGATAGACTGCGCCTCCGCAGGTCTCGACGCCGGACATTCTTGTGCACATAGCACAGCTTATCGCAGCATCCCAGCAGCCGACAGAAACGGTGTCGGATCGAGATTTATCCGACAGCGCTGGGTCGGTAGCCGGGGACTCGAGGCCTGCAGACTCCGGACGTTCGCATAGGAAGTATGCGGGAGTCAACGTACACGGAGCTTCCAGCGGCAATGCATCGTAAGTCCGCTACTGCACAGGCCTCGGGAACGGACGTGCTTTCCTTAATAGCACAGTTTATCGCAGCATCCCAGCATCAACTGAATCTGTCGCATATATTTTATCCGACGATGCTGGGTCGGGACGCTCCGCGGAAGCGGGTACGGACGTCCGAAAGTTTCATCCCGTCCGACGGGATACCGAAAGGGATTCGGTGGATTTCAAGCTTTCCCTTTCGGAACAACATATGCTGCGATGCCGGATAAGAAACTGATAGCGTCGGTGGACTTAGAAATTTTTGGTTCGGTTCAGGGACATCGTCCCTCAGTTCCGACATAGTCCAATAATGTCACACAAACTTTCGAATTATTGAACGACGCTATATATATTATTATTTTATGCTTGCTATCCAAGCATTTCTGGTTTCTTGTTCGAAGAGTTATGGAGATGTCTTTCAAAAGTGTGCCTCTGTCGTCATAGTTAATGAAGAGTTAGCGGCAATAAGTGCTCATGGAATATGTCTATCGCTTACGGAGTGACATTCGCTAGCTCACCCGGTGTAGCGTACATTCATCGAATGGTTCGGCTGCCGGGTTCGTCCGTTGCGGTCTAGGAAGGAGATTTGGGTGATGCGAGCACTTTAATTACTTTAGTACTCACCCAGTGACGGCAGATTGAGGACAGATCGGAGGAAGCCAACAACATAGGGGACCGCATGTTGTGGTTCAGATTTTTTACATTCGGAGCATATATCCGTTGCTCGGGACGCTCCGTTATATTGACAGTCCGAGAGACTGTCTTTAATGCTTCCTCATCCTCACAGCAGGGCACACGACCGCACATTGGCTACGTGACCTCGAGTATCCGATCAGTTTCGGCATTCAGTGATTCCACAGCGAATAGGTCGCGCCATCCGGTAGCCAAGGGACACGAGGCCTATACACTCCGTTCGCTCGCATATTGGAAGTATGCACGGGGTAACGATCTCGGAGCTTCCTGCGGCAATGCATCGTAAGACCGCTGCTCCTCAGGCCTCAGTGACGGACGTGCTATCCGAGTTAGCACAGTTGTTTCGCAGCATCCCAGCTATTGACGGTTTCTCGGTCGAATCAGGAATTATCCGACGGCGCTGGGTCGGTGCGGTCCGCGGTTGCATCAAGCTACGGACGACCGAACGCTTTATAGGGTCCGACAGGATGGCGAAAGGGATTCGAAAGATTTCGAGTTTTCCCTTTAGTAGTATCGGAAGATGCCTTTCATATCTTCTGGCATTTCTTCCAGTGATTATTTTTCGGACTTCATTGCTGCGATCTTGGATAAGAGACTTATAGCGTCATTGGACTCGGATTTTTCGATCGGTACAGGGACTTTGTCCCTGACTTACCGACGCAGTCCAATATTGTCATTACAACATGTGTTTTATTTTTCGACGCTATATATTTATATATATATACAAGCCTGCTACTAAGCATGATAGTTTAGTTTCTTGTCCGCGTGGCTCATTTCTGCCATTTTATCTTTTTTACATATAGTTTATTTTGGCAGAGCAGGGCATACCGAGAGTTCATATGCGTCTAGACGGTGTGATTAAAGACTGCATATATTCTTTTTCGCCGTTTATGTCTTTTCCAATTTCAATGTTGGGAACGACATTATGTATAGTAGACTTAACTTAGACGCTTTATTATACGTAATCCGCCTTACTGAGGCGTTATCATTACGTCTTCAAGAAAAGATTTACGGGATATTATTCTCAATGTAATTTCTTTTGAGGGCAGTAGTTTGTTCACGTATAACTCCGCCCTTCAGTGGCTGATTGGAGTTGGTTAGACGTGATGCAGCCCTAGCTACATCCACGCGTGGATAGTAGGTTAAGAACTCTCTCAGAGTCGCTTCGTTCTCGGAGGAGCTTCTCTTCGACGGCAACTTTCCGGCAATCCATGAATTGCTCGATTTATACATTCTCTTGTCTATCTAGTGTTACAAGAGATTCAGACTGGGGCAAACATTCGGTGGTTGACTCAGAGAGTGCCGCCGCAGTTGCCGGACCCGAGTGTGGCTGTTATGACGGTTGCCAGTCAAACAGATTGGGATTTATACTGATCCCTACGGATTCGAAGTGCCAGGGTCTTTGCGTTCCGCAGTCTTTTAGCTATTAGTTTAACTTCCGCGGAATAATGTTTTTTTAGGCTTGCTTTATGTCATTGCATGAACATTATTCAGAAACGCATGCCCAAATTCCTGTCCTTTAATTCGACAGTAGTGGCGTATCTCCGGAACCAGGGAGGCACTCTTTCGTTTCCGTTATTCAATTTAATGGAAAGAATCCGTCTGTTGGTTATAGTACACCAAGTTCAGTTTTGGTCCGTCATATTCTGGGTCGTCTGATTGTTTTATTGCACTCCCGTTCTCTTACGGGTCGCTTGTTGCTGTCAGAATGGACTCTCAACAAACAAGTATTCAATCAGATTTGCTATCTATGGGAGCGCCCAATGATGTTTGATTTATGACACAGCTTGCTAATCAATTGCAGACGTATGTGTTGGCTTGTCCAGATCTCTGAGCTAATACTGTTAACGCTCTATTGATCTATAGGACGGAATGATACGATACGCGTATCCTCCGGCGCTGTTGTTTTTAGCAGGTATTGCTAAGATAAACAACCACAATACATTTCTGTTGATAGCATCTCTATCTTCACAGAGATCATGAGTAATTTACTCTCTTGTCTACTGTGGATCTTAACGTGAAATCTTCCTCTATGTAAGGATCTTTTTTCACTAGGTAAATCGTGTCATCTTTATCACAACCAGCAAGGTCGCAACCTTCATGTATTCCGTTGTGTGGTCCGTATTGCATTGTAAGCACTGTACTGGACGAGCTTTGGACGCGATTTCTTACTATAGGAGATCCTCTTCTTCGCTATTCTATGCGACTAAAGTGGAGGCTCTTCCGTTGTGGTGTAGGGATCATTATGTTCATATGGTTGATCCCTCCATACTACTCATTGCTATTTTTTAGTATACTTGTTTCACAAGATCTACTGCAGCCTGTGGTTATTTAGGTTATAGGTTTATGTTACCTCATACCTATGCACTCTATGATAGTTTACAATTGAGTCTTTTGTCTCTTTATCTAAGTCAGTTAGTAACTTTTTGATAAATAGACTTAGAATCTTTAGATTAAATTCCTATACGGATTTTAACTTCAGGTTCTTATTTAGCTAAGTAATCATTTGAGCCTCTGGAAACAGTAGTTTTCAAATTCTGACCTTTTAGACAGTAATTCTGTTGGTTTCTCTTTTACTGTAGAGTCAGTGAGTTTCATGCACTATCGATGAATGATTTTCACTTTCATAGTTTCGGAATCAATACTTCCGTTACTATTTAGGTTGGATTGTTGCATAAGAGTTAGGCTCCTATTATCCGGAACCTATTTTAAGGTCCTTCCGTCTTCGTATGGGCATAGGCCTTTACTCTTTCCGGGTACAGTTTATGTATTTATAAACAGATATCTGTTTATTACAAGGGCGTAAGCTTCTTCTGTCTTTGATGTCTAGTAGAAGGACGTTACGCTCCATTTTATTGTTAATGGATTCTATTAACTAGCGTACTGCTTATGGTATATCATTGCCTTAGCAGTTGTGCTTAAGATTTCGGCTCATGAAGTAAGAGTTCTTCTACTTCTTGGGCTTACATTAATAGTGTTGCTATTATAGATTTTTGAAGGCTGCTCATTGCGCTCAGCCATCCATTCATGAATTTTATCTCAGAAATATCGAGTCCATTTCTGGAGGCCTCTATTGTTAGGTCTATTATCTACTGCTCAGAATGTCATTCACTTAACAGTTGCTACTATAGCTAGGTAGGCTGTCTGTTTCGGCAGTGTCTCCGTTCGGCTGCCCTCTTCGCTCTGGGCTATTTGACCCAGGGCAAGAAAAAGGGGGGGGGAGGGTGTTCCCTTGGGTCACCTGTTTTTACTATGAAAACAAGGGGATACCTCCTCCGGAGTTAGTAATTCTGAGCTGTTATTGGGATGGTTGTTTAGTGAGAAGTTTAAGTTTATAAAATTCATTCAAGTCTTAGTTTTTAAAGTATAGCTTTTGAATATTGCATATGTCAACGGACATGATTATGCAATTCTCACACACTTTTAGGAGTATAAGAGTCTCTATTCTCTAGACTTACTTTATTATTGGCTTACTTTAAAAATTATTAGTATTAGGATTATTGGATATTAATAGAGTACATGGATGTATGAAGCTCAATTTTTGGAAGGCGTTGTATCTTTCTAATTTATCATAAATAAGAAAGATACATGTAAGGCCTATTACTTCTTTTCCCTACAGGGGATGACTCTATTTTATTTTATTGAGCGTATTCCATTTTGCTCTATGTCCTTGGCCCTCCAGCCTTTTTACTATTCAGCTATGTCTGGGTCATTGGTACAGTATAAAAATGTTAAAAAATTTATAGTAATTTATATATTTTTTATACTTACCAATGACCCAGACGGGGATGGCCCTCCCAGGAGTTGGGAACTCTTGCCTCCCCGCTGAGTACATAGCGCTTACCAGGCACTGGTTATTAGAATGATTAATGGCGCCAATTTCGGAACGTCCTTGACACTGCGCATGCGCAGTAGGGGCGAGGTGTGGAGGGCCTCTCAGGACATGTTTTCTTTAGTTTTAGATGCAAATTTTGGGGATTGGGGGGCAAAATTTGTGTTTGGCCCTATATTTTAAGAGTTAGCACCAGCTATGTCTGGGTCATTGGTAAGTATAAAAAATATATAAATTACTATAAATTTTTTAACTTTTTGGTTACGTGGCATCAACACTAAATATAATTATTTGTCAACATTTAGTCCAGCAATAATGCAAATAAATGTCATGTTGATATTTAAAATATTGTAAATTGCCAATGGAATTTGCCAAAGTGAAAACAGTTTTATCAATTATATACCAACAATAAGTTGAACAAGACAAGTTTGAGGTATGACAATGTCTGCCCAACAAGATAATATGTGGTGGTATGAGTTTCACATTACCTAATTTCATAATATGATAATTAAGTGGGTTGATTTTGAAGAACTGAAACAGAAATCAACCGTCACTGAATGTCAGATCAGCTAGCCAGAATGTTTATTTACAGGCCTGGCATTCTGAAAAATGCAGGAGGGCAAAAAATCGCTCTCCTCAATCAGCTTAGGAGAGCAATTAGCTTTACACAGCATTTTAAGTATCCAATTGAACGAACTCATTGAAACTGAAACCAACAGACTACATCAGTGATTTTATTAACTTTACTAAGGTAAAGCGAAATCTCTTAGACATCTAGATGTCTCACTCAACAACCGAACACACACTTGACAAGACCTGTGTGTGTACCCAGACCTGTTGTCCAAGAAAGTCATACACCTACCACTACCACCTTCAACCCCCCAAGGGGGTTGAAGGTGTTAGTGGTAGGCGTATGACTTTCTTGGACAACAGGTCTGCTTGAATCTACAGACACATCCTGGTGCAAGTGCTTCAAGTGACAGGATAGTAGTAATGGTAGTATATTATAGTGTCAATATTTCTTGAATAATTACCCCTCAAACTGTGATGTCAGTTGTTGAACTTGAAACTGACAGAAAAAAAAATATTGCTGTGACCCATTTTGCTTCAAATGATTGCAACTGTGTTTGGGTATGGTTACAGCCATTACCTTTTACCACTAAACCACTTTCAAAATGAAATTACGTGATGTTATGTGACTTCGAAGTTAAATTACATTTTTGCTTTACAACAAAAATTTAATGTGAGCATAATACATGTAATCTCAATCATCCCAGACCAAAATATTTAGGAGGGCAATTTTTTGCTCTCCTTAATTCTTTCAGGAGGGCAGTAAGGAGAGCTAAAAAATCACTCTCCTGAAATTGCCAAGCCTGTATTTAGGCTGCACACACTTCATGTGAGGCTTGTATGTGTGTTAGGAGAATAATAATTGCCCCCAGATGTTAATTACAAGAATTTTAATTGCTTGTACATAACTTATTTGACATTGCTCCATCAAAGTTTACCCAAAAGGAACAATATTTATTTTGTATTTTCGTGCAAAACATTTAAATACGAGAACTGTGTTAAAATATCTTGTATGAAAACATGAAAAAAAAATCGTTCAGTTAATTTTTCGTACTGAATTTGTTCAACTGTAGAAAACATGAATTAAATTTATTTGTTAATTAGTCAAGAAATCTGAATGTAGTCATCAGTATCAGGACTATGGTATTGGTTACAGGTGGTACTGATAACTGTGTTCAGATTTTGAACTAGTCTATGATATACCGGTATATTGTGGTATTTTTTTCAATGCTGATACCGGGGTGCCACGATATCTTCCCCCCTGGATATCTTCTCCCCCCCCCATCTTCCCTCCAGGGGGGGGGGGGAGATAACCTAGGTTATCTTCCCCCCATCCTGGATATCTTCCCCCCACCTCAAAAATAAAATATAAAAAGGACTGAACAAAAAGATAAAGATAAGAACATTTTTATTTATGGAATTTTCATTGAAATTAACACAAAAAAGTGGTTCAACTCTTTAATATATACATGACCAGTGAACAGAAAATAGACAATCTCAGAAGCAACTATTTCACAAATATCTATAGGTTTTTTTTACACCGTGGAGCCAACCATAACAAACTCCAAACAATGGCTGCAAAAGGTTCTATGAATGTCTATTAGGAGTTTGACATGGGTGGGGGGAAGATATCTAGGCCTGGTTATCTTCCCCCCCCCCCCCCCCCCATGTCAAAAAATATAGAACAAATTAAAAACAGTTTCAACTTGGCTTATGCCATTTCATCATCAAATAATGTCAAATCAATCAAAAACATTTTTTGTCATGGGTGGGGGGGAAGATATCCAGGGGTGGTGGGGGGGGGGGAGATATCTTGCTACACCGGTATTGAAATTTGAATACCGTGTAGCCCCATCTTTTGCAGTAAAAAGTGAGCAAAATCAGAATTAAGCCCTCAAGGGTTAAAATGAAATGAGTTAATTATGCACTTTCTGTATATTCTGTGTGTGAAAAGACAGTGGGTATCCTCTCAAGCATGTTCATAATTTGCAAAAAAAAAATAAAAATTAAAAAAAAAAACACCACCCTCCTTCCCTCACTGATTTAAAAAAAGTTGTCTGTGAATCAATTAATGTATTTGGTGTGGCCTAATATAAAATATTCTTTTTCCATTTTAGGAAGAGATTAAGACTCAGCCGACTGACTATGATCAACTTGCCAAATATGTGAGAAGAAGAATTACAGCTAAACCTGATGTGCCTTATCTTTCAACTGCTGATCAAAACGATTTAGTATGTATCTATCTCACTAGGTTCAGAGTGCCTTATCTTTCAATTGATAATCAAAACGATTTAGTGTGTATCTGCCTCACTAGGTTCAGAGTGCCTTATCTTTCAACTGACAATAAAAAAGATTTAGTATGTATCTACCTCACTAGGTTCAGAGTGCCTTATCTTTCAACTGACAATAAAAACGATTTAGTGTGTATCTGCCTCACTAGGTTCAGAGTGCCTTATCTTTCAACTGACAATAAAAAAGATTTAGTATGTATCTACCTCACTAGGTTCAGAGTGCCTTATCTTTCAACTGACAATCAAAACGATTTAGTGTGTATCTGCCTCACTAGGTTCAGAGTGCCTTATCTTTCAACTGACAATAAAAAAGATTTAGTATGTATCTACCTCACTAGGTTCAGAGTGCCTTATCTTTCAACTGACAATCAAAACGATTTAGTATGTATCTACCTCACTAGGTTCAGAGTGCCTTATCTTTCAACTGACAATCAAAACGATTTAGTGTGTATCTGCCTCACTAGGTTCAGAGTGCCTTATCTTTCAACTGACAATAAAAAAGATTTAGTATGTATCTATCTCACTAGGTTCAGAGTGCCTTATCTTTCAACTGATAATCAAAAAGATTTAGTATGTATCTACCTCACTAGGTTCAGAGTGCCTTATCTTTCAATTGCTAATCAAAAAGATTTAGTATGTATCTACCTCACTAGGTTCAGAGTGCCTTATCTTTCAATTGATAATCAAAAAGATTCAGTATGTATCTACCTCACTAGGTTCAGACCCTAGAATTATGATGTTTACTATTTAACCCATCACAAGAAGCCTGGTGGCTCAATGATTATATCACTGGACATCAAGCCAAAAGGTCTTTGGTTTGATCCCACAAACAACATACCCCAAAATCCGTTAAAATATGCCTTGGGGCCAGGCCTGAAAATAAGCAGTCTGACATTTGCAGAATGGGGTCCCCAGAGGGTGAATTTGATGATGCTATCCCATACAGTGGGCCAATTTATCCTCTGAGTACCTCTCTCTGTTTAGTTTTGAGACCCTGATTCAGATTGAGGTTTTCAGAGGGTAAATTTAGTGATGCTACCCTGCTGTGCAAGGTAGCATCACTAAATCCACCCTCTGTGGACCTCATTTTACAGATGACAGTCTGCTTATTTTCTGGCTTGCTTGGGGCACATTTTTCACAGCATTTTGAATTTGGGTGTTGTGTTGGAAGTTGAAGTAAGGAGTAAAGAATGTTCATGTTGCGGATTTTATGCTCTGAATTTTAACAAACTTACTGCGTCTGGGCTTTCAAATTTCCATATACTGGGAGTTTTATGGCTCGTCTCTGATGTTTTTTTCTTTGCTATTAAATTTGGCTGTGAACAGTCTGCTATTACAGCTAAATCAACTGTTGTGCCAGAGGTGAAGCAGACAAGGTGTGTGCTTGTCTTAGGAAACATGACCTCATCTCAGGTCGATCTGGGTGCGATAGAGTCCAGATGAGCCCGTGGTGAGGCCAAGTCTTACTGAGACGAGTTATGCTCACACTAGAAGTAACTATTTTGTTTTTTTGTCACCTTATGCCCCCGACTTGAAAAATCGAAGTGGTATCTAGTGGAGATCTCCGTCTGTCCTTTTGTCTTTTCTGTTTTTATAGCAACATTTTACCTTGACTGAGAAAATTTTTTGTGGTCGGGGGCATTAGCAGCGCTTTGCGATGCAGGCCTCTTGTTTCAACTTATATTCACTCTCTTGAGAATATTTCAGCTTTTTGACTTATTTCAACTTACATCCTGATAAATAACTGCAAAACCATAGGCTATTGTTTGTTTGTTTGTTTATGGGGATTTCATCCATTACCTAACATGAAAAGCAGACGAAGCTTGCAAATAAAATTATTCAATAACTAATGTTTTACATTTTTTGCGTCAAAAACATAGCTTTTGACCCTTCATTGGAACGAGCTTGTTCTAATGAGTGGTTAGAAGCTATGTTTTTGAGGCAAAAAAAAATGAACAGAAATACTGAAAATTGACGGGTTAAGCACGCTTTCAACAGCCATGGTCTTGTCGTGCCAGACCATTTTACAGGTAGGGGAAACCAGATTACACGCAGAGAACCACTGATTAGCGGCAATCAACAGTCAGACTCCCCAATTTAATTACCAACTATGCACACGTGAGTTGGTAATGGTTGAAGACAAGTGCTCTATGGACGTGCAGTACGCCTTATACATCCTACCATGTCCCCCACATGCCACGTGGGAAATCTAGATGAAGTGTCTTGCCTAATGTCCCAATACAATTACCGTCTTTTAACCCTTTACCCAACGTAACGGCCAAAACTGGCCAGTGCCATTCAAAAAAATCGCCAATTAATTTTTATTATTTTTTCGTCTCAAAAACATAGGTTATGACCCCTCTTTGAGCTCGTTTCAATGAGGGGTCATAACCTATATTTTGGAGACAAAAATGAAAATTAGTTAATCAAGAATTTTTTTTGCAAGTGTTGTCTGCTTTTCATGTTCGGTAAAGGGTTAACGCATTTAACAGTATTTTCTCAGCCATCTTTCCACATAACAGATTGATACATTAATGTGCACTATATATAGGTTATGACCCCTCGTTGGAATGAGCTCAATGAGCTCGTTCCAATGAGGGGTCATAACCTATATATTTTTATACTGTACCAATGACCCAGACATAGCTGGTGCTAACTCTTAAAATATAGGGCCAAACACAAATTTTGCCCCCCAAATCCCCAAAATTTGCATCTAAAACTAAAGAAAACATGTCCTGAAAGGCCCTCCACACTTCGCCCCTACTGCGCATGCGCAGTGTCAAGGACGTTCCGAAATTGGCGCCATTTATCATTCTAAGTTTGGCCCTTCATCAGTTAACATCTGACTGATCTTTGTGCTTTTAAATCTCAGTTTAAATGATGCCAGACACATAAATATTAGTGAAATGGTGATTCTAAGGAGGATAGAGAAGGAGGAGAGGAAAAGAATGTGTGACAGAATATTATCAGGGCTGTAACTTAAAATTTTTTAATGAAATTATGTTAAGTTACCTATTTTCAAGGCAGCAGCCATTTTGTTGTCATTCTGATTATTTAGTTACCCTGTTTTTTCAAGTGTTTTCCTCTCTCCCTGTCCTTTAAGTTCCCCCTTGCTATTCTCCCATGCTTTTGGCATAGTTTCTGTAATTATTATTACTAAAATTTCTTGGGAGTTTTAGCTGAATAACAGAATGAATTCTGTTCTTTCCCCATGTTTACGTCTTCACCTACGGGTGGTTAGGCGTTGTGTTCTGCATCTACCATCTGATGTTCTGCAGTTTCTTCCCTGGAAGTCTCTGTTTTGCATCAGATAGTGTATTTTTGGTAACTGATTTCGGGCCTGGGTGCCTGGAGTCTTATTTTAGTGTTTTTACACTCATTGTTTACATTTACAACAGCCCTCTGTGTGAGGGGGGGATTTCTAAAAAATAATATCTTGATGTTATTTTAATCATAACTAGATACATTATTATTGTTCGTAAGTGTTGAATAAATTGTTTAAAATATTTTTAAAATTTTTGTCCACACTTAGGCTTGGGATCCATTGGGGCTCAACGTTACTTTTCAGAAACTTGGGCTGTTCTGAAAAAATATTTTTTCAAAATATTTTGATTTCAATTATTTTTTCTATATTAATGGATCATATTATTATTATGTATTTTGATTGCCAGGGGTTAGTGCGAGTACCAGGACTTGTTTTCTTTTCACATTGAAAGGATATTGATCAATTGTTTTAAGAGGAAGTCTTTCTCTGACTTTATTATCATTCTATATGTGGTCAGTGTACTCGCATTAACTCCTGTTCTGTATCGTATGATTTCGATGACAATATGGGAAGCGTATGTCACGGTATGTTGTTGGGGATTTGGACACTCCGGTCCTTTCCCCGCAGGGTCACTCTACTTTATCAATTTCTATTTCAGACAATCAAGATTAGGGTGATGTATCTGTGATGTCTTCCAACAGTGTGCCTCCGTCGTCACAATTAATGAAGGGCTAGCGGAAAAGTGCTCATGTAATACGCCAATTGCCTAAGAGGACCCTAGTAGGTTCGACGGCCTTTGACGTCCGCTAGCTCGCCCGGTGTAGCGTCCATTCACCGATGGTTCGGCAGCCGGGTTCGTCCGTTGCGGTCTAGAAGGAATTTTGGGGTGATGCGAGCACTATAAAATTAACTTAATGCACACCCAGTGACGGCGGATCGGAGGGAGAACGGAGGAAGCCTTTTAGTCCGGTTCATAGCTTGTTCCGGTCCATCCGGACGGCAAGCGAGAGAGGCCCCTCTCTCGTTCAACAACATCTGGCCCCAGATGTTGTGGTACAAAATGTGTCGCTAGCGGAGCATACGTCCGTCGCTCGGGACACTACGTTGTATAGGCAGTCCGCTGAGACTGCTAAGGCTTCCTCTTCTCGTCAGCGCACACGACCGCACCTTGGCTGCATGACCGCCGATATATTACCAGCTTCGCCGATCAAGGATTCTTCGGCGACCAGGTCACTCCATCCGGCAGCCAGGGATTCGAGACCGATGGACTCCGGACGTTCGCATAGGAAAAGTATGCGGGAGCCATCTGATGCGGAGCTGCCCTCGGCGAAGCAGCGATAGACTGCGCCTCCGCAGGTCTCGACGCCGGACATTCTTGTGCACATAGCACAGCTTATCGCAGCATCCCAGCAGCCGACAGAAACGGTGTCGGATCGAGAATTATCCGACGGCGCTGGGTCGGTAGCCGGGGACTCGAGGCCTGCAGACTCCGGACGTTCGCATCGGAAGTGTGCGGGAGTCAACGTACACGGAGCTTCCGGCGGCAATGCATTGTAAGTCCGCTACTGCACAGGCCTCGGGAACGGACGTGCTTTCCTTAATAGCACAGTTTATCGCAGCATCCCAGCATCAACTGAATCTGTCGCATATATTTTATCCGACGATGCTGGGTCGGGACGCTCCGCGGAAGCGGGTACGGACGTCCGAAAGTTTCATCCGGTCCGACGGGATACCGAAAGGGATTCGGATGATTTCAAGCTTTCCCTTTCGGAACATCATATGCTGCGATGCCGGATAAGAAACTGATAGCGTCGGTGGACTTAGAAATTTTTGGTTCGGTTCAGGGACATCGTCCCTCAGTTCCGACATAGTCCAATAATGTCACACAAACTTTCGAATTATTGAACGACGCTATATATATTATTATTTTATGCTTGCTATCCAAGCATTTCTGGTTTCTTGTTCGAAGAGTTATGGAGATGTCTTTCAAAAGTGTGCCTCTGTCGTCATAGTTAATGAAGAGTTAGCGGCAATAAGTGCTCATGGAATATGTCTATCGCTTACGGAGTGACATTCGCTAGCTCACCCGGTGTAGCGTACATTCATCGAATTGTTCGGCTGCCGGGTTCGTCCGTTGCGGTCTAGGAAGGAGATTTGGGTGATGCGAGCACTTTAATTACTTTAGTACTCACCCAGTGACGGCAGATTGAGGACAGATCGGAGGAAGCCTGTTAGTCCGGTTCCTGGCTTGTCCAGGTCCGTCCGGGCTGTGAGCGAGAGAGGTTCCTCTCTCGCCCAACAACATAGGGGACCGCATGTTGTGGTTCAGATTTTACATTCGGAGCATATGTCCGTTGCTCGGGACGCTCCGTTATATTGACAGTCCGAGAGACTGTCTTTAATGCTTCCTCATCCTCACAGCAGGGCACACGACCGCACATTGGCTACGTGACCTCGAGTATCCGATCAGTTTCGGCATTCAGTGATTCCACGGCGAATAGGTCGCGCCATCCGGTAGCCAAGGGACACGAGGCCTATACACTCCGTTCGCTCGCATATTGGAAGTATGCACGGGGTAACGATCACGGAGCTTCCAGCGGCAATGCATCGTAAGACCGCTTCTCCTCAGGCCTCAGTGACGGACGTGCTATCCGAGTTAGCACAGTTGTTTCGCAGCATCCCAGCAATTGACAGTTTCTCGGTCGAATCAGGAATTATCCGACGGCGCTGGGTCGGTGCGGTCCGCGGTTGCATCAGCTACGGACGACCGAACGCTTTATAGGGTCCGACAGGATGGCGAAAGGGATTCGAAAGATTTCGAGTTTTCCCTTTAGTAGTATCGGAAGATGCCTTTCATATCTTCTGGCATTTCTTCCAGTGATTATTATTTCGGACTTCATTGCTGCGATCTTGGATAAGAGACTTATAGCGTCATTGGACTCGGATTTTTCGATCGGTACAGGGACATTGTCCCTGACTTACCGACGCAGTTCAATATTGTCATTACAACATGTGTTTTATTTTTCGACGCTATATATATATATATATACAAGCCTGCTACTAAGCATGATAGTTTAGTTTCTTGTCCGCGTTGCTCATTTCTGCCATTTTATCATTTTTACAAATAGTTTATTTTGGCAGAGCAGGGCATACCGAGAGTTCATATGCGTCTAGACGGTGTGATTAAAGACTGCATATATTCTTTTTCGCCGTTTATGTCTTTTCCAATTTCAATGTTGGGAACGACATTATGTATAGTAGACTTAACTTAGACGCTTTATTATATGTAATCCGCCGTACTGAGGCGTTATCATTACGTCTTCAAGAAAAGATTTACGGGATATTATTCTCAATGTAATTTCTTTTGAGGGCAGTAGTTTGTTCACGTATAACTCCGCCCTTCAGTGGCTGATTGGAGTTGGTTAGACGTGACGCAGCCCTAGCTACATCCACACGCGTGGATAGTAAGGTTAAGAACTCTCTCAGAGTCGCTTCGTTCTCGGAGGAGCTTCTCTTCGACGGCAACTTTCCGGCAATCCATGAATTGCTCGATTTATACGTTCTCTTGTCTATCTAGTGTTACAAGAGATTCAGACTGGGGCAAACATTCGGTGGTTGACTCAGAGAGTGCCGCCGCAGTTGCCGGACCCGAGTGTGGCTGTTATGACGGTTGCCAGTCAAACAGATTGGGATATATACTGATCCCTACGGATTCGAAGTGCCAGGGTCTTTGTGTTCCGCAGTCTTTTAGCTATCAGTTTAACTTCCGCGGAATAATGTTTTTTAGGCTTGCTTTATGTCATTGCATGAACATTATTCAGAAACGCATGCCCAAATTCCTGTCCTTTAATTCGACAGTAGTGGCGTATCTCCGGAACCAGGGAGGCACTCTTTCGTTTCCGTTATTCAATTTAATGGAAAGAATCCGTCTGTTGGTTATAGTACACCAAGTTCAGTTTTGGTCCGTCATATTCCGGGTCGTCTGATTGTTTTATCGGACTCCCGTTCTCTTACGGGTCGCTTGTTGCTGTCAGAATGGACTCTCAACAAACAAGTATTCAATCAGATTTGCTATCTATGGGAGCGCCCAATGATGATTTATTTATGACACAGCTTGCTAATCAATTGCAGACGTATGTGTTGGCTTGTCCAGATCTCTGAGCTAATAGTCTTAACGCTCTATTGATCTATAGGACGGAATGATAGGATACGCGTATCCTCCGGCACTGTTGTTTTAGCAGGTATTGCTAAGATAAACAACCACAATACATTTCTGTTGATAGCATCTCTATCTTCACAGAGATCATGAGTAATTTACTCTCTTGTCTACTGTGGGTCTTAACGTGAAATCTTCCTCTATGTGAGGATCTTTTTTCACTGGGTAAATCGTGTCATCTTTATCACAACCAGCAAGGTCGCAACCTTCATGTATTCCGTTGTGTGGTCCGTATTGCATTGTAAGCACTGTACTGGACGAGCTTTGGACGCGATTTCT
Source organism: Pictodentalium vernedei (assembly GCA_031216915.1). Taxonomy (NCBI): domain Eukaryota; kingdom Metazoa; phylum Mollusca; class Scaphopoda; order Dentaliida; family Dentaliidae; genus Pictodentalium; species Pictodentalium vernedei. The sequence goes on from CM062293.1 coordinate 41,164,945, forward strand.
TACTGTAGGAGATCCTCTTCTTCGCTATTCTATGCGACTAAAGTGGAGGCTCTTCCGTCGTGGTGTAGGGATCATTATGTTCATATTGTTGATCCCTCCATACTACTCATTGCTATATTTTTATACTGTACCAATGACCCAGACATAGCTGGTGCTAACTCTTAAAATATAGGGCCAAACACAAATTTTGCCCCCCAATCCCCAAAATTTGCATCTAAAACTAAAGAAAACATGTCCTGATAGGCCCTCCACACTTCGCCCCTACTGCGCATGCGCAGTGTCAAGGACGTTCCGAAATTGGCGCCATTTATCATTCTAAGTTTGGCCCTTCATCAGTTAACATCTGACTGATCTTTGTGCTTTTAAATCTCAGTTTAAATGATGCCAGACACATAAATATTAGTGAAATGGTGATTCTAAGGAGGATAGAAAAGGAGGAGAGGAAAAGAATGTGTGACAGAATATTATCAGGGCTGTAACTTAAAATTTTTTAATGAAATTATGTTAAGTTACCTATTTTCAAGGCAGCAGCCATTTTGTTGTCATTCTGATTATTTAGTTACACTGTTTTTTCAAGTGTTTTTCCTCTCTCCCTGTCCTTTAAGTTCCCCCTTGCTATTCTCCCATGCTTTTGGCATAATTTCTGTAATTATTATTACTAAAAATTTCTTGGGAGTTTAGCTGAATAACAGAATGAATTCTGTTCTTTCCCCATGTTTACGTCTTCACCTACGGGTGGTTAGGCATTGTGTTCTGCATCTACCATCTGATGTTCTGCAGTTTCTTCCCTGGAAGTCTCTGTTTTGCATCAGATGGTGTATTTTTGATAACTGATTTCGGGCCTGGGTGCCTGGAGTCTTATTTTAGTGTTTTTACACTCATTGTTTACATTTACAACAGCCCTCTGTGTGAGGGGGGGATTTCTAAATAATAATATCTTTATGTTATTTCAATCATAACTAGATACATTATTATTGTTCGTAAGTGTTGAATAAATTGTTTTAAATATTTTTAAAATTTTTGTCCACACTTAGGCTTGGGATCCATTGGGGCTCAACGTTACTTTTCAGAAACTTGGGCTGTTCTGAAAAAATATTTTTTCAAAATATTTTGATTTCAATTATTTTTTCTATATTAATGGATCATATTATTATTATGTATTTTGATTGCCAGGGGTTAGTGCGAGTACCAGGACTTGTTTTCTTTTCACATTGAAAGGATATTGATCAATTGTTTTAAGAGGAAGTCTTCCTCTGACCTTATTATCATTCTATATGTGGTCAGTGTACTCGCATTAACTCCGGTTCTGTATCGTATGATTTCGATGACAATATGGGAAGCGTATGTCACGGTATGTTGTTGGGGATTTGGACACTCCGGTCCTTTCCCCGCAGGGTCACTCTACTTTATCAATTTCTATTTCAGACGATCAAGATTAGGGTGATGTATCTGTGATGTCTTCCAACAGTGTGCCTCCGTCGTCACAATTAATGAAGGGCTAGCGGAAAAGTGCTCATGTAATACGCCAATTGCCTAAGAGGACCCTAGTAGGTTCGACGGCCTTTGACGTCCGCTAGCTCGCCCGGTGTAGCGTCCATTCACCGAATGGTTCGGCAGCCGGGTTCGTCCGTTGCGGTCTAGAAGGAATTTTGGGGTGATGCGAGCACTATAAAATTAACTTAATGCACACCCAGTGACGGCGGATCGGAGGGAGAACGGAGGAAGCCTTTTAGTCCGGTTCATAGCTCGTTCCGGTCCATCCGGACGGCAAGCGAGAGAGGCCCCTCTCTCGTTCAACAACATCTGGCCCCAGATGTTGTGGTACAAATGTGTCGTTAGCGGAGCATACGTCCGTCGCTCGGGACGCTCCGTTGTATAGGCAGTCTGCTGAGACTGCTAAGGCTTCCTCTTCTCGTCAGCGCACACGACCGCACCTTGGCTGCGTGACCGCCGATATATTACCAGCTTCGCCGATCAAGGATTCTTCGGCGACCAGGTCACACCATCCGGCAGCCAGGGATTCGAGACCGATGGACTCCGGACGTTCGCATAGGAAAAGTATGCGGGAGCCATCTGATGCGGAGCTGCCCTCGGCGAAGCAGCGATAGACTGCGCCTCCGCAGGTCTCGACGCCGGACATTCTTGTGCACATAGCACAGCTTATCGCAGCATCCCAGCAGCCGACAGAAACGGTGTCGGATCGAGAATTATCCGACAGCGCTGGGTCGGTAGCCGGGGACTCGAGGCCTGCAGACTCCGGACGTTCGCATAGGAAGTATGCGGGAGTCAACGTACACAGAGCTTCCAGCGGCAATGCATCGTAAGTCCGCTACTGCACAGGCCTCGGGAACGGACGTGCTTTCCTTAATAGCACCGCGGAAGCGGGTACGGACGTCCGAAAGTTTCATCCGGTCCGACGGGATACCGAAAGGGATTCGGTGGATTTCAAGCTTTCCCTTTCGGAACAACATATGCTGCGATGCCGGATAAGAAACTGATAGCGTCGGTGGACTTAGAAATTTTTGGTTCGGTTCAGGGACATCGTCCCTCAGTTCCGACATAGTCCAATAATGTCACACAAACTTTCGAATTATTGAACGACGCTATATATATTATTATTTTATGCTTGCTATCCAAGCATTTCTGGTTTCTTGTTCGAAGAGTTATGGAGATGTCTTTCAAAAGTGTGCCTCTGTCGTCATAGTTAATGAAGAGTTAGCGGCAATAAGTGCTCATGGAATATGTCTATCGCTTACGGAGTGACATTCGCTAGCTCACCCGGTGTAGCGTACATTCATCGAATGGTTCGGCTGCCGGGTTCGTCCGTTGCGGTCTAGGAAGGAGATTTGGGTGATGCGAGCACTTTAATTACTTTAGTACTCACCCAGTGACGGCAGATTGAGGACAGATCGGAGGAAGCCAACAACATAGGGGACCGCATGTTGTGGTTCAGATATTTTACATTCGGAGCATATGTCCGTTGCTCGGGACGCTCCGTTGTATTGACAGTCCGAGAGACTGTCTTTAATGCTTCCTCATCCTCACAGCAGGGCACACGACCGCACATTGGCTACGTGACCTCGAGTATCCGATCAGTTTCGGCATTCAGTGATTCCACAGCGAATAGGTCGCGCCATCCGGTAGCCAAGGGACACGAGGCCTATACACTCCGTTCGCTCGCATATTGGAAGTATGCACGGGGTAACGATCTCGGAGCTTCCTGCGGCAATGCATCGTAAGACCGCTGCTCCTCAGGCCTCAGTGACGGACGTGCTATCCGAGTTAGCACAGTTGTTTCGCAGCATCCCAGCAATTGACGGTTTCTCGGTCGAATCAGGAATTATCCGACGGCGCTGGGTTGGTGCGGTCCGCGGTTGCATCAAGCTACGGACGACCGAACGCTTTATAGGGTCCGACAGGATGGCGAAAGGGATTCGAAAGATTTCGAGTTTTCCCTTTAGTAGTATCGGAAGATGCCTTTCATATCTTCTGGCATTTCTTCCAGTGATTATTTTTCGGACTTCATTGCTGCGATCTTGGATAAGAGACTTATAGCGTCATTGGACTCGGATTTTTCGATCGGTACAGGGACTTTGTCCCTGACTTACCGACGCAGTCCAATATTGTCATTACAACATGTGTTTTATTTTTTCGACGCTATATATTTATATATATATACAAGCCTGCTACTAAGCATGATAGTTTAGTTTCTTGTCCGCGTGGCTCATTTCTGCCATTTTATCTTTTTTACATATAGTTTATTTTGGCAGACCAGGGCATACCGAGAGTTCATATGCGTCTAGACGGTGTGATTAAAGACTGCATATATTCTTTTTCGCCGTTTATGTCTTTTCCAATTTCAATGTTGGGAACGACATTATGTATAGTAGACTTAACTTAGACGTTTTATTATACGTAATCCGCCTTACTGAGGCGTTATCATTACGTCTTCAAGAAAAGATTTACGGGATATTATTCTCAATGTAATTTCTTTTGAGGGCAGTAGTTTGTTCACGTATAACTCCGCCCTTCAGTGGCTGATTGGAGTTGGTTAGACGTGATGCAGCCCTAGCTACATCCACGCGTGGATAGTAGGTTAAGAACTCTCTCAGAGTCGCTTCGTTCTCGGAGGAGCTTCTCTTCGACGGCAACTTTCCGGCAATCCTTGAATTGCTTGATTATACATTCTCTTGTCTATCTAGTGTTACAAGAGATTCAGACTGGGGCAAACATTCGGTGGTTGACTCAGAGAGTGCCGCCGCAGTTGCCGGACCCGAGTGTGGCTGTTATGACGGTTGCCAGTCAAACAGATTGGGATATATACTGATCCCTACGGATTCGAAGTGCCAGGGTCTTTGGGTTCCGCAGTCTTTTAGCTATTAGTTTAACTTCCGCGGAATAATGTTTTTTAGGCTTGCTTTATGTCATTGCATGAACATTATTCAGAAACGCATGCCCAAATTCCTGTCCTTTAATTCGACAGTAGTGGCGTATCTCCGGAACCAGGGAGGCACTCTTTCGTTTCCGTTATTCAATTTAATGGAAAGAATCCGTCTGTTGGTTATAGTACACCAAGTTCAGTTTTGGTCCGTCATATTCTGGGTCGTCTGATTGTTTTATCACACTCCCGTTCTCTTACGGGTCGCTTGTTGCTGTCAGAATGGACTCTCAACAAACAAGTATTCAATCAGATTTGCTATCTATGGGAGCGCCCAATGATGTTTTATTTATGACACAGCTTGCTAATCAATTGCAGACGTATGTGTTGGCTTGTCCAGATCTCTGAGCTAATACTGTTAACGCTCTATTGATCTATAGGACGGAATGATAGGATACGCGTATCCTCCGGCGCTGTTGTTTTTAGCAGGTATTGCTAAGATAAACAACCACAATACATTTCTGTTGATAGCATCTCTATCTTCACAGAGATCATGAGTAATTTACTCTCTTGTCTACTGTGGATCTTAACGTGAAATCTTCCTCTATGTGAGGATCTTTTTTCACTGGGTAAATCGTGTCATCTTTATCACAACCAGCAAGGTCGCAACCTTCATGTATTCCGTTGTGTGGTCCGTATTGCATTGTAAGCACTGTACTGGACGAGCTTTGGACGCGATTTCTTACTATAGGAGATCCTCTTCTTCGCTATTCTATGCGACTAAAGTGGAGGCTCTTCCGTCGTGGTGTGGGGATCATTATGTTCATATGGTTGATCCCTCCATACTACTCATTGCTATTTTTTAGTATACTTGTTTCACAAGTACTGCAGCCTGTGGTTATTTAGGTTATAGGTTTATGTTACCTCATACCTATGCACTCTATGATAGTTTACAATTGAGTCTTTTGTCTCTTTATCTAAGTCAGTTAGTAACTTTTTGATAAATAGACTTAGAATCTTTAGATTAAATTCCTATACGGATTTTAACTTCAGGTTCTTATTTAGCTAAGTAATCATTTGAGCCTCTGGAAACAGTAGTTTTCAAATTCTGACCTTTTAGACAGTAATTCTGTTGGTTTCTCTTTTACTGTAGAGTCAGTGAGTTTCATGCACTATCGATGGAGGATTTTCACTTTCATAGTTTCAGATTCAATACTTCCGTTACTATTTAGGTTGGATTGTTGCATAAGAGTTAGGCTCCTATTATCCGGAACCTATTATTTTAAGGTCCTTCCGTCTTCGTATGGGCATAGGCCTTTACTCTTTCCGGGTACAGTTTATGTATTTATAAACAGATATCTGTTTATTACAAGGGCGTAAGCTTCTTCTGTCTTTGATGTCTAGTAGAAGGACGTTACGCTCCATTTTATTGTTAATGGATTCTATTAACTAGCGTACTGCTTATGGTATATCATTGGCTTAGCAGTTGTGCTTAAGATTTCGGCTCATGAAGTAAGAGTTCTTCTACTTCTTGGGCTTACATTAATAGTGTTGCTATTATAGATTTTTGAAGGCTGCTCATTGCGCTCAGCCATCCATTCATGAATTTTATCTCAGAAATATCGAGTCCATTTCTGGAGGCCTCTATTGTTAGGTCTATTATCTACTGCTCAGAATGTCATTCACTTAACAGTTGCTACTATAGCTAGGTAGGCTGTCTGTTTCGGCAGTGTCTCCGTTCGGCTGCCCTCTTCGCTCTGGGCTATTTGACCCAGGGCAAGAAAAAGGGGGGGGGGGAGGGTGTTCCCTTGGGTCACCTGTTTTTACTATGAAAACAAGGGGATACCTCCTCCGGAGTTAGTTATTCTGAGCTGTTATTGGGATGGTTGTTTAGTGAGAAGTTTAAGTTTATAAAATTCATTCAAGTCTTAGTTTTTAAAGTATAGCTTTTGAATATTGCATATGTCAACGGACATGATTATGCAATTCTCACACACTTTTAGGAGTATAAGAGTCTCTATTCTCTAGACTTACTTTATTATTGGCTTACTTTAAAAATTATTAGTATAAGGATTATTGGATATTAATAGAGTACATGGATGTATGAAGCTCAATTTTTGGAAGGTGTTGTATCTTTCTAATTTATCATAATAAGAAAGATACATGTAAGGCCTATTACTTCTTTTCCCTACAGGGGATGACTCTATTTTATTTTATTGAGCGTATTCCATTTTGCTCTATGTCCTTGGCCCTCCAGCCTTTTTACTATTCAGCTATGTCTGGGTCATTGGTACAGTATAAAAATGTTAAAAAATTTATAGTAATTTATATATTTTTTATACTTACCAATGACCCAGACGGGGATGGCCCTCCCAGGAGTTGGGAACTCTTGCCTCCCCGCTGAGTACATAGCGCTTACCAGGCACTGGTTATTAGAATGATAAATGGCGCCAATTTCGGAACGTCCTTGACACTGCGCATGCGCAGTAGGGGCGAAGTGTGGAGGGCCTATCAGGACATGTTTTCTTTAGTTTTAGATGCAAATTTTGGGGATTGGGGGGCAAAATTTGTGTTTGGCCCTATATTTTAAGAGTTAGCACCAGCTATGTCTGGGTCATTGGTAAGTATAAAAAATATATAAATTACTATAAATTTTTTAACTTTTTAGTATACTTGTTTCACAAGATCTACTGCAGCCTGTTATTATTTAGGTTATAGGTTTATGTTACCTCATACCTATGCACTCTACGATAGTTTACAATTGAGTCTTTTGTCTCTTTATCTAAGTCAGTTAGTAACTTTTTGATAAATAGACTTAGAATCTTTAGATTAAATTCCTATACGGATTTTAACTTCGGTTCTTATTTAGCTAAGTAATCATTTGAGCCTCTGGAAACAGTAGTTTTCAAATTCTGACCTTTTAGACAGTAATTCTGTTGGTTTCTCTTTTACTGTAGAGTCAGTGAGTTTCATGCACTATCGATGGATGATTTTCACTTTCATAGTTTCGGAATCAATACTTTCGTTACTATTTAGGTTGGATTGTTGCATAAGAGTTAGGCTCCTATTATCCGGAACCTATTATTTTAAGGTCCTTCTGTCTTCGTATGGGCATAGGCCTTTACTCTTTCCGGGTACAGTTTATGTATTTATAAACAGATATCTGTTTATTACAAGGGCGTAAGCTTCTTCTGTCCTTGATGTCTAGTAGAAGGACGTTACGATCCATTTTATTGTTAATGGATTCTATTAACTATCGGTACTGCTTATGGTATATCATTGACTTAGCAGTTGTGCTTAAGATTTCGGCTCATGAAGTAAGAGTTCTTCTACTTCTTGGGCTTACATTAATAGTGTCGCTATTATAGATTTTTGAAGGCCGCTCATTGCGCTCAGCCATCCACATTCATGAATTTTATCTTAGAAATATCGAGTCAATTTCTTGAGGCCTCTTTTGTTAGGTCTATTATCTACTGCTCAGAATGTCATTCTCTTAACAGTTGCTACTATAGCTAGGTAGGCTGTCTGTTTCGGCAGTGTCTCCGTTCGGCTGCCCTCTTCGCTCTGGGCTATTTGACCCAGGGCAAGAAAAAGGGGGGGGGGGGGGAGGGTGTTCCCTTGGGTCACCTGTTTTACTATGAAAACAAGGGGATACCTCCTCCGGAGTTAGTAATTCTGAGCTGTTATTGGGATGGTTGTTTAGTGAGAAGTTTAAGTTTTTAAAATTCATTCAAGTCTTAGTTTTTAAAGTATAGCTTTTGAATATTGCATATGTCAACGGACATGATTATGCAATTCTCAGACACTTTTAGGAGTATAAGAGTCTCTATTCTCTAGACTTACTTTATTATTGGCTTACTTTAAAAATTATTAGTATAAGGATTATATTGGATATTAATAGAGTACATGGATGTATGAAGCTCAATTTTGGAAGGTGTTGTATCTTTCTAATTTATCATAAATAAGAAAGATACATGTAAGGCCTATTACTTCTTTTCCCTACAGGGGATGACTCTATTTTATTTTATTGAGCGTATTCCATTTTGCTCTATGTCCTTGGCCCTCCAGCCTTTTTACTATTCAGCTATGTCTGGGTCATTGGTACAGTATAAAAATGTTAAAAAATTTATAGTAATTTATATATTTTTTATACTTACCAATGACCCAGACGGGGATGGCCCTCCCAGGAGTTGGGAACTCTTGCCTCCCCGCTGAGTACATAGCGCTTACCAGGCACTGGTTATTAGAATGATAAATGGCGCCAATTTCGGAACGTCCTTGACACTGCGCATGCGCAGTAGGGGCGAAGTGTGGAGGGCCTTTCAGGACATGTTTTCTTTAGTTTTAGATGCAAATTTTGGGGATTGGGGGGCAAAATTTGTGTTTGGCCCTATATTTTAAGAGTTAGCACCAGCTATGTCTGGGTCATTGGTAAGTATAAAAAATATATAAATTACTATAAATTTTTTAACTTTTTAGACAAAAAATGAAAATTAGTTGTTCAAGAATTTTTTTTGTAAGTGTCGTCTGCTTTTCATGTTCGGTAAAGGGTTAACGCATTTAACAATATTTTCTCAGCCATCTTTTCACATAACAGATTGATACATTAACGTTTACTTTTGTGTCCTTGTGAGTTAACCCTTTACCTAACATGAAAAGCAGATGACACTTGCAAATAATTGCAAAACCACAGATTATTGACTGCTGAAGTGTAGCAGTTATGTGTAAAATATTTCTAGGTCTTTAGGGGTGAAGTCTTAATCCTAAATGTTCAGTTCAAGCTGAGGTCGCGGTCCTTGGAGCTGAGGGGAAAAATTGGGAAAAACAGTGAAAAGGAGTGCCAGATGTGTAACGTGGACATGGTGGAGACCCTGGAACACTTTCTTATAGAATGCCCAAAATACCAGTCTAAAAGAACAAGATTCACGGGGAGTATAATGGAGAAGTGGGATGGGAGAATGAAGGACATGTGGTTAGGGGGGCGACTCAAAGGAGAGGGTTAATATACTAATCGGAGAGATTGGGAAGAATGGGGCAAGGGATGTCATCAAGCAGTTCGTCTCCGAGTGTTGGGAGGAGAGAAGAAGCATGGGAATAGGGAAGCAGTTGATAGAACATGGGTAACCAAAGCTTTCTCATACGAGAACCACGACAAATCAGCAGCCGGCCGAAGTGTTATTATTATTAAATGGAATTTGGCTTGCATACTCTTAGAATTACAAGATGTACCCTCTGAACATTGGGATTCAGTAGAAGAATAAGTATCTGACATAAAAGATGGTATTCCTTCTGGCTTTTGCTTCAGGTAGAAGAAATAGTGACGTTCATGCTTTATCATTAGAAGATACACATTGCCATAGTATAGGTATCACTGTTTTGGAAAAGAAGCAAGTTTCAAATCAGTTGCTGTCTTGAATTATTATTCAACATATTGCCACCAGTCAGTAACTCTTGTCTGCTATTATGTCCCGTTAGGGCGAGGAGAACTTATGTTAAAAGGAGTAACTTTATAGGAAAGCTGGAAAAAGATTATTTCTATCTCTCATTCCTTGTGGAAATGAAATTTTATTATACCCCCCGCAAACAAAGTTTGGGGGGTTATATAGGAATCACCCTGTCTGTCCGTCCATCCGTCTGTCCGTCTGTCCATCCATCTGTTCATCCTTATAAGCGCATCTCCTCCTAAAGCGTTAGAAGAATTTTCATGAAACTTTACACAACGGAAGAACTCCATATGAAGATGTGTATGAAGCAATATAATTCCGTTCTGACATTTCCAAGGGGAGATAATCTAACTTATACATTTTAATGTACCAAAAAGGCTACAACTGAGGCGCGGGGGGTATCGCTTTGTGAGCTTGCTCACAGTACCTCTAGTTATATTCTGTTTCAAGGTGAATTTAATCAGCTTTACAAATTGCTTATACAGTGGAACCCTGTTGATTGAATAGATACTTTGCCAATGGAAATTATTCAATTAACAGGAGTATTCAGTTAACAGATTGTGTCACTTTCCTGTAATCTAGAGATAAACTTAGCATTTATTCTATTATATCTTGTCTATTATATCTTGTTTGACAGAGCTCCATGAGCTCTGTCAAACAAGATATAATAGATTAAATGCCTGTATTGGATGTACAGAGGCCAAATAGGTCTATAAACAAATGAAAACTGGAGCGTGTCAGGGTAATTTCTTGACAGGCTACAATTTTTTTAATTCAATTAACAGGAGTTTACAACCTATGTTCAATTAACAAGGCAAATTTGTACTGGTGGTATGATAAATGGTTTTGTGTTGGGAAATTATATTCAATTAACAGGGCTTTTCAGTTAAGAGATATCCAGTTAAGTGGGCTGCACTGTATTTAGTTATAAAACTTTTGTTGGAGAAGTTCCCATATTAGTATTGCTTTTTCTATTTTGAAACATAATCATGGAATATTTTATAAGGAATGAAAAATACCTTATGGTTTTTATGTATGAAAATTGTCTTACATAAAAGGGTTGATTGTCTCTGGATGCATTTGTATTTCTGGAACTGAATCTAAATTATGCATTCATAGTAATGATTATTGTTATAACAGAGACACTGGTTGTGGTAATTATTCCAATTAAGATTCTTGTATTCTAATAGAGTTGAACCGTTCTGTCAGTATATTCATCCTTAACCATCAGAATTGGGATGAGTCACTCATCAGTTCTTGGCACCATTAGAACTTGTCCTGAAATTGCATAGTTTGATTAGAATATTTCCTACAATCCTCTCTGGTTCTTCCATTCTATTGAAGACAGCTGAGTATAACACTTCCTTAATACATGCGTCCTTTTTGTATTCTTTAATTTGTCTGTTAAACTTTGGAAAAAAATATAATTTAAACTAATGGCGGATAATTATTAAAAATTTAATGTAATTTCTATATTTAACATACCCACCACTGTTCCAGACAGGTTGCACCCTCCTGTAAGTTGTTCACTCACACCTCCCTGTGTGCATGCATTGTGGCAATCTATGGAGTGCCATACAGGACTCATTTTTTTTTTTTTTTTTTTTTTTGGGTGGGGGGGCTTAATTTATAGGTTTGGAAGGCTATATTAAGCATTTGGCCAGTCTCCTTTGAAAAGATAGAGTTGGTAAGTCTGGGCCAAATACAGAAATTACATTACATTTTTAATTTTCAGTTATTCAAGAAAATTTATTTGCAAGTGTCGTCTTCTGTTTGTGTTAGGTAAAGTGGTATGTTTTTGTATATGTACAGGAAAAATGTAATTAACCTTTTACTAACACAGTTGGGGGGAGCAGTGGCTCAGTTGGTAGAGGTGCTGGCTGCAAGCCGAGAGGTCCTCGGTTCAAATCCCACCTGGGCAACCGCGTTGTGTCCTTGGGCACGACACTTCACCCCCATTGCCCACGTGGGGGCACGGTGACACTGTGTACTAAGGCGTACTGCACGTCGATGGTGCACCTGTCTTCATCCAATGCTAACCCTGCTTGTGTGGAGTTGGTATGTTGAGGAGCTGACAGTTGCTCGGTGGTTCTCTCCGGGTACTCCGGCTTCCTCCACCCATAAAACTGTCACGGTCATGGTTAGCCATTGTGCAGAAATATGTGACCTTAAACACCAATAAATAAATAAATATATAAATAATACTAACACAGTATTTTAAAAAAATAAATTAAACAAATAATAAATTTCATAATTTTTCAATAAAACCATACAAATATGGATATCATTAGAACCAGCTCAGTGAGCTGGTTCTAATGATGTCCAAATTTGGATGGTTTTATGAGAAATTTCCGAGATATTTTAGGCTGTGGTAGGCTTATTCTGGTTAATTTTTTGGCTGTTTTTGGCCACCATATTAGTTAACTGGTTAAGAGAGCCATCCTATTAACTGAGTTATAAGAGAGTATAACATTTCTTTACAGGCTGCTGTTATTTTGGGTGAAGTAAATGGAATTTGGCCAGAAATTCGAAGACAGATTGATGATCCATTCTTGGTAAGTTACAAAATCATTTCAACTTCCTCTCTCATGAAGACTTGGTCCCTCAAACTTAATATTCATGGGAGGAAATTGTTGGCCAAAAATTGTTATTGGTTAGCCTGTCAGCACTTTTAGTGGATAATACTATGTGGAGGCTTCATTTATTACGATAATTTTTTTGATGGAGGGGAACTCATTATATGGAGCTTATTATTAAAGTGAATTAACTTGTTTCTCAGAGACAAAGGGGATACTTGTGTAGAGTACATTTGGATCAGTTTGGTCACCACATAAGTTGACATCTCAGAAATGGGGAAACTGATAATCAGTGAATGAGCCAGTCACTCTCCCTCCCCTCTCTCTCCAGACAGATGATGGATGGACAGATGGATGGATGGACAGATGGATGGACAGATGGAATGGGGTGGAGTGGGGTGTGGTGGGGGGTGGGTCATGCCAGGCAAGGCCAGGTCAGGCAAGGAAAGGCATGCCTGGTTGGTAAATAAGGAGTAATTTATTACTTTTCAAAGTGTGATATACTGGGATTTCCGGGTTTGATTATAAACGATAACTTCACAAGTGCATTATGCAATCAACAATTGTGTCATGTATCCGTGAACGCAAACGAAGACAGTTTGCCTTGGGTGTAATGGGGACTTCATTGTTTTTTTGTTTTTTTTTTTAACCCTTCACCTAATATGAAAAGCAGACAACACTCGCAAAAAAATTCTTGAATAGCTATTATTTTCATTTTTTGTTTCAAAAACATAGGTTATGACCCCTCTTTGGAACCAGCTCGTCGAGCTCATTCCAATGAGGGGTCATAACCTATGTTTTAGAGACAAAAAATGAAAAACTTAATTGACGATTTTTGAGAATAGTGCTGGCCATTATGTTAGGTAAAGGGTTAAATAATATAATTATCGTTAATAATGAAAAGTAAAAAGTAATAAACAGAGTAATCGCTTGACTGGACTGGTAACGTGAAATAATTCACTCAAGGCGAGGGACTATGTTGTAAAACATTTGTGCGCATTCGCGCACTTGTGTTTGTACAACGTCCCTCACCTCTTATGAATTATTTCACGTAACCAGTCCAATCAAGTGATTACTCTCTATGTAATCTACCCAATTTATTCCATGAACCCCCCCCCCCCACCCCACCCCTCCTTGTATATCTTATATCTGCATTTTTCTTTCTCCAAATGTGGTATTAGTCCAGATTTTGCCTGTATCGCAATATCTTTTTGTTAGCCTCTACATTATATTTGTGCCTATAATTATCAATGTCTGTGTCATAATTCTGTGGAACATTCCAGTCCCCCCAACCACGATTGCAAATTTATGATATGTTTTAGTTTTGAAAAGAAATTGATATAAAAATGGGGATTGGTCTTATTCAGGCTGTAGACAACTGAAAAGTTAGTCCTTGATCTTGTGTAGTTATGTCAGGGATAGTTTAATTTCTTTCAGGATCTATGAAAAATTTATTTATCGCAAAACCTAATGAATTTTAAAAGATTGGCCGTTCCTCTACTGGAACTAGATTTGAAGCAAAAAATGGCTTTATATCCCAATTCAAAGCTGTTCAACCTCTTGAATGAGGTTGGTGTCTACTTAAAGGGAAATATCATATTTAGAAGACACTATGCATTATTTGTTTATAACCAAAGAAAGACCTCTGCAGTTCATACTGCTAATATGGGTGGGTGGTTGGGTAGGATCCAGGTTTGTTCAAAGCAAGTCCACATGTTCATACTTGGGCTCCCTATGAGCACATAAACTTGATTTTGATGCATCTGTTTTCTTTAAAAATCTTTTTCTTGGGATCTGTAAGTCATACTTTTTTATATCAGGTACCGGTATACAACATACTAAAAGTGGGCAGTTTCTAGTTTGTTCAAATCATATCCCAGGGTTCATATCTGGGCTCACTATGGGAGTCCAGACTTGATCTTTATGCAGAGGAATATTCATTAAAGATCTTCTTCAGATCTACCAGGGGGAATCTTTTGACTAGTAATGAAACAAATTTTCTTCAAAATAAATGTTTGATTTCTGTTATGATTCTGTTATGATTCCATCAGTTCGTTATCGTGCAAGAACACTAGAGATGGGTAATATTGGAATTTTCTGTTCAATATCAGTTTTGATATTTTTTTTATAGGGGTATACTGTATGATTGGTTTGATATTCGGTATCTGACTTGACTGAGATTTAGAAACAGAGGGGAATTCACACCAGGAAAATACAAAATAAGTTCTTGTATCATTCTACCACAGAACCACAAATGCTCCAGCCAATGAGCTCAAAAATGGCATTCTTATCCCATCACAAATTGTATCTACAGTAATATTGTTACTTGTTCCAAGCAGACGTTAACCTTTAACCCTTTACCTAACGTAACGGCCAAAACCGGCCAGCGCTATTCTAAAAAATCGCCAGTTAATTTTCATTATTTTTTTCATTTTTTGTCTCAAAAACATAGGTTATGACCCCTCGTTGGAACAAGCTCGTCGAGCTCGTTCCAACGGAGGTCATAACCTATGTGTTTGAGACAAAAAATGAAAAAAATTAGTTATTCAAGAATTATTTTTGCAAGTGTCGTCTGCTTTTCAGGTTAGGTAAAGGGTTAAAGTTCTTTTTCAGGCTTTTGCCTTCTCCAAGAATTGTCCTTAACCTGCCATCATCAGTAGGTCATGCTGACAATAGACAAATTACCTGGGCAGTGAATTCTAGTCAAGTCTTGGCTGCCTGTTACGGCATCATTAGGAGGTCTTGCTGACAATAGACAAATCACCTGGGCAGTGAATTCTAGTCAAGTCTTGGCTGCCTGTTAAGGCAGCCAAGACTTGACTAGAAGTCACTGCTGTGCAACTGGACATCTGCAGATTCAGGACAAATTGTCCAGGCCCTTAAGGGTTAATAAAACTGAAAAGAAAAATCAGTCACTTTTTTCATGAACAACATATGTTGAAAAATTTGAAAATACAGATTGTTTCAGTATTCAATGATTGGTTTGATCCAGATTTTCAGTATCCCAATGATATCAGTATCGGTTTGGTTTTTCAGTATGTTGCCCATCTCTAAAGAACACACAACCAGAAAGCAATATTTGTCAAAACAAACCTTAGTTCAATCCCAAATTCTTTACGATGTTGGGGAGCTGGCAGCTGCTCGTCGTTGCTCTGTGGTTCTCACCGGGCACTCTGCCTTCTTCCACCTGTAAAACTGTCATGGTCATGATTAGCCATTGTGCATAAGTATGCGACCTTAAACACCAATAAATAAATAAATAAATAAATAAATAAATAAATAAATAAATAAATAAATAAATAAATAAATAAATAAATAAATAAATAAATAATCCAAAATTCTAACCAACTCAGGAATACTTTTCATTGAAAAGCTCTGTAGTCATTTTTCAACATAATTTATTACTTTTAAACTTTGCATTTGATATGTTCTAGGAGTAGTGGTTGAGAAACTGACTTCCTTATTGAGTACAGTTTGGGTGATTGTCATTGCAGTATTTACACACGTAAAAAGTGACACTTACTTTTTGCCACCATCTTTCTGATCCTTTAATAGGAAGACTCTTATTTCTCCTTTACTTCCTCCCCTCTAACCCATTTTAATTTGTGACACTTACTTTTTGCCACCATCTTTCTGATCCTTTAATAGGAAGACTCTTACTTCTCCTTTGCTTCCTCCCCTCTTACCCATTTTAATTTCCTTTTAGATAACTTTATGCAGGTGAGCATTTTAGACTCACTTGAGCCCTTTGTTTTCTTACCTTGCTGTTCTGATGTTTCTTATCTCAATTTTTTTCACACAGAGTCCATCTGAGAACAAGGAACTGAACAGGAGAATAGCAGTTCATATTGTTACAGTATGTGAGCAGTTATTCCAACATTTCTTGAGAAAAGCTCAAAGTAAGTATGTGATAATCCTCTCAAAAAGTTTAGGCCACACAGAGTAGATGTTCTGTTTCTCAGGCCAAGTTTTGTAAAATTGCATGCCGGCGGGCGTTTTTTGATTTTATATTTTATTTTTGTAATTATTTCTTTGCCATCAGAAGTTCATATTCTTGGTTTATTTTATGTTTTAGGCCTCATAATCTACAGAATAGCATGGGTGGTGGTGTATTTCGTCCCTTGAGTGCAACAAGGCTTTGCAATGCTAAAGCATTGCAAAGCCTTGTTGCACTCAAGGGACAAATTTATCAATTTTATTAACTTGTGTAAAATATCAGACATAAACCATTTAATTTTTATTCTTTCAAGTTTGCATTGGTCATAAAAAGAGAGCATGCGGCAGCCAAAAAGACCATGCGGGAGGGCATGAGAAACAGATTTTTAATTTTATTAAGCCTTAATTGGATTTTTTTTTCAGTTTGATACTTGTTCTTTTTCTGCATCAAATCAAAGTTTGTCTATACATTTTTTAAAATCAAATAATCTACATATTTGAGGTAAGGCTTAAAAAGTTAAAAACCTGTTTGTCAGGTCCAGCTGCATGGTCCTTTTGGCTGCCACTTGCTATATTTTACCCAAGTTAATAAAATTGATAAACTTGTCTCTTGAGCTCAACAAGGCTTTGCAATGTTTTAGGCCTAAAACATAAAACAAACCAAGAACATGAACTTTTGATGGCGAAGAAATAATTACAAAAATAAAAAATAAAATAAAAAAAATGCCCGCCTGCTTGCAATTTTACAAGAAATGGCATGAGAAACAGAAAATCTACTTTATGGGGCCTAATGTTAATTTAATAGCCAATTTACCAGATAACATTTTTAATTAAAAGGAATATTCCATTGACAAGAATTAAGTCACCTTTACATCCTTGAGAATTTATTTCATTATTAGGTATGTCTGTCAAACAGACTAAAAAGACAGAACGCGATGTGTGTTTGAATCGGTGGGTGTTTTACATAACGAGTTGGAATGGCATAGTCATATTTCGCAAGAGCCGCACGTTCTGTGTTTATTACACAACCCATGCATTAAAATTTATTTAAATAAAAAAAATTTAATTCCAATGTTTAAACCCAAAGGTGAAGAGTCTGTTTGTTTTGACTGAAGCTGTACTGATGAAATGGATTGATAAAAAATCAAAACAACCTTTTCGGAATCAGTGTTTGTTGAAATTTGTATCGCTGTTTCTCTTCGGCTGGTGCCCATTCATGCCTTACCATTTGTTGGCCATTACTGTTAGTAAAAATATAAGTACAAATTTGTGCAGATTTGCAAAACAGCTGGGAGAAACATTTTTAAAAGAAGTTTGAAGCATGTCAAGATGTACGAAGATTTACCGAAATAAAGTTGACCAATTTAGATATAACAGATCCACAAAATGCGATGGCCACAGGACTGGGTTAATGTTCTGGTTGGAAATGATTGGGTTTTTTTTTTTAAAATATTATCTCATTTTTGGTTAACTCATTTTTTGTGAACCGACTTTATTTTGCTTTGGACATTTTCATTTTCACACTATGCGACAGACTGTTGATAATTGTATAACGAAATTTGGAAACTTTTTGAAGCGTAACTAATGACTCGATGGGAAAGGAACTAGTATGAACAGTGCTGGGAAAAAAGTTCTGGCTTGCACATCACCCATTGAATACAGAATCATTTATGTCATAGCGGCAATTCTCTTAAATACAAGGGTTTAAAGTTGAATGGATGTGTAATATAATAAATTAAATCCTCATATTGTTAGTGCTGAGACGAACAAAGTATGTAGATCACAATTTTTTTTCATTTAATTAACAGCGATTCACACAACAAACTAAATGAAATTTATAGTTCCATTTTTGTATAGCTTATATGGTGAATGATTTAATATTTGAAAATACCAGATTAACCCTTTATCTAACATTGACCAAAATAAGCCTACCACAGCCTAAAATATCTTACAAATGTCTCTATAAAACCATACAAATATGGATATCATTAGAACTGGCTCAATGAGCCAGTTCTAATGATGTCCATATTTGTGTGATTTTATTGAAAAATTGTGAGAATTTTTTTCAAAAAATGTGAAATTTAATATATTTTTTTTAAAAAGCTGTGTTAGGTAATGGGTTAGCAGGATTATCCTGTTAATAAATATTCAGTTATATTTGACTCAGTGTGTCATAAACCTGTTCCAGCTTGCTTTTATATATGCACAATTGTATTTCTTTTAGAAAACAGTTGCACCCATTAGTTCATTTTCTGAAACTTGACCTGTGACTATTGACTTCGTACTTGCCTACTGACTTGAGATGAGTTATGGATGACCATTTCAGACACCAAGCCTAGAACATTTTTTTTTTGATATTTTTATACTGTACCAATGACCCAGACATAGCTGGTGCTAACTCTTAAAATATAGGGCCAAACACAAATTTTGCCCCCCAATCCCCAAAATTTGCATCTAAAACTAAAGAAAACATGTCCTGAGAGGCCCTCCACACCTCGCCCCTACTGCGCATGCGCAGTGTCAAGGACGTTCCGAAATTGGCGCCATTAATCATTCTAAGTTTGGCCCTTCATCAGTTAACATCTGACTGATCTTTGTGCTTTTAAATCTCAGTTTAAATGATGCCAGACACATAAATATTAGTGAAATGGTGATTCTAAGGAGGATAGAAAAGGAGGAGAGGAAAAGAATGTGTGACAGAATATTATCAGGGCTGTAACTTAAAATTTTTTAATGAAATTATGTTAAGTTACCTATTTTCAAGGCAGCAGCCATTTTGTTGTCATTCTGATTATTTAGTTACACTGTTTTTTCAAGTGTTTTTCCTCTCTCCCTGTCCTTTAAGTTCCCCCTTGCTATTCTCCCATGCTTTTGGCATAATTTCTGTAATTATTATTACTAAAAATTTCTTGGGAGTTTAGCTGAATAACAGAATGAATTCTGTTTTTTCCCCATGTTTACGTCTTCACCTACGGGTGGTTAGGCGTTGTGTTCTGCATCTACCATCTGATGTTCTGCAGTTTCTTCCCTGGAAGTCTCTGTTTTGCATCAGATGGTGTATATTTTGATAACTGATTTCGGGCCTGGGTGCCTGGAGTCTTATTTTAGTGTTTTTACACTCATTGTTTACATTTACAAACAGCCCTCTGTGTGAGGGGGGGATTTCTAAATAATAATATCTTTATGTTATTTCAATCATAACTAGATACATTATTATTGTTCGTAAGTGTTGAATAAATTGTTTAAAATATTTTTAAAATTTTTGTCCACACTTAGGCTTGGGATCCATTGGGGCTCAACGTTACTTTTCAGAAACTTGGGCTGTTCTGAAAAAATATTTTTTCAAAATATTTTGATTTCAATTATTTTTTCTATATTAATGGATCATATTATTATTATGTATTTTGATTGCCAGGGGTTAGTGCGAGTACCAGGACTTGTTTTCTTTTCACATTGAAAGGATATTGATCAATTGTTTCAAGAGGAAGTCTTCCTCTGACCTTATTATCATTCTATATGTGGTCTGTGTACTCGCATTAACTCCGGTTCTGTATCATATGATTTTGATGACAATATCGGAAGCGTATGTCACGGTATGTTGTTGGGGATTTGGACACTCGGTCCTTTCCCCGTAGGGTCACTCTACTTTATCAATTTCTATTTCAGACGATCAAGATTAGGGTGATGTATCTGTGATGTCTTCCAACAGTGTGCCTCCGTCGTCACAATTAATGAAGGGCTAGCGGAAAAGTGCTCATGTAATACGCCAATTGCCTAAGAGGACCCTAGTAGGTTCGACGGCCTTTGACGTCCGCTAGCTCGCCCGGTGTAGCGTCCATTCACCGAATGGTTCGGCAGCCGGGTTCGTCCGTTGCGGTCTAGAAGGAATTTTGGGGTGATGCGAGCACTATAAAATTAACTTAATGCA
The DNA here is from genome assembly GCA_031216915.1 of Pictodentalium vernedei. Lineage (NCBI taxonomy): Eukaryota > Metazoa > Mollusca > Scaphopoda > Dentaliida > Dentaliidae > Pictodentalium > Pictodentalium vernedei. The sequence continues at coordinate 41,185,207 of CM062293.1, forward strand.
CACCCAGTGACGGCGGATCGGAGGGAGAACGGAGGAAGCCTTTTAGTCCGGTTCATAGCTCGTTCCGGTCCATCCGGACGGCAAGCGAGAGAGGCCCCTCTCTCGTTCAACAACATCTGGCCCCAGATGTTGTGGTATAAATGTGTCGTTAGCGGAGCATACGTCCGTCGCTCGGGACGCTCCGTTGTATAGGCAGTCCGCTGAGACTGCTAAGGCTTCCTCTTCTCGTCAGCGCACACGACCGCACCTTGGCTGCGTGACCGCCGATATATTACCAGCTTCGCCGATCAAGGATTCTTCGGCGACCAGGTCACACCATCCGGCAGCCAGGGATTCGAGACCGATGGACTCCGGACGTTCGCATAGGAAAGTATGCGGGAGCCATCTGATGCGGAGCTGCCCTCGGCGAAGCAGCGATAGACTGCGCCTCCGCAGGTCTCGACGCCGGACATTCTTGTGCACATAGCACAGCTTATCGCAGCATCCCAGCAGCCGACAGAAACGGTGTCGGATCGAGATTTATCCGACAGCGCTGGGTCGGTAGCCGGGGACTCGAGGCCTGCAGACTCCGGACGTTCGCATAGGAAGTATGCGGGAGTCAACGTACACGGAGCTTCCAGCGGCAATGCATCGTAAGTCCGCTACTGCACAGGCCTCGGGAACGGACGTGCTTTCCTTAATAGCACAGTTTATCGCAGCATCCCAGCATCAACTGAATCTGTCGCATATATTTTATCCGACGATGCTGGGTCGGGACGCTCCGCGGAAGCGGGTACGGACGTCCGAAAGTTTCATCCCGTCCGACGGGATACCGAAAGGGATTCGGTGGATTTCAAGCTTTCCCTTTCGGAACAACATATGCTGCGATGCCGGATAAGAAACTGATAGCGTCGGTGGACTTAGAAATTTTTGGTTCGGTTCAGGGACATCGTCCCTCAGTTCCGACATAGTCCAATAATGTCACACAAACTTTCGAATTATTGAACGACGCTATATATATTATTATTTTATGCTTGCTATCCAAGCATTTCTGGTTTCTTGTTCGAAGAGTTATGGAGATGTCTTTCAAAAGTGTGCCTCTGTCGTCATAGTTAATGAAGAGTTAGCGGCAATAAGTGCTCATGGAATATGTCTATCGCTTACGGAGTGACATTCGCTAGCTCACCCGGTGTAGCGTACATTCATCGAATGGTTCGGCTGCCGGGTTCGTCCGTTGCGGTCTAGGAAGGAGATTTGGGTGATGCGAGCACTTTAATTACTTTAGTACTCACCCAGTGACGGCAGATTGAGGACAGATCGGAGGAAGCCAACAACATAGGGGACCGCATGTTGTGGTTCAGATTTTTTACATTCGGAGCATATATCCGTTGCTCGGGACGCTCCGTTATATTGACAGTCCGAGAGACTGTCTTTAATGCTTCCTCATCCTCACAGCAGGGCACACGACCGCACATTGGCTACGTGACCTCGAGTATCCGATCAGTTTCGGCATTCAGTGATTCCACAGCGAATAGGTCGCGCCATCCGGTTGCCAAGGGACACGAGGCCTATACACTCCGTTCGCTCGCATATTGGAAGTATGCACGGGGTAACGATCTCGGAGCTTCCTGCGGCAATGCATCGTAAGACCGCTGCTCCTCAGGCCTCAGTGACGGACGTGCTATCCGAGTTAGCACAGTTGTTTCGCAGCATCCCAGCTATTGACGGTTTCTCGGTCGAATCAGGAATTATCCGACGGCGCTGGGTCGGTGCGGTCCGCGGTTGCATCAAGCTACGGACGACCGAACGCTTTATAGGGTCCGACAGGATGGCGAAAGGGATTCGAAAGATTTCGAGTTTTCCCTTTAGTAGTATCGGAAGATGCCTTTCATATCTTCTGGCATTTCTTCCAGTGATTATTTTTCGGACTTCATTGCTGCGATCTTGGATAAGAGACTTATAGCGTCATTGGACTCGGATTTTTCGATCGGTACAGGGACTTTGTCCCTGACTTACCGACGCAGTCCAATATTGTCATTACAACATGTGTTTTATTTTTCGACGCTATATATTTATATATATATACAAGCCTGCTACTAAGCATGATAGTTTAGTTTCTTGTCCGCGTGGCTCATTTCTGCCATTTTATCTTTTTTACATATAGTTTATTTTGGCAGAGCAGGGCATACCGAGAGTTCATATGCGTCTAGACGGTGTGATTAAAGACTGCATATATTCTTTTTCGCCGTTTATGTCTTTTCCAATTTCAATGTTGGGAACGACATTATGTATAGTAGACTTAACTTAGACGCTTTATTATACGTAATCCGCCTTACTGAGGCGTTATCATTACGTCTTCAAGAAAAGATTTACGGGATATTATTCTCAATGTAATTTCTTTTGAGGGCAGTAGTTTGTTCACGTATAACTCCGCCCTTCAGTGGCTGATTGGAGTTGGTTAGACGTGATGCAGCCCTAGCTACATCCACGCGTGGATAGTAGGTTAAGAACTCTCTCAGAGTCGCTTCGTTCTCGGAGGAGCTTCTCTTCGACGGCAACTTTCCGGCAATCCATGAATTGCTCGATTTATACATTCTCTTGTCTATCTAGTGTTACAAGAGATTCAGACTGGGGCAAACATTCGGTGGTTGACTCAGAGAGTGCCGCCGCAGTTGCCGGACCCGAGTGTGGCTGTTATGACGGTTGCCAGTCAAACAGATTGGGATTTATACTGATCCCTACGGATTCGAAGTGCCAGGGTCTTTGCGTTCCGCAGTCTTTTAGCTATTAGTTTAACTTCCGCGGAATAATGTTTTTTTAGGCTTGCTTTATGTCATTGCATGAACATTATTCAGAAACGCATGCCCAAATTCCTGTCCTTTAATTCGACAGTAGTGGCGTATCTCCGGAACCAGGGAGGCACTCTTTCGTTTCCGTTATTCAATTTAATGGAAAGAATCCGTCTGTTGGTTATAGTACACCAAGTTCAGTTTTGGTCCGTCATATTCTGGGTCGTCTGATTGTTTTATTGCACTCCCGTTCTCTTACGGGTCGCTTGTTGCTGTCAGAATGGACTCTCAACAAACAAGTATTCAATCAGATTTGCTATCTATGGGAGCGCCCAATGATGTTTGATTTATGACACAGCTTGCTAATCAATTGCAGACGTATGTGTTGGCTTGTCCAGATCTCTGAGCTAATACTGTTAACGCTCTATTGATCTATAGGACGGAATGATACGATACGCGTATCCTCCGGCGCTGTTGTTTTTAGCAGGTATTGCTAAGATAAACAACCACAATACATTTCTGTTGATAGCATCTCTATCTTCACAGAGATCATGAGTAATTTACTCTCTTGTCTACTGTGGATCTTAACGTGAAATCTTCCTCTATGTAAGGATCTTTTTTCACTAGGTAAATCGTGTCATCTTTATCACAACCAGCAAGGTCGCAACCTTCATGTATTCCGTTGTGTGGTCCGTATTGCATTGTAAGCACTGTACTGGACGAGCTTTGGACGCGATTTCTTACTATAGGAGATCCTCTTCTTCGCTATTCTATGCGACTAAAGTGGAGGCTCTTCCGTTGTGGTGTAGGGATCATTATGTTCATATGGTTGATCCCTCCATACTACTCATTGCTATTTTTTAGTATACTTGTTTCACAAGATCTACTGCAGCCTGTGGTTATTTAGGTTATAGGTTTATGTTACCTCATACCTATGCACTCTATGATAGTTTACAATTGAGTCTTTTGTCTCTTTATCTAAGTCAGTTAGTAACTTTTTGATAAATAGACTTAGAATCTTTAGATTAAATTCCTATACGGATTTTAACTTCAGGTTCTTATTTAGCTAAGTAATCATTTGAGCCTCTGGAAACAGTAGTTTTCAAATTCTGACCTTTTAGACAGTAATTCTGTTGGTTTCTCTTTTACTGTAGAGTCAGTGAGTTTCATGCACTATCGATGAATGATTTTCACTTTCATAGTTTCGGAATCAATACTTCCGTTACTATTTAGGTTGGATTGTTGCATAAGAGTTAGGCTCCTATTATCCGGAACCTATTTTAAGGTCCTTCCGTCTTCGTATGGGCATAGGCCTTTACTCTTTCCGGGTACAGTTTATGTATTTATAAACAGATATCTGTTTATTACAAGGGCGTAAGCTTCTTCTGTCTTTGATGTCTAGTAGAAGGACGTTACGCTCCATTTTATTGTTAATGGATTCTATTAACTAGCGTACTGCTTATGGTATATCATTGCCTTAGCAGTTGTGCTTAAGATTTCGGCTCATGAAGTAAGAGTTCTTCTACTTCTTGGGCTTACATTAATAGTGTTGCTATTATAGATTTTTGAAGGCTGCTCATTGCGCTCAGCCATCCATTCATGAATTTTATCTCAGAAATATCGAGTCCATTTCTGGAGGCCTCTATTGTTAGGTCTATTATCTACTGCTCAGAATGTCATTCACTTAACAGTTGCTACTATAGCTAGGTAGGCTGTCTGTTTCGGCAGTGTCTCCGTTCGGCTGCCCTCTTCGCTCTGGGCTATTTGACCCAGGGCAAGAAAAAGGGGGGGGGGAGGGTGTTCCCTTGGGTCACCTGTTTTTACTATGAAAACAAGGGGATACCTCCTCCGGAGTTAGTAATTCTGAGCTGTTATTGGGATGGTTGTTTAGTGAGAAGTTTAAGTTTATAAAATTCATTCAAGTCTTAGTTTTTAAAGTATAGCTTTTGAATATTGCATATGTCAACGGACATGATTATGCAATTCTCACACACTTTTAGGAGTATAAGAGTCTCTATTCTCTAGACTTACTTTATTATTGGCTTACTTTAAAAATTATTAGTATTAGGATTATTGGATATTAATAGAGTACATGGATGTATGAAGCTCAATTTTTGGAAGGCGTTGTATCTTTCTAATTTATCATAAATAAGAAAGATACATGTAAGGCCTATTACTTCTTTTCCCTACAGGGGATGACTCTATTTTATTTTATTGAGCGTATTCCATTTTGCTCTATGTCCTTGGCCCTCCAGCCTTTTTACTATTCAGCTATGTCTGGGTCATTGGTACAGTATAAAAATGTTAAAAAATTTATAGTAATTTATATATTTTTTATACTTACCAATGACCCAGACGGGGATGGCCCTCCCAGGAGTTGGGAACTCTTGCCTCCCCGCTGAGTACATAGCGCTTACCAGGCACTGGTTATTAGAATGATTAATGGCGCCAATTTCGGAACGTCCTTGACACTGCGCATGCGCAGTAGGGGCGAGGTGTGGAGGGCCTCTCAGGACATGTTTTCTTTAGTTTTAGATGCAAATTTTGGGGATTGGGGGGCAAAATTTGTGTTTGGCCCTATATTTTAAGAGTTAGCACCAGCTATGTCTGGGTCATTGGTAAGTATAAAAAATATATAAATTACTATAAATTTTTTAACTTTCAGGCAATCCCTAAATGAAACTGAACACTCCATTAGACATTTTTATTGCCTTGCAGCATCTTCCTATATTACCAGCTGTACTACAAAATCGGAAGACTCAAAATTTTTTACTTTTTTAGTTCACCAACAAAGTTGTGTGAGCTTATGTCATAGCCCGAGGCGTGTTGGCATTGGCGGCAACACTTGTGTCAAAGTTATTGTATATATTCCACTTTGACTTTCCCACCTGTCACTATATACCTCATGTTGTTTCTATGGCTTACAATTACCCACAAACCCTTACCCAGTGATATTTTTTTATTTTTAGAGTGTTTTTACAATGTTAGACTGTTTTGTCTGTATGGACAACCCAACCTCTACACTTCACATCTTGGTTAAATATAAACTCCAAGCTGCAAAGCTCAGACCATGTTACCATCAGTTCATCATTGTAACTTATAATGTAGTGTAATAAATATGATGAAAAGATTGACATGTAAAAACCTGCTGTTGAATGACTTAATCCTTTGAACCCAAAATGCTGCTTTTCTGGCCCAGGAACATGATACTTCATAATTTCATTAAGTTGGATGCCTACTAAGTGAATGTGTGGGCCGCTGTTGGGTGATCAATCAATATTTTCAATGTGCAGCCCCATGGCGGTATACTGGAATCACCTTGTCTGTCCATACGTCTGTCCGGGCAATAATACGGGACTTATGAGTTGGGTTTTTTTGGCCTGTACAAGCCCACAACTCCCCTTTTTAAGAACGTCCGCCTGTCTGTCTGTCCATCCAGGCTTAGCAGAGGTATATCCATCCATCTATCCATAGACATAATTTTGTCCAGAGATTTTCTCAGGCGTTTAAGGACCAATCTGCTTGAAACTTGGAATGAATGTTCACCACTATAAGAACCTGTGCACCTGCCATTATAGTTCCGGTCCAATTATTTTTACCAGAATTATATCCCTTTTCGACTTAAAAACAGGCCTAGAATTTTGTCTGGGAATTTTCTCAGATGTTTATGGGTTGATCCCTATGAAACTTGTTATGTTTGTTTACTACCATGGGAACCTGTGCAACTGCGATTATAGTTTCGATCTGACGTTTTTTGCCAGAGTTATGACCCTTTTCATCTTAGAATGTCTTAATTTTGTATGGAGATTTTCTCAGATGTTTATGGGTCAATTCCTTGGAAACATGGTATGGATGTTCACTGCAATGGGATCCTGTGCACCTGCAGTTTTAGTTTCGATCGGACCTTTTTTGCCAGAGTTATGCCCCTTTTCATCTTAGAATACCTGAATTGCCTATAATTTTGTGCGGAGATTTTCTCATATGTTTATGGGTCAATTTCAGTGAAACTTGGTATGGATGATCATTACCATGGGAATCAGTGCATCTGTGATTATAGTTTTGATTGGACCTTTTTTTCCCAGAATTATGCCTCCTCTTCATTTTAGAATATGGAGGTGGGTGGTATCGACAGGGACAGTCACACCTCTAGTTTTGTAAATCTTAAGATTAAATTTGTGCTGAAGGTATATTTTGCAAATGTTTCGGCTTTTGGCAGTGATATGTACTTTGCATGTGTTTCATAATTAATCAGTCAGTATTTGTTTAAGCAGGGCCCACTGTATTGAAAACTAATAAAGTCAAATTTATTCTGTATGCCATATTCATGTTTTCTACTTTTCAGTACTCACATCCGACAAATATATTATTCCATTTTATTACTTTCCAAAGTGTGATTCACTGGGATTTCCAGGTTTCATTATAAACGATAACTTCACAAGTGAATTATGCAATCAACAATTGGGTCATGTATCCGTGCACGCAAACGAAGATGCTTTGCCGTGGGTGTAATGGGGACTTCATTGTTGTTTTAACCCTTTAACTAACATGAAAAGCAGACGACACTGGCAAAAAAAATTCTCGAATAACTAGTATTTTCACTTTTTTGTCTCAAAAACATAGGCTATGACCCCTCATTGGAATGAACTCGATGAGCTTGTTCCAATGAGGGGTCATAACCTATGTTTTAGAGACAAAAAATGAAAAAATAATAAAAATTAATTGCCGATTTTTGAGAATAGTGCTGGCCTGTTTTGAACATTACGTTGGGTAAAGGGTTAAATAATATAATTATCGTTAATAATGTAATAAACAGAGTAATCACGTGACTGGACTGGTTACATGAAATATTTCATTCAAGGCAAGGGACTATATTGTAAAACACTCGTGTGCATTCGTGCACTCATGTTTGTACAACGTCTCTCACCTTTCATAAATTATTTCACGTAACCAGTCCAGTCAAGTGATAACTCTCTATTTCCTTTTGAGAATACGAAACAAGGGGAAATTACTTTTATGTGTACAGTATACAATATTTCCTTTAATACTTGTAAGAATATCATTGAATTCGTCCGGGACAAACTGTGTTGTGTCCTTGGGCAAGGCACTTTATCCCAGGTTGCCTACATGGGGGCACGATGACCCTGTGTACTAAGGCATACTGCACGTCGATGATGCACATGTCTTCAACCGCTGTAACCCTGCTTGAGTGGAGCTTGAACAGAGTTAGAATGTTGAGGAGCTGACAGTTGCTTGTCGATGCTCGGTGGTTCTCTCTGGGTACTCCGGCTTCCTCCACCCGTAAAACTGTCATGGTCACGATTGGCCATTGTGCATAAGTATGTGACCTTAAAAAAACACCAATAAATAAATATCATTGAATAATTCCTTAATTCAGTTCTTCTTATTTTTTCAGTTTTGAATGAACGTGGCATATTTAGTGGTCCAGCTAACATGAGTAGACTTAAAGCACAGCTTGCTTTGGATACAAACAAATTGTAAGTGAAAATCTACTTTTACTAGTCTCCCACGGTTTCATCATGAAGGGGACTTATGGATTGCACTCCTTCCATTTGTCTGTCAGTCTGTCTGTCCCTCTTACCTGATACCACCTGTATGACTGAGATGGTTGAATGTTGTTATTTCAAATTTTCAACATTAATCAGACATTATGGAAAGATGATGCACAACAATTTTTTTTTTTTTTAAATTCAAGATGGCTGACTGGTGGCCATTTTTGTTGGAAATTGTGTGTAATTAGTTTTCTGCCTACAACTTCTAAACAACCTTTCTGATTTCAATAATTTTTGTTATGGAGGTGTAGCAGCATAAGATAAATAACATATACAGGTTTTTCTCGTGCATGAATTATGCATATTAGATGAACTTGAGCTTTTTTCAGCCATTGTTGTATATATTATGTTGATGTGTCTTGTTACCACCTGTATCTCTGGTGCTGTGCTTTCATTCTTTCAACATTCATCAGACATAAGTCCACAATTTGGTGACACCAACCATAGGGGACTTTTGTCTGATGGCTGGCAATCAACGTTGCACTTGTTCAAATTACATTTTCAAAGCCTGTATGAGAGATGCAACTCATATTCTGTGTTTCTTAAGTGTTAGAAAAAAATTATGTACAGTTTAAAAACATCACTATATCTGTAAGATTTAACTTGCATTTGTTTTCCCAGTTATTCCTCACTATCTCCTCTTAATAAATGTTGAATTCTCTCATCCTTGTGTACAAAGAGGTAACATATGCTAAATTTGAGAAAAGTGTAGTTTTGACAGTAAATACTTTGACTGATGAATTGTCGTGAAATTTTTTTTTTTTAACCCTTTACCCAATACACAGGATATCAGAATTTATTTTAATTATTGCTTTTTGAAATTTTTCAGTCAAGTTCATTGAAATCAAATCATGTGACCCTTCATTGGAACGAGCCTGTCAGGTTCGTTCCAATGGAGGGGTCACATGATATGGCTTTGTTGAAATCTTATGAAATTTTTAGTCGAGTTTTGACGAAGTGAAACTCGACTTATAGTTTGATGAAGTGGTGGGCGGGCATGCGGTGGGCATAAACAATTGGTTTCCTGGCAATAACTTTAGTTCTATTTGATGCACCTTTACCAAAATTATACCAGAGGTTACTCTATAGGAAAGGAAGACACATATCGATTTCAGAGTCTTGCGCTCCAAGGTCAAGGTCACTGTTACTATAAATAGAATATTTTGTGACAAACTGGTTTCCGGGCAATAACTTTAGTTCTATTTGATGCACCTTTACCAAACTTATACCAGAGGTTACCCTATAGGAATGGAAGACACCTATTGATTTTGGAGTCTGGGAATCCAAGGTTAAGGTCACTGTTACTATAAATAGAATATTTTGTGACAATTTGGTTTCCGGGCAATAGCTTTAGTTCTATTTCATGTATCTTCACCAAACTTATACCACAGGTTACCCTATAGGAAGAGAAGACACCTATCGATTTCGGAGTCTGGGGCCCCAAGGTCAAGGGCACTGTTACTATCAATAGAATATTTTGTGACAAATTGGTTTCCGGGCAATAATTTTAGTTCTATTTAACGCACCTTTACCAAACTTATACCAGAGGTTACCTTATAGGAAGGGAAGACACCTATTTATTTTGGAGTATGAGACTCCAAGGTCAAGGTCACTGTTACTATAAATAGAATATTTTTTTTCAATAAATTGATTTCCGGGCAATAACTTTAGTTCTATTTGTCATACCTTCACCAAATTTACATCAGAGATTACTCCATAGGAAAGGAAGACACCTATTGATTTTGGGGTCTGAAGCCTCAAGGCCAAGGTCACTGTTACTATAAATAGAATACTGTAGTTATCCCTGTTGGCAAAAGTTGTAAATTAAGTGGGTGGATGCTGCTCTTTCGTTACGTAAAGGGATAAACAAATGATACTTTAAACCCAAATATGGATTTTCAGAACCACTCAATAGACCCCTGACAACAGTACCACATCCATATTCATCGCTTCGACAGTCTCATCATCATAATCATCATCAATGATCACCAAACAACGTTACAGTTTAACTGTCCTTTATGATGGTTGAATAACAGTCTGTCCCTCTGTCATGGTTTTCATCCAAACATCAAAAATACAGTTACGACTGGATTCAGAATCTGGGAGATCCTTTATGCAAGTACTTCTACTGCTTTTTGTGTATGTTTACTGTAAGGGATATGTCGCCTAACAAGCCTGAATATAAGCAACCTGTCATTTGTAAAATGGGGTCTGCAGAGGGTGAATTTGCTGATGCTATCTCATACAGTGGGTCAATTTACCCTCTAGGTACTTCTATCTGTTTTGGCTTGAGACCTTGATTTAGACTGAGGTTCACAGAGGGTAAATTTTTTGATGCTACCCTGCTGTGCAGGGTAGCATCAGCAGATTCACCCTCTGGGGACCTCATTTTGCAGATGACAGTCTGCTTATTTTCAGACTTGGCCTAATTGGTTGTACACATCTTCCTTGGACTCCGATGGTTCTGGATCATGTACACAATCATATCACCATTCCGAGGTCAGAGATGAGGACTCTCATCCATATCACTCACACTTAAAAGAGTCATCAGATGAATGTGGCGGACCTTATCACCAGTGGATCATATGGTGACTATGGACTTTGTTGTGTGTTTTTATATTTATACTTGTACAGCCAACAAATCAAAGTCGAAGAGAAGAGTTTTTCTCTTTTTTGCAAAAAAATTGGCAAAATGGAATTTTTTTTTTTTTTGCAAAATGAGATTTTTTCTTGCAATTTGCAAATGGCGGTGCGAACCCTATTATTGACATCCTTAGTGTTTTGAGATTCAGGTTTGTTCAAATCAAATCCCTGGGCTCATATTTAGGCTCCCTGGGGAGCCAGAATTTTAACTCATTACAGCATGAGGAATATTCTTCAAAGATCTTCTTCAGACCTTCCAGGCAGAATCTTTTCATATTTGGTATATAGCAGTACAGTGGAACCCTGTTAGTTGAATAGCCACTTTGCTAATGAAAATTATTCAATTAACAGGTGTATTCAATTAACAGGGATTGTGTCACTTTCCTGTTTCTGGAGATAAACTTAGCATTTATTCTATTATATCTTGTTTGACAGAGCTCCATGAGCTCTGTCAAACAAGATATAATAGATTAAATGCTTATATTGGATGTACTGGGCCAAATAGGCCTATAAACAAACAAAAACTGGGGAGAGTCAGGGTAATTTCTCGACATTTTAGAAGATTTTTTATTCAATTAACAGGAATTTACTCTATAACCTATATTCAATTAACAGGTCAAATTTGTGCTAGAGGTATGGTAAATGGTTTTGTGTTGGGAAATTATACTCAATTAACAGGGATATACAATTAAGAGATATCCAGTTAAGTGGGCTCTACTGTACTATGACTCCTCGATTAAAGTTTGTCCAAAATCTTACGCTTGACTGATTTTGGTGGGCACCAGAGGGGTTTGAAATTTAACAGAGGACCCAATGGAGAATTTACTATTTGTTTAAATGAATTGTGTTCATGCATGACAGATCTGATTATGGTAAACTTTAGTTAGATGTAATGTGAGTACATAAAATTGATGTTTTCTGGAATGGGGACCACCAGGCCACTTGTGGGTAAAAGAAATAAACTTTCAGCCTGTTGGAGGATGGGGAGTTCGAGGGGACCCACTGGGTGATTTTTTTTTTCTTCTTGTTTTAAAATGTGTTTTGAAGGGGTTTGAATGATTTTATGCCAAAAAAAAAAAGAATCACCCAACAGACCCTACTCCCTCCCCACTCTTCTAGCTAAATTAGATCAAATATATTAACGTTTTGATGCTGAATTTGTCAATATTTATTTCAGCAATTTTATCAGGTGAGCGATTAAGACCCCTTCAGGCCTCTTGTTTTTATTTACCTGCGTCACCAGTGGCAGAGCAGGTCAAGTAACCACTCGACTCTGTCCGTCAGTCCGTCCGTCAGTCCGTCCGAAACACTTCTTCCGTCAAAGTTTTCTTGGCTTCTATGAAAGGGAATGATTTTATATTTGGTCTGCTGCTTCATAATGATGAGTTGTATCGTGTAGCTAATTTTCAGATCTGCTGTGCAGCCACTTCCTGTTTACAGATACTTTGAAGTCTGTTCATCTCTGTAATCAATTGCATGCAGCGACGCAGGTCCAGACCCGGTATTGGTCTTGGCTTATTTCCATTACTTTGGCTTACTTATGTGAGTTTCAAAAACTAAGGAGGGCGGGGTGACCTGAATTTTAGCAAATAAAAGTAACCAGCATGTCTGTGCCAGTGGTAGGTATGATAATTATAGAAATTGCTACCTAAAATTTCTTATTTTCCATAAAAGTTCACATTTTTATTGAATATTCATGGGCAATAATCTGGATAATTTGTCATCAGTGTTAAATGTGAAATTGATTCTTCATATCTGCTGCTTGGGAGATATTGGGTTTTGCAGCTTTCACCCTTAAGGGCCTAATTCCAACTTTGATAACTTTTTAATGCAAAGGAGCAGGTGCCCCAACATGAATTGTTTTGATAACTTTTTAATGCAAACTAACAAGTGCCGAGGCATGCATTGTTTGAGAAAACTTAAAACTTGTTTTCTAACTACCTTGTCAGTTGTTTCTAGGCAAGTCTTGGCTGCCTCTGTAGGCAGCCAAGACATGCCTAGAAACAACTGCAAAGCCACTGGAGGTAGACTTTCAATGTATAGCGCAAATGTATAAAAATCTCCCGGTCCCAAAGTGTTCACATTTACTCCAAAATTTACAGTTGATCTTATAATAAATATATTTATCATATGACTCGTCCATTTTGTTCACATTAAAACATTTGATATTTTGTTTTTATATTAATCAGTGATAAATAAAGCCTTCTATCAGTTTCATTGGTCAATTTCAAAACTAGACAATGTGATTGGCTAAACAAAATACAACTGGGCCACATTTTCATAATTTGCATAATTAGAGTTGGGAGCTGTCATTGGTCAATTGGTCAATTTCAAAACTGGACAATTTGATTGGCTAAACAAAATACAACTGGGTTAGATTTGCATAATTTCAGTAGGGAGAATTTACGTTATCTGTCCTATTTTGGGTGGGTTATATTGTATTAATCTTTTATCTACAAGAAAAATGCCATTCATTTTTTTTTTATATTTTCACTTTTTGCTTCCAAAACATAGGTTATGACCCCTCATTGGAAGCAAAAAATGAAAATTTTTAGTTATACGAGGATATTTTTTTGCAAGTGCCGTCTGCAACTCAAGTTAGGTGATGGGTTAAAAAGTCATACTAAGTGGCTAATTTGTGCGTGTGTGTGTCATATGATAAATAGAATATGAAATGAGTGTTTTTCTCATATAATATTTATGAAACTCGTCCAAATTTTCCGTTTGGGCTCGCCAAAACGGAAAATTCTTAGACTCGTTTCATAAATATTATATGAGAAAAACACTCATTCCATATCCTCCATATATTTCAGTCTCAACATATTGAAGATTAGAAGGTATATTGTTTCTGATATTAGAGGAGATGATGATTCGGATTCGGAATTCAATCTACCACCTGCTCCTAGAAGACCACCAGGAAAACCAGCATCCAGTGCTGAATTAACCTATAAACGTTTAGTAAGTCTCAAATTTACAGATATACCATCAATACTTTCATGTCATTTTTTTATTTGGGTTTTGTGTTATATGTCATTTCTTTTTGTTGGAATAATTAGAAGTTTTGAAGTTTCACTTACCTCACATATTTGAAGATCTAGAGAATCTTCACAATTTCCAGTCCCAACATCAAAATTCCAAATCAGTCTAGCTCATTGATCCTTTGCACTCTGGTGTAAAAATTCGAAGATTTCAAGCAGTCAAATTTTCCCATGATGCAGCTAGTAACCACAAAACTTGGCACAAATAAATTTGTTCTATGAAATCCCCATCTACAGCAACACTAAACCATGTGGAAAATGGGAAATTTGCGGAACGGAAATCGTTGGTGGACTATTTTTATAAAGAAATAAACTTTCACTGGAATTTTTTTACAAATCGTGCACAGCAATTACAATTTGAATCTCTAGTAATAGCGAAAAATTGTCCCCTGAGTTCCGATGTGTTCTATGTGCCTGCAGGCACATAGAACACATTGGAACTCAGGGGACGACATAGTGACACAAGTTCCCCTTGAAAATGTGGTTGGTGATAAAATGTGTTTTTTTGTTGATAGTTGTCAAATGAATTGCTGAGTGTCCTTCTAATAATTGTTTTGTAGCTGCGATGAGCAGCTCTATATGTGGCAATGTCGGTCTGTTAGTCGATCTGTCTGTCGGTCGGTCGGTCTGTCACCAACGAGTTTGTCACCAACGAGTTTTTTTTGTCACCAACGAGTTTTAAAACATCATTGGCGTTGCATGAATCATCGCAGCTTCGTCACTGTGAAGTGCGCTCTAGTTTAGAAACGTGAAGGCATATAATAACCACAGAATGACACGCATACATCCTTGTGTCAACGCAGAAGGATAAAGTGGTCTCTCGTTCTATACTTGTGCACTGGCACCCGTGCCATATCGAGTAAACCATTCACTCACACTTCTTCTGTGTATGCATGGAAAGTCCTCTGAAAACAGTCATCATTCTGTTTTGCTCAGATGAAGTAGCATGGCAGCCAGCTGCATTCTTTGATTCTGATTAGAATAACTGAGGGATATGTAGTTCTGCCAGGTGAGTGATTACAGGCTCTTTAGAGCCTCTTGTTTAAATTTTAAAATCAGTCACTTTTCATTTGTTAGCTCACCTGACTGAAAGTCAGTGTGAGCTTTTGTCATCACTTGGTGTCCATCGTCTGTCGTCCATCGTATGTTCGCTTTTACAAAACAATCTTCTCCTCACAAACCAATGGCCCAAATTGAAACATATATGGGCCACATCATCTTGGGGGTATTCTGTTTTAGTTTTGTTCAAATGGGGTCTCTGCCCTTTTTGGGCATGGTCTTATGACCAAATAGGACAAAATTCTTTTAAAATCTTCTTCTTATAAACCACAAGTGGGAATGCTTTGATATTTGGTATGAAACTTCCTCTGGTGTTGAAGATTAAAAGTTGTTCAAAGAAAGTTGATAGGTCCATATTTGGGCTCTCCAAGAGATGGGCTCACTTTTGAGCACCCCTGAAAATTTATATTTCAAGAACCAATGGAGCGATTTGAACCAAATTTTGTATGTGGCATTAGTTGACCCTAAGTACTTCATTCATGCCCCCCAAATTTTTTGCGATTTTCCATGGGAACTCCTGGAGCTAAAAATAGAACAAAAATGAAAAGTCCAATATTTCCCAAACTACACGGTCTAGAGATTTTGTATTTGGTATGCAGCTTTCTTCTGAGCAGTTGAAACAATTGGACAAAAAAAAATTGCTGACGAATCTGTCACATGGTCTGTTTTTGGTGTTATGAAAATATGATGACTCAGCATTTTTTAACACTAAAGTCAATGGGAAAAAGATTACATGTTTACCTTTTTAAAAATGTCTTCTCCTCACAAACCAATGGCCCAAATTGAAACATATATGGGCCACATCATCTTGGGGGTATTCTGTTTTAGTTTTGTTCAAATGGGGTCTCTGCCCTTTTTGGACTTGGGCTTATGCCCCAAATATCGTGAAATTCATTCAAAATCATCTTCTCATGAACCACAAGTGGGAATGCTTTGATATTTGGTATGAAACTTCCTCTGGTGTTCAAGATTAAAAGTTGTTTAAAGAAAATTGATAGGTCCATATTTGGACTCTCCAGGGGATGGGCTCACTTTTGAGCTCCCCTGAAAATTTATATTTCAAGAACCAATGGAGCTATTTGAACCAAATTTTATATGTAGCATTAGTTGACCCTAAGTACTTCATTCATGCCCCCAAAATTTTTGCCGTCCCCTGTGGGAACACCTGGCGCTAAAAATAGAAAAAAATGAAATGTCCAATATTTCCCAAACTGCATGGACTAGAGATTTTGTATTTGAGATAAAGTTTTCTTCTGAGCAGTTGAAACAATTGGACACAAAAATGGCTGGTGAATCTTTCATATGGTTCATTCAGAATACATTTTCTCCATACCCATAACCCTTACAGTTTAGGACAATTTGGTCCAGGTGAGCGTTTTAGGCTCTCTTGAGCCTCTGGTTTTTCTTCTCAGAATTATTATAACAGGAAAAGGGTAATCCAATTTTGACATCACCCATCTCGAAAATATAATAAATAAAATTAGTTAACCCTCTACACGCTGATGTTGAAAAATCTGAAATTCAAGATGCAAATTTTTTCCATTCTGCCACTAGGAATTTAACCATTTCACTGAGCTCTGTGTGCAGAGGGTTAAACTCACAAGAGTATGAACACTTAGGATTTATTTTGGAGAATTTGATACCACAGACTATGTACGGTAAGTAAACCTATAACACAATAATATTTTCATGCCTCTTGTTTCTTGGTGGGAGATGCATATAAATACATATATTAACCCTCTGCACTCTGATGTCAAAATACAAAAACTTCAAACAGCAAAATCTTCCCATGATGCAACTAGGAATTTAACCAATTCAATCTTGTTTGACAGAGCTCATTGAGCTCTGTCAAACAAGATTGAATTGGTTAAATTCCTAGTTGCATTATGGGAAAAATGTTCATGTTGAAATTTGATATTTCGACATCAGAGGGTTAACTCTCTGCACAGTAATACAAAAATACCAAAGTTTCAAGCCGCAAATTTTTCCCAAATCGCAACAAGAATTTAACCAATTCAATCTAGTTTGAAAGGGCTCAGAGCCATTTATTGTGTGAAATCTTTGTTATTTGTCAGTAATGTTAGCATCAGTTAAAACAATTGGACCAAGGTACCCTGGTCACTCTGCTCTATGAGTACCAAGATACCCCTTACTTCACCTTAACATTGTTTGTTTGATTGTTTTGGGGGTTTAATGATACCTTCAACAACAACAATCATACTGTGTTAGACATTTTTTATGGGCAAAGGAAGCCAGAGTACCCAGAGAGAACCACCAAGCAGTTGTGAGCAACTGTGAGGCCCTCCCACTTAACTGGTAGAGTGCTGGAAGCCCATATTTGGGCTTTATTCTGAAGTGACGGTACCACAATTGAACGGCTTTATATTCTGTGCTTGTTCTGCATATCACATTTGAAGTGAAATTATTTAGTCTGTTAGGATTTGCCTTTTTACAATTTACGGGAGAGTGCCTATAAACTGTAACAAGGCAAAGATATGTGAACAAATTTTGATGGTCGAAAATAATTTAGCACTCTTTCAGTTAATAACTGCACAAACAGCCAAAATGGAGACAGCGTACATAAGCCTGCTGCTGAATCCAGTTTCTGGTTTTGTATTATGTGACATATGTATCACCCTTGTTACATGTATATAAACTAAATATTTCTGTCTTGTATTTACTTCTTAGTTTTTTTTTCTTTTTAGATACAGTCAAGTCGGCCTAAATCAAAAACTAAGAAAGTAAAATATAAGGGAACAGAGCATGAAGTGAGAGAGGTATTTCTTTCTATGTTTTAAGCATCGATTTTAAATGCTTTTTTTTCTATCGCCTTTCGATTGTTCAGCATTGTATATCATTTCATTGGATGCTGGTTAATTGCTGTTAATTACTAATTTGTGATAAATACCCGTACATCAAATTTTGTACTTTAGGCCCCACAAGTAGATCTTCTGTTTTTCAGGCCATTTTTTGTAAAACTGCATGTGGGTGGGCGTTTTGTATTTTATTTTTGTAATTATTTCTTTGGCATCAAAAGTTCATGTTCTTGGATTATTTTATGTTTTAGGCCTCATAATCTACAGAATAGCAGTATTTCGTTCCTTGAGTGCAAAAAGGCTTAGCTATGCTGAAGCATTGCAAAGCCTTGTGGCACTCCAGGGACAAATTTATCAGTTTTGTTAACTAGGGTAAAATATCCGACATAAACCATTTCATTTTCATTTTTTTTAAGTTTGCATTGGTTATAAAAAAAAAATATGGCAGCCAAAAGGACGATGCAGGATGGCCTGAGAAACAGATTTTTAAGTCTTTAAGGCCTTATCATATGACATTGCCATTTTTTAACAAACTTGGAATCATTTTAAATAAAAAATTTCATTAAAATGCCTTCAAACTCCTGTGTCCATGTGCTGTACGGGGCATGCTTCAGTCTAGTTTATGTGTTACGAACATATGGGGTGGGGGGGGGGGGGGCATTTTGGCCCAGTTGGTAGAGATGCAGTCTGCAAGCCAAGAGGTCCTCGGTTCAAATCCCACCTGCAGCAACCGCAATCTGCTGAGTCCATCGAACACGCTGACATATCCATTACATTCTGACGCTACGATGACATTGGGTAAGGATTGGTGCATGGTATGGACACCTACTTCAGATGCCGTGTTCATCGAGTCTGTTAATTGCTGCTGTCCTCATCACCGGAAGGAAAGGATCCCGCAAGTGAGACATCCTGATGTGGCGGTCTTGTGCAGGGGTCGTAACTCTTAGTCGACCTGAACGCGGTCGGTTGGCAGTTGATCCAGTGGTTCTATACCTTCCAATGAGACAGTAAATAGTGGCCACAGTGACTCCGAACCTAGCAGCGAGCTCATCTGGAGGTACCCCAGCCTCATGCATACCAATGGCACGCAACCTCTGATTTTCGGTTAACCTTGGCATTTTTTAAAATGTCGGAAGACAAAAACTAGTGTGTTTTCTCAATAACCCAGGCTCTCTAGCACAACATAACACAAAGAAAATCGACGGTCACCTATTCAGTTATTACATTCTCGGGTAGCATGTGCCATTTTGAAATCCGTAGCAAAATTGTATATGGTTGGGTGGACAACAGCAACATGTCATTAAACTCTTTGCACGACTTCTTGTCCATAAACGTGCAACATTAGAACTATTATATTTCATCCTTTATGCTATTTCTTCACATTTGTTTCTATTATACTTTCTTTTTTGACTCAGTATACAGTAGAATCCTCTTAATTGAATATCCATTTTGCCAGTGAAAATTATTCAATTAACAGGAGTATACAATTAACAAGGATTTGGTCAGTTTCCTGTGTTCTGGAGGTAAACTGAACATTTATTCTATTATATCTTGTTTGACAGAGCTGATAGAGCTCTGTCAAACAAGGTATAATAGAATAAATACCTGTATTGGATGTAGTGAGGCCAAAAAGGCTGATAAATAAGGGGAATTTGGTGTGTGTCACAGTAATGTTTTCGACATATTACAAAAGTTTTTCTACAATTAACAGGAGTTTACTCTAGAACCCATTTGCAATTAACAGATCAAATTTGTACTAAAGGTATGGTAAATGGTTTTGTGTTTGAAAATTATATTCAATTAACAGGGATACACAATTAAGAGATATCCAATTAAGTGGGCTCCACTGTATAAGGAATTACATATATCCTTCTCTCTACAACAAAAGAGAAGGACATACCACCAATAAGAAATACGGGAGCAATAGCCAAAGGAATCCTTATTACTTAGCATGAACAATTGTACTAATTGTGTTTGAAGAGACCCAATTTTAAGGCTAGTCCAGAATAAGATGCTTAAAATGAGGAAAAGCGTGTCCGAGAGTTGGAGACTAACGCCCACCGATATGCCGTATACAATGCAACACTCCTAGCTGTACATAAAAGATCTGTATTATCTATAGACACTTGTAAAAAAATTTTTTGCCTTAACCCTTTACCTAACGAGTTGCCCGCATCTGCCCTAGTAATATGCAAATTAAGCAGTTGAAAAAATGTTATTTTTCCAAAAATGTCAACAAAACCATATCATGTGACCCCTCGTTGGAACAAGGTTGTCAAGCTCATTCCAACGAGGGGTCACATGATATGGTTTTGTTGAAATTTTTTGAAAAATTTGAATAAATGATATTTAAAATAATAAATTTTGATATCGTCTGCATTGGGTGTTGGGTAAAGGGTTAACTAAAAATTTAATCAGTGAGCTCGTTGAGGAACCATAAGCTACATTTTGAGACAAAATTAAAAATAATATTTGAGAGACAATTTATGTGAATAGTACTGGCTGATTTGTGCCATAACATTAGGTAACGTTTTTATAGATGTGAATAAGTGTTTCATCAGAATGTTTGGGATTGATTTTCTATTAATTTTTAAATCTTGTTTCATTTCAGCTTACCTCACAGATGCCATCATTAGATACTGCCAAATTGATGGATTTGGTTAGTGATTTGGCTGAAAGAGATTTAGGCACTCCTTCTTCTGCTGGTAAATGTTATTTTAGCTCACCTGAGTGAAGCTCAAGGGGTGTTTAACTGATCACTTTCCATCTGTCCTCTGGGGTCCATCTTGTACTTTACATTATTCACTTCTCCTCAGAAATCACTTTACTGAATTTGAACAGGCCTGAAAATAAGCCGTCTGACATTTGCAGAATGAGGTCCCCAGAGGGTGAATTTGATGATGATATCCCATACAGTGGGCCAATTTATCCTCTGGGTACCTCTTTCTGTTTAGTTTTGAGAACCTGATTCAGATTTAGGTTTGCAGAGGGTAAATTTAGTGATGCTACCCTGCTATGCAGGGTAGCATCACTAAATTCACCCACTGGGAACCTCATTTTGCAGATGTCAGTCTTCTTATATTTTTATACTGTACCAATGACCCAGACTTAGCTGGTGCTAACTCCACAAAAACCAGGGCCAAACACAAATTTTGCCCCCCAATCCCCAAAATTTGCATCCAAAACAAAAAGAAATCATGTCCTAAAGGACCTCCATAGTACGACTCTACTGCGCATGCGCAGTGACGCAGTCGTCCCGAAATTGGCGCCAAATATCATTCTCTGTTTGGCCCTTCATCAGTCAACATCTCACTGATCTTTGTGCTTGTAAATCTCAGTTTAAAGGATGCCAGACACGTAATTCTTGGAGAAAATGTGATTCTAAGGAGGATAGAAGGAGGAGAGGAAAAAAGAAGTGGCAAAAAATAATCAGGGCTGTACTTAAAATTTTTTGTTGAAATTATGTTAAGTTGCCTATTTTCGAGGCAAACGCCTCTTGTTGTCATTCTTGCTAATTGTTGCACTGCTTATTCAGTGTTTCCTCTCCCCTAACCTTCTAAAGTCCCCCCTTGCAATTCTCCCATGCTTTTGGCATATTTTTGAGAAGTTTCATTTCTAAAAATTCCCTGGGAGAGTTGCTTGGTTACAGAATGTTTTCTGTTATTTTCCCCATAGTTACGTTTTCACCCATGGGTGTATAACGTTTGTGTTCTGCATCTTCCATCTGATGTTCTGCAGATTCTCCCCTGGGAGTCTCTGTTTTGCATCAGATAGAGTGTAATTGATGACTGATTCCGGGCCAGTTTTTTCAGTGCCTGGAGTCATGTTTTCTTCTGTGTTTACACTGTTTGTTTTCATTGGCAACAGCCTTTTTTTGAGGGGGGCTGTTTGCCTTTGAGGTAGTTTATCTCATTATAAGATACATTTATATTATCCGAAAGTGTCTCATTAATTATTTTATATAATTTTAAAATTTTTGACCACACTTTGCCATCGGATCCATCGGGGCTCAACGTTACTTTTCAGCAACTTGGGCTTCTCTGAAAAAATATTTTTTCAAAATTATTTTGTTTTGCAATTGTTTTTTCATTTATTAATGGATCATGTTATTATGTATCTTTGTGTCAGGGGTTTTTGCGAGTAACTAGGACTTATTGTTGTTCTTTCACAATGAAGGGAACTTGTTCAAATTGTAATAGGAAGAAATCTTCCTCTGACTTTCATGATTATTGCATTAATTGTAGTCAGTGTTCTCGCATTAATCCCTGTCCTGTATGTGAACATTGGGATGAGAAACATTGGAAACGTGTGTCACGATATGTTGTTTCTGGAGAAAGAGCGATGCCGGCTCTTTCTCCACAAGGTCACTCTACTCTCTCAGTTTCTATTTCAGAGGAACCAGAACAGGGTGATGTTTCCATGTTATCTTCTTCAAGTGTGCGTCCGTCGTCACAATTAAATACAGAGCTAGCGGCAAAAGTGCTCATGGAGATTAGACAAATGTCGTCCGCTAGCTCGCCCGGTGTAGCGTCCATTCACCGAATGGTTCGGCAGCCGGGTTCGTCCGATGCGGTCCAAGAGGAAATTTTGGGTGATGCGAGCACTATAAAAATAATAGATGCACACCCAGTGACGGCGGATAGTGAACGAGAACGGAGGAAGCCTTTTAGTCCGGTTCCTAGCTCGTCCAGGTCCAGCCGGGCCGCGAGCGAGAGAGGCCCCTCTCTCGTACAACAACATCTGGGACCAGATGTTGTGGTACAAAATGTGTCTTTAGCGGAGCATACGTCCGTCGCTCGGGACGCTCCGTTGTATAAGCAGTCCGCAGAGACTGTTAAGGCTTCCTCTTCTCGTCGGCGCACACGACCGCACCTTGGCTGCGTGACCTCCGATATTTTGCCAGCTTCGCCGATGAAGGATTCTTCGGCGACCAGGTCACACCATCCGGCAGCCAGGGATTCGAGACCAATGGACTCCGGACGTTCGCATAGGAAAAGTATGCGGGAGCCATCTGATGCGGAGCTGCCCTCGGCGAAGCAGCGAAAGACCGCTCCTCCGCAGGTCTCGACGTCGGACATTCTAGTGCAGATAGCACAGCTTATCGCAGCATCCCAGCAGCCGACAGAAACGGTGTCGGATCGAGAATTATCCGACGGCGCTGGGTCGGTACGCTCCGCCGAAGCATCGGGGGCGGACGACCGGGAACATCGGGAGGTCCGACCGGATGGTGAAAGGGATACGGATGAATTGGAGCTATCCCTTTCGGAACAACACAAAGCTGCCGTGGACTTCATCCGGCACTTTCTTCCTCAAGTTGTTCCGTCGGGCCAGACTGCTGCGCTTCCGGACAGGAGAATTATAGCGTCATTGGACTCTGATTTTTTCGAGCGGTTCAGGGACATCGCTCCCGAGTTTCCGTCGCAGTCCAATAATGTTGCAAGAACATTTGAATTATTGAACGACGCTATTTTTAAACTTGCTTCCAGGACGGGGAAAGCAGGCTTCTTGTCCGCAAATACTCTCAACCTGCCTTTCATTAATGCAAGGAATAAATTCGACACGGCAGGTCAGGGTATACCGAGAGTTCCTCTGCGTATGGACGACGAGGCGGAAGACTTAGAGCTATCATTACCGTCGTCAGCTTCTATTCCAACCGCAGTGTTGGAAACAGCTATTGCGTCTAACAGAGCCAATTTAGATGCCTTATCTTACGCAGATCACCTTACTAAGGCGTTATCACTGCGTCTTCAAGGGGAAGAGTTTCAGGATATACAATCCTCCTTAAGACTTCTTTCAAGGGCAGTAGCTTATTCCACGTGTAACTCTGCCCTTTCAGTGGCAAATCTGGAGTTGGTTAGACGTGACGCAGCCCTGTCTACATCCACACTAGTGGATTCTAAGGTGAAGAACTCTCTTAGAGTCGCTTCGGTCTCAGGAGATCTTCTCTTTGACGGCAAGCTTTCCGCTATTTATGATAATATTAAAAAGAAAGCTAGTGATTCTCTGTTGTTTAGATCCGCTCCTAAAAGGTCGGATACAGCAGACACGAATAAGGCGGGCACTTCTGGGTCTTATCCGCCCAAGAGAGGTTCCTATAGAGGTTCCGGTGCGTCCTCTAGCTCTTATTCGAGAGACCGTCAGGATAGTGACTCTCGTTCGGGACGTCCTTCAGGCCGGGACAATCGGTCGGACGCCCCGAGGTCGACGAGGCGAGGTGCGGGTCGTGGAAGGCGTGGTTTCTCCTACCGCAGGCCTCGCAGATCCAGGAGGTGATGGCTCAAACCTCTATCGCGTTCCGGTTGGCGGAAGGTTGTCGAGTTTTTCTCAAGAGTGGGCGTCGATTACGGACGACCCGTGGGTGAGAGGAGTGACTTCGGAAGGTCTAAAGATATCCTTCAAACGAAAGCCTCCATTAACTCGAAGTCCAAAGTGGACTCATCTTCCGTCAAACCCTCAGAAAAGAGACGCTCTGCTATCAGAGGTGCAGTCTCTTTTAATGAAGAACGCGGTAGAGGTCGTAGAAAACCAGGAATCGCTGGGATTCTACAGCCATCTGTTTCTGGTTCCGAAACCAGACGGCTCGTTCCGTCCAGTCATAGATTTGAGCTGGATAAACAAGCTGATCGTCGCTCCGAAGTTTTATATGGAGACGATTCGATCGGTCAGAGCGAGTATTCGGGTGAACGATTATGCAACGAGCATAGATCTCAAAGATGCGTACTTTCACGTCATGGTACATCCGACATTCCGAAAGTATCTACGCTTCGCAGTCCTAGGAGTGGTGTATCAGTTCCGGGCCATGTGCTTCGGATTGAATCTAGCACCCTGGGCTTTCACTCGGGTAATGAACTCGGTAATGATCTACTTCCGAGCTCATTCGTCTGCGGTAACGTCGGCCTACCTGGACGACATTCTTCAGAGGTACGGCAACGAGTTAACGCTTCAGAACGATGTTCAGAATCTTCTTCTATTGCTCCGACGTCTCGGTTTCATAGTAAACGAGGAGAAGTCGGATCTGGTGCCGTCCAAGTCATTCACTCATCTGGGAATGAGCTTCGAGACGCACAACAATCTCGTTCGTCTGCCGTTAACCAGAGCGAAATTAGTCAGTTGTTACGCTCGCTATTGTCTGAATACAGACAAAGTCACGGCGAGAGAATTTATGAGACTGATAGGTCTGTGCGGAGCCGCCGCGGATCTCGTTCCGATGGGACGGCTACGCACACGGCCTCTTCAAATTTTCCTGACTCAGAATTGGAGTGTGAAAATTCATTCGCTCGATGTAGACGTTCTCTTGTCAGATCAAGTGAAACAAGAGATTCAGACTTGGGCAAACATTCAGTGGTTAACTCAAGGAGTTCCGCTGCAGTTGCCGGATCCGAGTTTTACCATTATGACGGATGCCAGTCAAACAGGTTGGGGTGCATCATTAATCCCAACGGATTCGAGATGCCAGGGTCTTTGGGATCCGCAATTCCTGTGCAAGCACATAAACATCAAGGAAATGAGGTCAATCTGGCTTGCGTTACGTCACTGGATGGACATTATTCACGATGCTCATGTCCAAATCCTATCCGACAATACGACAGTAGTGGCGTATATACGGAATCAGAGAGGCACTCATTCAGTTCCGTTGTTCAATCTAACGGAAAGAATCCTTCTGTTTGCGTTGGAACATCACGTTCTTCTTTCGGTCCGTCACATACCGGGTCGTCTGAATGTGCTAGCAGACTCCCTTTCACGAAAGGGTCGCTTGTTGCCGTCGGAGTGGACTCTCAACAAACAAGTATTCAATCAGATTTGCTACCAATGGGAACGGCCAATGATAGACTTATTTGCGACACATCTCAACAATCAGTTGCAGACGTATGTGTCCCCGTGTCCGGATCCAAGAGCATTTGCAGTAGACGCTCTATCGATCCCTTGGGACGGAATGATAGGATATGCGTATCCTCCAGCGCCGTTAATTCAACAAGTATTGCTAAAGATAAAACAATCTCAATGCAAGATTCTGTTGGTAGCATCTCTGTCGCCACAGAGACCGTGGATAAATCTACTCAGGTGTCTGTTGTGGGACCTACCGCGGAAGCTCCCTCCACGAGAGGATCTTCTTTGGCAGGGGAAATCGCGCCAACTACATCACAACCCGCAAGGTCTCAACCTTCACGTTTTTCCGTTGTGCGGTCCTTCTTGCATGGCAAGCACTTTACAGGACGAGCAGTGGACGCGATTTCTAACTGTAGGAGGACCTCCTCTTTGCTAAATTATGCGGCTAAGTGGAAGGTTTTCCGTCGTTGGTGTTGGGATCATTCTGTTGATATATTTGATCCCTCTATACCAGACATTGCTAACTTTCTAGTATACTTGTTTGACGAAATCAAACTGCAACCTGTTACTATAAAGGGTTATAGATCTATGTTATCTGATACCTATGCACATCATGATAGTTTACAAATTGGATCTAATGTCTCTTTATCGAAATTGGTTAGAAACTTTTCGATAAATAGACCCAGAACTCTTAGATTAATTCCTAAGTGGAATTTAGCTTGGGTTCTCCTTAAATTGAAGGAAAAGCCATTTGAACCTCTTGGGACAGTAGATTTCAAATTCTTATCTTATAAGACAGCTTTTCTCTTAGCTTTCTCTTCTGCCAGAAGAGTCAGTGAGCTTCATGCACTATCGGTGGATGATTCTCATTATCGTAGTGTTGGGAACACTATCACCTTCACTACTAATGTCGGTTTTTTAGCTAAGAATCAGGCTCCTAATAAATATCCGGAACCTATTGTTATTAAGGCTCTTCCGTCTTCAGACGGGCGTAGGCCTTTACTCTGTCCTGTTAGAGCTCTACGTATCTATAAACAGAGATCTCAGTTCATCAGAAAGGGACGGAAACGTTTCTTTCTGTCTTTGATGCCTAATAGAAAGGACATTTCAGTCCATTCTATTGCTAGATGGATTCAGTTAACTATCCGTACTGCGTATGAAGATTTATCTTCTTCTCAGCAGTCTGTGCTTAAGATTTCTGCTCATGAAGTAAGAGCTCTTTCTACTTCCTGGGCTTATGCTAATA
Source organism: Pictodentalium vernedei (assembly GCA_031216915.1). Classification (NCBI taxonomy): domain Eukaryota; kingdom Metazoa; phylum Mollusca; class Scaphopoda; order Dentaliida; family Dentaliidae; genus Pictodentalium; species Pictodentalium vernedei. The sequence goes on from CM062293.1 coordinate 41,212,174, forward strand.
GTGTTGCTATTACAGATTTAATGAAGGCTGCTTATTGGTCTCAGCCATCCACATTTACTAATTTTTATCTCAGAAATATTGAGTCCATTTCTGGAGACCTGCATTGTTTAGGTCCGTTATCTGTTGCTCAGAATGTCGTCCACTAAACAGTTGCAACTATAGTTATGCAGGCTTTCTGTTCCGGCAGTGACTCCGTCCGGCTGCCCTCTTCGCTCTGGGATATTTGACCCAGGGCAAGGGGAAGGGGGGGGGCGGGTGTTCCCTTAGGTCACCTGCTTTATAGTGAAAAGCAAGGGAATGCCTCCTCCAAGACAGTATTTCTGATTCGCTTCCGGGATGGTTTTAAAGTGTAATATTAATGTTTAATTTCATTCATGTCTTATTTTTAAAGTGTAGCTCGGTGTGAAGCATTTGTATATGTCAAGTGTCAAACGGGCTTTAATATACAATACTCGGACACTTTTAAATGATTATAAAGAGTCTCAATTCTCTGGACTACTTTATTTATTGGCTTACTTTAAAAATAATTAGTATAAGGGTTATACTGGATGTTAATAGAGAACATGAATGTTATTGTGCTCAATTATTAAGGGTAGTGTATCTTTCTAATTTAAATATTAAATAAGAAAGATACATGTAAAGCCTAATACTCCTTTTCTCCTTAAGGGGTTACATCTTTATTTTATAATTGAGCTTATTGGATTTTCCTCTATGTCCTAGGCCCTCCAGCCTGTTTACTATTCAGCTAAGTCTGGGTCATTGGTACAGTATAAAAATGTTAAAAAATTTATAGTAATTTATATATTTTTTATACTTACCAATGACCCAGACGGGGATGGCCCTCCCTGAGTTGGGAACTCTTGCCTCCCCGCTGAGTACATAGCGCTGACCAGGCACTGCCAGTAAGAATGATATTTGGCGCCAATTTCGGGACGACTGCGTCACTGCGCATGCGCAGTAGAGTCGTACTATGGAGGTCCTTTAGGACATGATTTCTTTTTGTTTTGGATGCAAATTTTGGGGATTGGGGGGCAAAATTTGTGTTTGGCCCTGGTTTTTGTGGAGTTAGCACCAGCTAAGTCTGGGTCATTGGTAAGTATAAAAAATATATAAATTACTATAAATTTTTTAACTTTCTGGCTTGAATTTGAACTAAATTCCACATTAGTATCAGTTGAAATTTGTAAAAATGAAGCTGTAACGCTCACAGGGGTCACCACAAAGAGCATAACTCTGTTTCAAAAATTAAAAACCTCTTCTCAAGAATCACCAATCAGAATCTTTTGGTATTTAGTATACAGCATCCTTAGGGGAAGGGGCATAGGGTGTGGGGTAGTACTGAAAAGGTTAACTGGATAACCGGTTTGAAACGGGTTACCTACCTAACCGATTTGAAAAAAACGTCAACCGATTATCCGAAATATCGATAGTGATCGTCATTGTATGGTTAAAACATAGTAAATCTGCCGCTTCTCCTTTGGGATAGATTACACCTCGAAGCAGCGCTGTATATATTGAGAAATAATCGACTTTGGAGTTGAAGACTTCGTTAATGATCGGCAATTTCTGCGAGTACTGAGTAACCGCAGAAACTATTCTGTAGTATTATACAAATGAACATTGTCGAGTCCTCGACAACGTTCGTTTGTATATACACTACGGAATAGTTTCTGAGAATACTGCCTTCCAATTCCTACAAGTTTTAATCCCAGATTCAGTGAAATAATGTCTACGGATAACTGGATGTTATCCGGTTATAGCTCTTGGTTAGTCGGTTGTGAAAATGAGCCAACCGTTTCAGCCCTAGTGTGGGGTCAGATTCAAATTGTAACTTTGTAGGATCACTCCAGATGATGCCCAGATGAGAATGTCCTCTTTTGGTTGCGATCATTCAACCATTATGGCTGCCCGAGCCTGAAGCCCGAATACCTTTAGCACAGTCTACAGGTCATATTTATGAAGGGATTTCATTGTAACTTGGTAGGTTTGACTTCATATAATGTCTAGATGAGAACGTCCCCTTTTGGACACGATTGGGCAACTGTGACAGCTACAGGGCCCTGAAGCCCAAAAACCTTTAGAACAATCTACAGGTCATAATTATGAAGGGATTTCATTGTAGCTTGGTAGGATGACTCCAAATAATGTCTAGATGAGAACATCCCCTTTTGGTCGCGATCATTCAGCCTTGATGGCTGCCTGAGCCCAAAAACCTTTAGCATAGTCTATAGGTCATATTTATGGAAGGATTTCATTGTAACCTGTTAGTTTGACTCCATATAATGCCTAGATGATGACATCCTCTTTTGGTCGTGATTGGTCAACTGTGACGACTTCAGGGGCCCGAAGCCTGAAAACCTTGAGCACAGTCTACAGGTCATATTTATGAAGGGATTTCATTGTAACTACGTAGGATCACTCCAGATGATGCCCAGATGAGAATGCCCTCTTTTGGTTGTAATCATTCAACCATGATGGCTGCCTGAGCCCAAAAACCTTTAGCACAGTCTACAGGTCATATTTATGAAGAGATTTCATTGTAACTTGGTAGGTTGACTTCATATAATGTCTAGATGAGAATGTCCCCTTTGGACGCAATTGGGAAACTGACGGCTACAGGGGCCCGAAGCCCGAAAACCTTTAGCACAGTCTACAGGCCATATTTATGAAGGGATTTCAATGTAACTTGATAGGATGACTCGTTTTAGAATAATTTCACTGTAACTTGGTAACTTTCGTTGATATACGTTAACTGTGAGTGCCACATACATTAACTGTGAGGTCATATTAACCCACCCTTCAGCTCTTTAGTACAGTGTACACCTCATATTATTTTTATCAAAAACAGCATACAGGGAACAGAAATGAACATATTCCCAATTATCACAATTCTTGTCTTATTTCATAATCCTTTCATAAACATTGATACATTATCCTTTTCATCAAAACACAACACACAAGTTAAGCTACAGTGTCATTGACACTTTCATTCAAAATATTTCAACAAAACCATATCATGTGCCCCCTCATTGGAACGAGCTCAACAAGCTCGTTCCAATGAGGTGTCACACGATATAGTTTTGTTGTAGTTTCAGAAAATTAATATTTTTTTCAGCTGCTGAGTTTGCATATTACGTGGGCGGATGCGGCCGATTCGTTAGGTAAAGGGTTAACATGGGTAGCCTCATGATTTTTATTGAAAATGGAGAAAATATTAGCTTATAAGATAAAACAAAAGATGGGTACAATGTGACCTTTATATTATTATTTCAGGTGATTATGGGAAGCCTAGCACCGTTCCTCAAATTCATTCACAATCATCAGGGTATGTAGCTGTATACGGTATTTATTTTTTTTAACATATTCCTTTTGTTGTACAAGTATAGAAACAATAAATATATAGTGTTTCAAAATAAGTATTTCATCCAATGAGTACAACACAGGCTTGCATTTTAAATCTAAGGCGGCAAAAAATTGCTCTCATGGGTCCTACTTAGGCAAGCAAATTTCTCTACTTACCGTATTTACTCTATGTATTGGGACAGCTAAAAATAATTATTTTCACAGCTTCAGTAACCTGTGTAGGCCAGTGTTGAAGATTCGGGGCTCTACGTTATGTGAAACTTGCATTGAACCAATGTTTTTTTTTGGGGGAGTGGGGGAGGGGGAGCAGACAGTAAAATGTTTGTGTCTCTTTTGGGGGATGGGGGGATGCATACTCCTGCATGCTCACACCACTGCCTCACTGAAGGGAATTAGTTTGGGCCAAATATCCCAGAAATAAGTCAAATATTTTTTTCCTCTTTTGAGGCATTCTCTGTCAGAATATTACACAGTAATTCACATGTTGCTTTCATGCCGAAAATGTATGAGAGAAAATCAAGACACAATGGACGTATTTTCAAATGGGCACTAATACGGCTTTTTATACTATTTTGCTGATTTGTGATTGAATATTAATTTCCAGAAAGTTTTGAAAGGAATTAAAGCAGGTCATTAACCCTTTCAACACTGGTGGTATCTTTCATGCCAGTTAAATGGCAGAAATTGGAAGAGTCCATATCCATTATTTAGGGGTAGAGCAACTAATATTTTCAATGTGCAGCCTTCAGGCTGCACGTTGAAAATAATAATTGTTCTACCACACACGTTCACTTAGTAGCCATCCTACTTAATGAAATTATGATGTTTCGTGTTCCTGGATGGAAAATTGGCCTCTTGTGTTGAAACAGTTATAGATGCTGCAAAAAATGTCAACACTCCCATAGGCCAAAATATTCCCCTATCAGAAATCAGTGCATGTAAGTAGTGTTGAAACAACTAGTAAATTCTCTAGTCGGCTAGTCTCCAGCTATTAGTCATCGACTGGATGCCTTGTTATAATTTGGGTCATTGTCATCGTTAAAATATAAAAATAATTTTGGATGTTGTGTGCATTGGGTAAAGGTTTAACAGTAAATTGAAAGTAGAATGCTTACTTTGTGTCTAAGTCAAGGAAGTGTTAGACTTGTAATTGAAGGATGTTAACCCTTTACCCAACGAATTGCCCGCATCCGCCCGCGTAATATGCAAATTCAGTAGTTGAAAAAATCGTCGAGCTCGTTCCAACGAGGGGTCACATGATATGGTTTTGTTGAAATTTTTTGAAAAATTTCAAAAAATGATATTTAAAATAATAAATTTTGATATCGTCTACGTTGGGTAAAGGTTTATTGTTGTTTATTTCAGGATGTCTAAAGAAGATGCCTCTATCCAAAAAATTATACTAAAGGTATGTTTTCTGGTTTTCTGTTATATGCTTTTGTGTGTCTTTAGCTCACCTGATTGAAAGTCTGGGGCTTTAGTGATCACTTTCTGTCTGTCATCTATCCGTCATCTGTCATCCGTCCATCCAGCGTGAACTTTACGTTATCGGCTTCTCATGAACCACTAGTCCAAATTAAACCAAATTTGGTATGCATGTTCCTTATATGTCATTTCAAGATTGTTTAAATAAAGTTGCCACACAAACAGCGGGCACAACAAGGGGCATAACTCTGATAGCACCTATAAATTGTTTTCAAAAATTGAAAAAATCTTCTTCTCCAGAACCATTAATAAGAATCTTTTGATATTTGGAAAACAACATCTCTGGGTAGAGGGTCAGATTCTAGTTTGTTCAAATCAAGTCTCTGGGTTAATATTTGGGCTCCCGAGCTGAATTTTAACTTGGCACAATAAGAGGAAGTTTTATTTAAAATCTTCTTCAGATCCACCAGTTTGAATGCTTTCATATTTGGGTATACAACATCTTTTGGGGGTCAGATTTAAGTGTGTTCAAATCAGGTCCCTGTGTTAGTATTTGTACTTCCTACCGGAGCCCAAATTTTAACTTTGTGCAATATGAGGGAATTTCTATAAAAATCATCTTCTTCAGATTCACCTGTTAGAATCCTTTCATATTTGATATACAACATCTCTAGATGGGTCAGATTCAAGTTTGTTCAAATCAGGTTCCTGGGTTAATGTTTGGGCTATCTGTGGTAGCCCGAATTTAACTTAATGCAACATCTCTAGGGGGTTCAGAGTCAAGTTTGTTCAAGTCGAGTGCCTAGGTTAATTTTTGGGTTCCCTAGTTTGGGGGCCCGAAATTTAACTTGGTGCAATATGAGGGAATTTCTTAAAAATTCTTCTTCAGATTCACCAGTCAGAATCCCTTTCATATTTGGTGTACAACAACTCTAGAGGTGGGGGCAGATTCAAGTTTGTTCAAGTTCCCTATGTTAATATTTGGGATCCCCTATGGTAGCTCGAATTTTAATTTAGTGCAATCTGAGGAAATTTCTTTAAAAATCTTCTTCAGATCCACCTGTCAGAATGCTTTCATATTTGGTATACAACATCTCTAAGAGGGTGAGATTCAAGTTTGTTCAAATCGAGTGACTGAGTTAATATTTGGGTTCCCTTTGAGAGCCCAAATTTTAACTTAGTGCAATGTGAGGGAATTTCTTTAAAAATCTCCAGTACCATCTATTAAAATCTTTTGATATTTGGTACACAACATTTCTAAGGGGAGTCAGATTCAAATTTGTTCATATCTGGTTGCTGGGTTAATATTTGGGCTCTCTATTGGGGTGTGGGGGGGGGGAGGTGCAGTGACTGCAGTTACATAACAACCCTTGGAAGTTTGGCAGTGCTTGTCTATAGCTGATAGAATTGGAAGCAGTCAGGGAGACCTATGATAATAATCATCTGACATGAACACTAGAGTTATGAATAATTTCATGACTTCATTCATCTGTAGTGTCAATGAAGCATGGCTAACTGAATGTGATCCAGAATACTTCTTTGAACCACTTTGAGTGATTAAGTCCCCTTGGGGCCTCTTGTTTTGTATTCAGCAACACCCTATAGAGCTGTAAGATTAAATTATTAAGGAAAAGGTTTGAAGGATCTTAATTTGCTGATTTTGTACCTAGATAATTTTGTGTGAACTGATACTATTGAGGAACCTTAGTAATGCTGTTAACCCTTTTCCCAACGTAACAGACAAAACCAGACAGCACTATTCTAAAAAATCGGCAATTAATTTCCATTATTTTTTCATTCTTTGTCTCAAAAACATAGGTTACACCTATGTTTTTGATACAAAAAATGAAAAAGATTAGTTATTCAAGAATTGTTTTTGCAAGTGTCGTCTGCTTTTCATGTTATGTGAAGGGTTAAGCAGTGTGCCATTAACTGATATTCTCTGTGTTTTTATCGGATATTATTATAACTCATCTAACACACAGTATTAACCATTACCCAATGCAGACCGTATCAAAATTCATTTTTTTTAATATCATTTTTTCTCTTTTTTCAAAAAAATTCAACAGAACCATATCATCTGTTTCCTTCTGACACGAGATGGCTGTCAAAAGTATCATTAAACACCAATATATAAATATCATGTGTCCCTCATTGGATCAAGCTCATTGAGCTCATTTCAATGAGGTGTCAAATGATATGTTTTTTTTTAATTTTATTTTGAAAAATAATTTTTGTTTCCAACTCCTGAATTTGTATATTACTTAGGCAGATGTTTCAGATGCATTAGGTAAGGGGTTAACTCGACCAGTAAATTAGGTCTGGACCTCACTAAAGCTCAATCCAGACCTAATTTACTGAACTTGTTTCATAAATTTTTATATAAACTTGGGACTTATTGGAGATCCTCTATTTCAATTTTTTTTTAAGTTTTAAATCTTGCAAACAGAGAAATTTTGCTGTCATCATAACATTGCTGAAATGTGGCCTCAGACTCAAAATATGCAACTTGATAGTTCATTCCTGTGATTATTGACTTTCTGACATTGTGTTTAACCCTTTAGCCAACGCAGACGATATCAAAATTTATTATTTTAAATAGCATTTTTTAATTTTTTTCAAAAAATTTCAACAAAACCATAGAATGTGACCCCCTCTTTGGAACGAGCTCGTTCCAAAGAGGGGTCACATGATATGGTTTTGTTGAAATTTTTCGAAATATAATATTTCTTCCGCTGCTGAATTAGCATATTACATGGGCGGATGCGGGCGATTCGTTGGGTAAAGGGTTAACATGACAAAAAAATTGTTTCCTTTCAGAGATCTAGTTCTGTACCTCATCTACAGTACGGTGAAGCATTGATGGATGAACTTGACATCAACGCAAGTGTGAGACACGACAAACTGTATGAGTATGAACTTGAGTTGTTGAAGAAGGAAAGAGGGAAAAAAGTTCAGGTAAAATAGTATGGCTTTTGTTTGAGTTTCAGCTATTTATATTTATACCCCTCGCAAACAAAGTTTGGGGGGGGGGTATATAGGAATCACCCTGTCCGTCCGTCTGTCCATCCGTCTGTCCATCCTTATAAGCGCAACTCCTCCTAAACCGTTTGAAGAATTTTCATGAAACTTTACACAATGGAAGAACTCCATATGAAGATGTGCATGAAGCAATATAATTCCGTTCTGACATTTCCAAGGGGAGATAATCTAACTTATACATTTTAATGTACCAAAAAGGCTACAACTGAGGCGCGGGGGGTATCACTTTGTGAGTTTGCTCACAGTACCTCTAGTTAATTTTTATTTATTTATTTATTTATTTATTTATTTATTTATTTATTTATTTATTTATTGGTGTTTAAGGTCACATACTTATGCACAATGGCTAATCGTGACCGTGACAGTTTTATGGGTGGAGGAAGCCTGAGTACCCGGAGAGAACCACTGAGCATCGACAATCAACTGTCAGCTCCTCAACATTCTAACTCTCTTCAAGCTCTGCTCAAGCAGGGTTACAGCGGTTGAAGACATGTGCACCATCGATGTGAAGTACGCCTTAGTACATGGTATCATCGTGCCCCCATGTAGGCAACCGGGTCATCCTGTACAGGGATCGAACTTGGGACGTCTAGCATAGAAGTCCAACAGTCTACCACTGAGTCTTCTCCTTATTTTATATAAGTTAAATGTTATGGTATTAGTGTTGTGCATCTATGATATTGGGATACCAGATCTGAAAATAAGATCTGTATAAAGGAAGTTATCAATTTAAAATAGAAAATGTTTTCATTTTTAGAATTTAGTAAAGAAAAAACCTTTCCACAATCTATTCCATTGAGGGGTCATCAGCTGAGTTCAATTGTTTTTTGAAAGTATTAGGCCCCACAAAGCAGATCTTCTGTTTCTCAGGCCATTATTTGTAAAATTGCATGCGGGCGAGCGGTTTTTCATTTTATTTTTTATTTCTATAATTATTTCTTCGTCATCAAAAGTTCATGTTATTGTTTTATATTTTAGGCCTCATAATCTATGGAATAGCATGGGTGGTGGTGTATTTTGTCCCTTGAGAGCAAGAAGGCTTTGCAATGCCTTAGCATTGCAAAGCCTTTTTGCACTCAAGGGGCAAATTTATCAATTTTTTAAATTGTGTAAAATATCAGACATTAACCATTTAATTTTTATTTTATTTAAGTTTACATTGGCTATAAAAAGAGAACATGTGGCAGCCAAAAGGACCATGCGGGAGGGCCTGAGAAACATTTTTTTTATTTTTTTAGGCCTTACTGGCTGGTTTTGACCATTATGGTGGATACAAAGTTGCTATAGATGAGATTTACACTAAGACTGTACAGTGTTCAGGCTTAGTGTCTCACTGAGTAGTGAAAATTTATTATAACCAGAAAGTGCACATTCTGATTATAAACATTTTGTAACTGACACATCACACACTACATGAAAATGTACTTGTACTAAGGCTGTACAATACACAGGGTTAGTCACATAATAGAGGTTTGGTCGTGTGATAGAGACATTGATAACCAGAAAGAAAAGAGTGACTAACCCTTTGCCCCATACTTGACTTTAAATGCCAATTTTTACTTGAAACTCCTCCACATGGGGGCACGGTGAAGCTGAGATCAAGACATACTTCATGTAGATGGTGCACTTGTCTTTAACCAATACTAACCTTGCCTGTGTGGAGTTAGTACATTGGGAGTATGGTGGCTCAGTGGTAGACGGTTGGACTTCTATGCTAGAGGTCTAGAGTTCGATCCCCATGCAGGATGACCTGCGTTGTGTCCTTGGGCAAGGCACTTTATCCCAGTTGCTTACATGGTGGCACGATGACGACATGTACTATGGCGTACTGCACGTCACTGGTGCACTTGTCTTCAATTGATGTAACCCTGCTTGAGCGGAGCTTGAACAGAGTTAGAATGTTGAGGAGCTGACAGTTGCTCATCACTGCTCGGTGGTTCTCTCCAGGTACTTCAGCTTCCTCCACCCGTAAAACTGCCACGGTCACGATTAGTCATTGTGCATAAGTATGTGACTTTACACACCAATAAATAAATAAATATAAATAAATATATTGGCAGTGTCTCAAGTAGATGAACCACTGGTCAGCAGCCTTCATTAGAAGATTGTATGCCTGCTGGAACAACTGTGTTCTGAGAGCCGATCTGAAAGATAGAAAACTCTGGAATGATTTTAGCCCACTCAGAAGCTGTTTCCAAAGAAATGGGGCACCAACCGAAAAGGGTCGATCACCAGTTGTTGCAAGGTTACCCGGTACATGAACAAAATTGTTTGATGCTCTCGAATGTAGTAGTCTTCTGTCCAGGTTCATAATGTGAAATCAAAGTGGCCAGATATGATGGGCCCTTGTGTATAAGCATTTCCAAGTTAATGTCAGAATTTTGAATTCAATTCGTTCCCTGGGAGGTAGCCAGTGAAGATTTTTGTGAATAAGTGTAATGGGGTAAGATTATTTGCTCATAGTGATTACACATGCTGAACATTCTTATATGCACTCTAGGGACAAAATACACCACCACCCCTGCTGTTACACAACATTTCTTATTATTTGTGTTTACACAACATTTCTTACAAGTTTTGTTTACACATTTTTTACTAATTGTATTTACACAAAATTTCTTACTAATTGTGTTTACACAAATTTCTTACTAATTGTGTTTACATAACATTTTTCTTACTGATTAGGCTAAAAAAAATAATGGTTTGATTCTCAGGCCCTCCCTCGTTGGATTTGAACCTCCTCATTAAACATTATTATGTCATGTTTTTTTAAGAATTTGTGAAAACTTGGAATGGTAATTTTTTCACATTTCTCGACATATAATTATTTAGCTGTGTTTGCAGTAAATTGGTTTTTCTTGTTACAGTTTATGGGAGAGTGCCCCGAGGCACTCTCCCATAAACTGTAACAAGACAAATTCTGATATACTGGATCATGATTTAATTATTTATTTATTTGCTGGTGGTAAAGGTCATATATTTCTGCACAATGGCTAATAATGGCCGCAATACCGATATAAACTCAAGTTTAACCAATCATTTAGAGCCATGTTTCCCATTTTAAAGGACTCCCACCCCAAGCATTGGTTACTGGGGCCTATTCTAATGGATCATGATGTTTGACAGATCTATACCATTAAAAAGAACAATAAAATACAAATCCTTTTAGCTGTTGTTACAGCAGTTAGTTATAAAAGGTATACTATAATTACACTAAAATACAACCTTTTCTCTTTTTCAAGTGGAAAGACGGCAAAAAGATTTACTGAGTATACTAAACCCTTTACACGAAAAAAAAATAAAAATAAAAATAAAATCCTCCCTCCCTCACTGATTTGAAAAAAAAATTGCCTGAGAATCAATTCATTTTTTTTATTTGGCCTTGTGTTTACACATAAAATTTCTTACTAATTGTGTTTACATGACATTTTTCTTACTGATTATGTTTACACATTACAAACATCTCAAGTCTATTTTCTTACTAGTTATGTTTAAACATTTCTTACTCATTATATTTCCACAACACTTATATCTTAAGTCTGTTTTCTTATTAGTTATGTTTACCCAACATTTATATCTGTAAGGCTTAATCAAATTAAAAATCTGTTTCTCAGGCCCTCCTGCATGGTCCTTTTGGCTGCCGCATGCTCTCTTTTTATGACCAATGCAAACTTGAAAAAATAAAAATTAAATGGTTTATGTCCGATATTTTACACAAGTTAATAAAATTGATAAATTTGTCCCTTGAGTGCAACAAGGCTTTGCAATGCTTTAGCATTGCAAAGCCTTGTTGCCCCCAAGGGACGAAATACACCACCACCCTTGCTATTCTGTAGATTATGAGGCCTAAAACATAAAATAAACCAAGAATATGAACTTCTGATGGCAAAGAAATAATTACAAAAATAAAATATAAAATAAAAAAAACGTCCGCCCGCATGCAATTTTACAAAACTTGGCCTGAGAAACAGAACATTTTCTTTGTGTGGCCTAACTATTTTACTTTCCTTCTAGGTCCAAAGTGATGAGAACATCCCAGAACCAGGAAGTAGAGAATATGCATTGAATGATTTGAAAAAACTAACTTCAAAAACTGATACCATGGAGAAGATAGAGAAAGAAGATGAAGATCTTCCTCCACTCTTGCAGGTAAATTAGAAACAAAGTTTAATTGTGCATGTTCCATCACCTAGCTTGCAATTGGAAGAGGTTTTTAACTCATTAAGGGGTAGAGTAATAAGTTGGTTGTGAAAAATTACTCATCAATAATTGTTCTGTTGAAACAACAAAAGTGAAGTTTATCAAAACCATATGAAATACTTGCAAAAATTATGAATCTTTAGCATGGGATGTGGACATTATGTAGAGCTCTGACAGTGGTCTTGAGCACTGACATTGTTAGAAGGTCATATCTGGAATCTGAAGACACTCTGCTACATGTATTGGACTTAATTCTTAACCTGATAAATATTTTCTTGATTTTCTCATAAAATCCGTCATGGGTGCTGTAATTCAGACATAATTTCGTTTGATGGAAAAGTCATTAGAACTTGACATATAGATAGAATGCGATGTGTGTTTGAATTGGTGGGTGTTTTACATAACGCGTTGGAATGGCATAGTCATATTTTGCGAGAGCCATAAAACACCCACTGATTCAAACACACATCACGTTCTGTGTTTATCACATCCTATGCATTAAAATTCATTTAAATAAACAAATTTTAATTCCGATGTTTAAACCCAAAGGTGAAGAGTGTGTTTGTTTTAACTGAAGCTGTACTGATCAAATGGATCAATAAAAAATCAAAACAACCTTTTCAGAACCAGTGTTTGTTGAAATTCATATCGCTGTTTCTCTTCGGCTGGTGCCCATTCATGCCTAACCATCTGGTGGCTATTACTGTTAATAAAAATATAAGTACAAATTTGTGCAGATTTGCAAAACAGCTGGGAGAAACATTTTTAAAAGAAGTTCGAAGCATGTCAAGATGTACGAACATTTACCGAAATAAAGTTTACCAATTTAGATATGACGGATCCACAAAACGAGACCGCCACAGGACTGGGTTAATCTTCTGGTTGGAAATGATTGGGGTTTTTTAAAATATTATCTCATTTTTGGTTAACTAATTTTTTGTGAACCGTCTTTATTTTGCTTTGGACATTTTCATTTTCACACCATGCGACAGACTGTTGATAATTGTGTAACAAAATTTGGAAACTTTTCGAAGCATAACTAATGACTCGATGGGAAAGGAACTAGTATGAACAATGCTGGGAAAAAAGTTCTGCCTTGTACATCACCCATTGAATACAGAATCATTTATGTCATTGCAGCCATTCCATTAAATACAAGGGTTTGAAGTTGAATGGATGTGTAATAAAAAGTAATATTTGATAAAAGGCAGAATTATGCATCTTGTCATACAACAATTATACCTCTTATCATAAAAGGATTTTTTGTCCTGTGAAGGAAAATCTGCCTGCAGCAGGCAAAGAATTAAATTCTCTAGGAATTCTGGGAAGTGGAGCAATGCCTTTTTGAATGATGTAGAAAAGCTCTGCTTTTGTGGAAAAATAAGATCCATTTACTCTTAACCTGCTGAAAAATATTTTTTATCAAACCTAGTCATGGCTGCTATGAAGCAGCCATGACTAGATTTGATGAAAAATTCATCCGATTTTAAGTCAAGAAACCATTGGTCAAAAAGTCCATATTTTTTATCAAATCTAGTCATGGCTGCTATGAAGCAGCCATGACTAGATTTGATGAAAAATTCATCCGATTTTAAGTCAATAAACCATTGGTCAAAAAGTCCACTCAATTTCCTGGAGAATAATTAGTGGTTAAAGGTACCCAAATTATGCTTATTTCAGTGGCAAGGGATTTCATGTCCTGTGTAGGAAAATCCACCAACAGTATGCAAGGAGTTAATCAGTCCCTCTTGGTCTGTGAGTGCTCTAAAGTTGGCAGCAAGGTTTTTAGTATTTCATTCATGCTTCAATTGATTTGCGGATAGGCAAAGCCGCTCAGCTCCAAGAAAACCAAAGGAGCTGAAACAAAAAGCAGATTTTGGGGTTCGAAAATTTGTTGGAAACATTTGAATAAAAAATAAAAATAGAATAAATGTTCAGGTTATCTCTAAAATACAAAAAAGTGAACAATTTCTATTAATTGAATCCTTTTGTTAATGGAATAATTTTCACTGGCAAACTGGCTTTTTAATTAATGGTTTCCACGGTAGAGGTGCAGGCTGCAAGCCGAGAGGAACCTCGGTTCGAATCCCACCTGTGGCAACTGCGTTGTGTCCTTGGGCACGACACTTCACCCCCATTGCCCGCGTGGGGGCACAGTGACGCTGTGTACTAAGGCGTACTGCACGTCGATGGTGCACTTGTCTTCAACCAGTGCTAACCCTGCTTGTGTGGAGTTAGTATGTTGGGGAGCTGACAGTTGCTCGCCGTTGCTCGGTAGTTCCCTTTTTTGAAAAATATAATAAAACAAAAATTAAAATAATAAATTTTGATATTGTCTGCATTGGGTAAAGGGTTAATTGAATAAAAAATCTTGTAACATGATCAAAAATCATACTGATAATCATCAAGTTCCCCTTATTTGTAGGCCTATTTGGCCCCAGTACAATCAGTACAGGCATTTACCCTTTTATATCTTGTTTGACAGAGCACATGATATATTAAAATAGATAGGGGGCGCGGTGGCATTGTGAAAACCGGTTCTCATCAGATTACTGAAGTTAAACAACGTCGGGCCCGGTTAGTCCTTGGATGGGTGAACCTCTGAGCAATCGATTCGGACTCCCGCGTTGTGTCCTTGGGCAAGGCACTTAACCCTGATTGTGCACATGGGGGTACGATGACACTGTGTACTGATGCGTACTGCGCATGTCTTCAACCAATCTAACCCTGCCTGTGCTGCAGTGTGGAGTTATGATGTTGGGGAGCTGACAGTTGCTCGCCGTTGCTCGGTAGTTCCCTCCGGGTACTCCGGCTTCCTCCACCCGTAAAACTGTCACGGTCATGATTAGCCATTGTGCAGAAATATGTGACCTTAAACACCAATAAATAAATAAATAATGGTTTCCACTGCAATCACATATTTATGTAACTGTTAACAAGGCATCAATAAATCACATGAATAGAGGTCATGAAGTTGACTCGTTAACCCAGCGTAATTTACAAAGTAAGCAGTAGGAAAAAAAATAAAAATTCAAAATATTTTAACAAAACCATATCATGTGACCCCTCATTGGAATGAGCTCAGCGATAACACGATATGGCTTTGCTGAAATTTTTTAAAAAATATAAAAAAACAAAAATGAAAATAATAAATTTTGATATTGTCTGCATTGGGTAAATGGTTAATTGAATAAAAAATCTTGTAACATGATCAAAAATCATACTGACAATCATCAAGTTCCCCTTATTTGTAGGCCTATTTGGCCCCAGTACAATCAGTACAGGCATTTACCCTTTTATATCTTGTTTGACAGAGCATATGATATTATTAGTTACCCCGTGTCTGATCACGTGGTACAGGTTTTTACCTACCCGAAGCCAGCCGTATCCCATGAGGCCGAAATTTATCTATTGACTTTCCGTTTTAGAAGTACAATCTATTTCATGTGTGAACACACACAGCATGAGATCTTTTATCTTCCATTGTTGAGCCATACAGGTTTCTGTGGAATTTTTGTGCAAAAGAGTTTTTGTGAAAATATGCCGATATGACTAGTATAAAAAAATTATTGAATTTCCTTTTTTCTTTTTTGTCTCAAAAACATAGCTTATGAACCCCACATTGGAGGGTACTCGACAAGCTCATTCCAATAAGGGGTCATGAGCTATATTTTGGAGATAAAAAATTAAAATATAATACATGTACACTGTAAAACTGGAATGACGCGTCTTCTGCGGGGTATGGACAATTTGTAGATTTCAGAACGAGGCTTCCACTGGGTAAGGGAAATTTGTCAGTGGCTGGGCAGACGTATCGTGGGTTTTAATGAATATGATCTCATACCATGTATCTATCAACCAATCAAATCAAAAAATTCACTTTAGTCAATAGATAAATTAAAATAGATAGGGAGTGCGGTGGCATTGTGGAAACCGGTTCTCATCAGATTACTGAAGTTAAACAACGTCGAGCCCGGTTAGTCCACGGATGGGTGACCGTCTGAGCAATCAATTCCGACTCCCGCGTTGTGTCCTTGGGCAAGGCATTTAACTCCGATTGTCCACATGGGGGCATGATGACACTGTGTACTGATGCGTACTGCACATGTCTTCAACCCATCTATCTCTGCCTGTGCTGCAGTGTGGAGTTATGATGTTGGGGAGCTGGCAGATGCCCGTCTTTGCTCGGTGGTTCTCTCCGGGTACTCCAGCTTCCTCCACCCATAAAACTGTCATGGTCATGATTAGCCATTGTGCTTAAGCACAGTAGAACCATTGTTGAGAGACCGCCCTTTGGACCACACAAAAGTGGTCTCTCAAGACAGGTGGTCTCTCATAACAGGTTTCAGGTTTTCTCAAGTCAGTGAATAACCAACCACAAAATTCAGAAATGGAGAAGAATGGATTTTTGTAATTACTATATAGTTGTTCTTTTTTATGAAGTTTTTGTAACAAATTGAAATGGACTGTTATAAAAATTATAAAAATAAATTAGTGTTGAAAATCTTCATAGAAGATTTTCAACACTAATTTATTTTTATAATTTTTATAACAGTCCATTTCAATTTGTTACAAAAAGATTTTCAACACAAATTTATTTTTATTCCTATCTGTCACATTTCAGGTATGTATGAAATTGTTTATTCAGCAATAATCCTAATCTTTTCACATGGGTCTTATAAAAACATCTCAATCTTTAATGAGTTAGCAATTGAAATCAAATTAAGAGCTTTTAATACTTTTAATTATGTTAGTATAACCACAATGGATTTTCCAATTCCTGAAAAGGTAAGAAGTTTTTGTCAAGGTTTCAGTCTTCAAAGGGGCGGTCTCTCAAGACAGGTCCATTATGGCATAAAAATACAAGTTGGTACCAGGTCACAGTGGTTTCTCAAGACAAGTGGTCTCTCAAGACAGGTGGTCTCCCATAGCAGGTCCATTATAGAGTAAAACCAATCAGTGCCTGGCAGATATGGTCTCTCTAGACAGGTGGTCTCTCAAGACAGAGGTCACTCACAACAGGCTTTACTGTATTGATATTGACCGATAACAAAAGTTTTTAATTTTTTCAACTGCTCAATTTGCATATTATGCGGACGGATGCGGGCGATTTGTTAGGTAAAGGGTTAAGTATGTGACCTTAAACACCAATAAATAAATAATATGAATAATATTAGAATAGATGTTCAGTTTATATCTTACAGAAAGTTCCAAAATAATTTTTTCCATTTTTTGCCTTGAAAACAAAGCTTTTGACCTCTTGTTGGAATGTGCACATTGGGTCTATTCCACTGAGGTCGGAAGTGATGTTCTCATTGTATAAAATGAAAAAAATTTGTTATTCCAGAAACTTTCTTTTTGCCAACATTATCCTCTCTTCCTTTTGGATAAAGAGTTAACCCTTTACCCAACGAATCATCTGCCCGTGTAATATGCAAATTGAGCAGTTGAAAAAATTTAATTTTTCAAAATATTTCAACAAAACCATATCATTTGACCCCTCATTGGAATGGGCTCATTGAGCTCGTTCCAATGAGGGGTCACATGATATGGTTTTGTTGAAATTTTTTTGAAAAAATTATATTTAAAATACAGTAGAATCCTCTTAATTGAATATCCATTTTGCCAGTGAAAATTATTCAATTAACAGGAGTATACAATTAACAGGGATTTGGTCAGTTTCCTGTGTTCTGGGGGTAAACTGAGCAATTATTCTATCATATCTTGTTTAACAGAACTCATAGAGCTCTGTCAAACAAGATATAATAGAATAAATACCTGTATTGGATGTAGTGAGGCCAAAAAGGTTGATAAATAAGGGGAATTTGGTGCGTGTCACAGTAATTTTTTCGATATATTACAAAAATTTATATACAATTAACAGGAGTTTACTCTACAACCCATATGCAATTAACAGATCAAATTTGTACTGAAGGTATGCTAAATGGTTTTGTGTTTGAAAATGATATTCAATTAACAGGGATATACAATTAAGAGATATCCAATTAAGTGAGCTCCACTGTAATAAATTTTGATATCGTCTGCATTGGGTAAAGGGTTAATCTCTACTTTTAGAAGTTGACACTTTCAGATAATGTTTTTAAGGAAGTACAAATATAAGTTGACAGAGTGTTTGCATTTTTCATTGATTTTAGGCAATAACAAGAAGTGCAAAACATGATGGTATAAAGAAAAAATTGGAAGAAGAAATAAAGCGGTTAGATGAGAAAGAACAGAGAGATTTGGAGTCACAAAAGTGAGGCTTTCCTTTGTGTAAAACAGATATCTGTGAAATAAGAAATATCTAACTGTTGTTTCCAAACATTTTTGTACCCATATCTTGCTAGGTGCAAGCCATGAAATGAAAAACATTTTCTTTGATAACTTTTTTTTATCGCTTCCTTATTGAACCAGTCCAAAGAACATGTTATTAAATATCATTTTGGGACTTTTCAACTTGTCAATCAATGTAACACTACAAAGAAAGCCCCACAGACAACTAGAAAATATCAAAATTAAGTTTCACTGCACAAGGTTGAAATCAAAGAATACTTTAGAACTTGGTAGACCCTGATACCAAGTATAAAAAATGTTGAAAATCCAGGGAAAGAACGTAAACAATATCAGGGGTATACCATCCCATTTTGCAAACACTCCTCCCTAAAAAATCCAGTAGATTCTGCTATAATATTTAGAATGTTCCTAAATGAATAGTTGAAGTGATGTCTCTTCACATTTTTATTGACATTGTCTGAAAATATTTAATGCTACAACCTTCATTTCCACATATGCCAGACAAACATGAAAAAGGCAAATAATGAAAAACAATTATTTTGGAACTTTCTGTAAGAGATAAATTGAACATCTATTCTAATTATGTCTCCCCTTCCCAGAAGGGAGACATATTGTTTTAGTGCATATTCTTCTTCTTCTTCTTCTTCTTCTTCTTCTTCTTCTTCTCATACAAACTTGGTCCGGAGCATAATTTTTTTGTCATTTGACCTAGACCTGAGATATTTGGCAGGTGGATGTATAACTATGAGCCGATGTGTCGCGTTTTATAGTGACCTTTATGTGACCTTGACCTTTGACCTGAAGGTCACATTTATGTGTTTTTTAAGGGAAACTTTGTCCGGAGCATAACTTTTTGGTCTTTTGACCTAGACCTTAGATATTTGGCATGTGGATGTATCACTATGAGCCGGTGTGTCGTGTACCATAGTGACCTTCATGTGACCTTGACCTTTGACCTGAAGATCAGATTTATGTGCTTTTTTAAGGAAAACTTCGTCTGGGCCAGAACTTTTTTGTCTTTTGACCTAGACCTTAGATATTTGGTATGTGGATGTATCACCATGAGCCGGTGTGTTGCGTACCATAGTGACCTTTATGTGACCTTGACCTTTGACCTGAAGGTCAGGTTTATGTGGTTTTTTAAGGGAAACTTTGTTCGGACCAGAACTTTTTTGTCTTTTGACCTAGACCTTAGATATTTGGTATGTGGATGTATCACCATGAGCCGGTGTGTTGCGTACCATAGTGACCTTTATGTGACCTTGACCTTTGACCTGAAGGTCAGATTTATGTGGTTTTTTAAGGGAAACTTTGTACGGACCAGAACTTTTTTTGTCTTTTGACCTAGACCTTAGATATTTGGCATGTTGATGTATCACCATGAGCCGGTGTGTTGCCCTGAACTTTTACAATTTTATCTGTCATTTTGATCCATCGGAAAACATGTCTTCTGGTGCTATAAATAGAACAGAGGGTAAAATAGCAATTTTTTGCCAATAACTGGGAAACTGTTATGGACATCAAAAGTCTGATCACCACATAAAGATCTACTCACCCTGAAATTTTAAAAAATATCTATCAACCCATGGTTTGTCAGTTTTATGTATTTTAAGGCATTTTCTCTTTTGAGCTAGACCTTAGATATTTGGTATGAGTGTCAATATTATTCATGTATATATAATTTGCAGTGCATTAAATAGAAAGGAAGGGGAGACATATGTTTTAGTGTGCTAAAACAGTTTCTAGTATTATTTATATTTATCACTTTCCAAAGTGTGATTTACTAACTAGGGCTCTCATTACCTCCCTTCAAGGAAAGTGGGAGGAGGGAATGACCGGAGGGTCCTAGTTGGGATTAGTGACTGTGAAGACTAGAAAATTCTTGAATTTGGCTATTGTAAAGCCTTGAAAAATCCTAAAAAATGTCTGTGAATGACCTTGAATTTTATCGCTACTTGCCTGCTAGAACCCTGAATGTAGTGTAATAAATGCTAGGTGACTGTATTTTGCTGTGGTAGGTTAATAAATACTACAGTCGAATGTTTTGACCATGATCTACTGAATTATGTTTTAATGATTAAATATATTTTATTACTTTCCAAAGTGTGATATTTTTATACTGTACCAATGACCCAGACATAGCTGGTGCTAACTCTTAAAAATCTAGGGCCAAACACAAATTTTGCCCCCCAATCTCCAAAATTTGCATCTAAAACCAAAGAAATCATGTCCTGAATGGCCCTCCATACTTCGCCTCTACTGCGCATGCGCAGTGTCAAGGAGATCCTGAAATTGGCGCCATTTATCATTCTTTGTTTGGCCCTTCATCAGTTCACATCTGACTGATCTTTGTGCTTGTAAATCTCAGTTTAAATGATGCCAGACACATAAATATTGGAGAAATGGTGGATCTAAAGAGGAAATAGAAGGAGGAGAGGAAAAATGAGTGACAGAAAATAATCAGGGCTGTAACTTAAAATTTTTTAATGAAATTATGTTGAGTTACCTATTTTCGAGGCATGGGCCTGTTGTGGTCATTCTTGCTATAAAGTTACACTGCTTGTTCAGTGTTTTCCTCTCTCCCTTTCCTTTAAGTCTCCCCTTGCTATTCTCCCATGCTTTTGGCATATTTTCTGTAATATTATTACTAAAATTTCTTGGGAGTTTTAGCTGGGTAACAGAATGAATTCTGTTCTTTTCCCCATGTTTACGTCCTCACCCATGGGTGTTTAGGCGTAGTGTTCTGCATCTACCATCTGTTGTTCTGCAGTTTCTTCCCTGGAAGTCTCTGTTTTGCATCAGATAGTGTATTATTGGTAACTGATTTCAGGCCATGGTTATCAGTGCCTGGAGTCATGTTTCTGGTGTTTTTACACTTCTTGTTTACATTGACAACAGTCTCTGTGGAGGGGGATTTCTTGTCTTTGTGTTAGTTTAATCATAACAAGATACATTATTATTATTCGTAAGTGTTGCATTAATTTTTAAAAATAGTTTTAAAATTTTTGTCCACTTAGGCTTGGGATCCATTGGGGCTCAACGTTACTTTTCAGAAACTTGGGCTTTTCTGAAAAAATATTTTTTTAAAAAATTTCTTTTTTTGATTTCAATTATTTTTTCTATGTTAATGGATCATGTTATTATGTATCTTTGTTTTCAGGGGTTGGTGCGAGTACTAGGACTTTTTGTATTCTTTTCACAATGAAAGGATATTGTTCAATTGTAATAAGAGGAAATCTTCCTCTGACTTTCATAATCATTGTATTAATTGTAGTCAGTGTACTTGCACTAACTCCTGTTCAGTATGTGTCAATTGGGATGACAACATGGGAAGCGTGTGTCACGGTATGTTAGCGGGGAAATGGCCATGCCGGTCCTTTCTCCGCAGAGTCACTCTAGTTTTTCAATCTCTATTTCAGACGAACAAGAACAGGGTGATGTATCCGTGATGTCTTCCAAAAGTGTGCCTCCGTCGTCACAATTAAATGAAGAGCTAGCGGCAAAGTGCTCATGGAAATACGTCAATTGCCTAAGAGGTCCCTAGTAGGATCGACGGCCTTTGACATCCGCTAGCTCGCCCAGTGTAGCGTCTATTCATCGAATGGTTCGGCAGCCGGGTTCATCCGTTGCGGTCCAGAAAGGAGTTTTGGGTGATGCGAGCACTATAAATCAACTAAGTGCACACCCAGTGACGGCGGATCAGAGGAGAGAACGGAGGAAGCCTATTAGTCCGGTTCCTAGCTCGTCCAGGTCCATCCGGGCTGCGAGCGAGAGAGGCCCCTCTCTCGTACAACAACATCTGGGATGTTGTGGTACAAAATGTTTCGCATTCGGAGCATACGTCCGCCGTTCGGGACGCTCCGTTCTATAGACAGTCCGGCTTCCTCATCCTCACGGCAGTGCACACGACCGCACTTTGGCTATGTGACCTCGGATATCCAGCCAGCTTCGCCAATCAAAGAATCCACGGCGACCAGGTCATGCCATCCGGTAGCCAGGGACACGAGGCCTGTAGACTCCGGACGTTCGCACAAGAAAAGTATGCAGGAGTCAACGTACACGGTGCTTCCAGCGGCAAAGCATCGTAAGACCGCTACTCCACAGGCCTCAGTGACGGACGTGCTATCCCAAATAGCACAACTTATCGCAGCATCCCAGCAACGACAGAATCTCTGTCGGATCAGGAAATATCCGACGACGCTGGGTCGGTACGCTTCGCTGAAGCATCAGGTACGGACGTCCAAAAACTTCATAGGGTCCGACAGGATGGCGAAAGGGATTCGGAGGATTTCGAGCTTTCCCTTTCGGAACAACATAAGCTGCTGTACATTTCATCCGGCTTTATCTTCTAGAGGTTGTTTCGTCGGACCAGAATGCTGCTATGCCGGATAAGAGACTGATAGCGTCTGTGGACACAAGAATTTTTTGATCGGTTC
Source organism: Pictodentalium vernedei (assembly GCA_031216915.1). Lineage (NCBI taxonomy): Eukaryota > Metazoa > Mollusca > Scaphopoda > Dentaliida > Dentaliidae > Pictodentalium > Pictodentalium vernedei. Next base: position 41,234,934 of record CM062293.1, read on the forward strand.
AGGGACATTGTCCCTGAGTTTCCGACACAGTCCAATAATGTCACAGGAACTTTCGAATTATTGAACGACGCTATATATATATGCTTGCTATTAAACAAGCAAGTCTGGTTTCTTGTTCGCAAAAGTTACCGTGATGTCTTCCAAAAGTGTGCCTCTGTCGTCATAGTTAAATGAAGAGCTAGCGGCAATAAGTGCTCATGGAATACGTCAATCGTCTAAGAGGTCCCTAGTAGGATCGACGGTGTTGACATCCACTAGCTCGCCTGGTGTAGCGTCCATTCATCGAATGGCTCGGCAGCCGGGTTTGTCCGTTGCGGTCCAGGAAGGAGATTTGGGTGATGCGAGCACTATAATAAGACAAAAGTACACACCCAGTGACGACGGATCAGAGGAGAGATTGGAGGAAGCCTATTAGTCTGGTTCCTAGCTCGTCCAGGTCCATCCGGGCTGCGAGCGAGAGAGGTCCCTCTCTCGTACAACAACATCTGGGACCAGTTGTTGTGGTACAAACGTTTCGCATTCGGAGCATATGTCCGCCGCTCGGGACGCTCCGTTATATAGACAGTCCGAGAGACTGTCGATAAGGCTTCCTCATCCTCACGGCAGCGCACACGACCGCACCTTGGCTACGTGACCTCGAATATCCTGCCAGCTTCGCCAATCAGGGATTCCACGGCGAACAGGTCACGCCAGGGACATGAGGCCTGTAGACTGCGGACGCTCACATAATAGAAGTATGCACGGGGCAACGTACACGGAGCTTCCAGCGGCAAAGCAACGTAAGACCGCTTCTCCACAGGCCTCAGTGACGGACGTGCTATCCAAAATAGCACAACTTATCTCAGCATCCCAGCAAACGACAGAATCTCTGTCGGATCAGGAATAATCCGACGACGCTGGGTCGGTTCGCTCCGCTGAAGCATCAGGTACGGATGACCGAGCACTTCATAGGGTTCGACAGGATGGCGAAAGGGATTCGGAGGACTTCGAGCTTACCCTTTCGAGCTTTCTCTTTCGGAGCTGCCATAGCTTTCTTTTGGCATTATCTTCCAGAGGTTGTTCCGTCGGACTAGAATGCTGCGATGCTGGATAAGAGACTAATAGCGTCATTGGACACAGAGTTTTTGATCGGTTCAGGGACATCGTCCCTGAGTTGCCGACACAGTCCAATAATGTCACAAGAACATTCGAATTATTGAACGACGCTATATATAAGCTTGCTACCAAAACAGGCAAGTCTAGTGTCTTGTCCGCAAATGCTCTAAATCTGCCTTTCATCATTTCAAGGAATAAAAATTTGAAATGGCAGGACAGGGCATACTGAGAGTTCCTCTGCGTCTAGACAACCAGGCTGAAGACTGGGAATTGTCTATATCGCCGTCTATGTCAATTCCAACCACGACGTTGGAAACGACAATAATGTCTAACAGACTTAACTTAGACGCTTTATCATATGCAGACCACCTCACTAAGGCATTATCATTACGTCTTCAAGGGAAAGAATTCCAGGATATGATCCTCAATGAGATTTCTTTCAAGGGCAGTAGCTTTTCCACATATAACTCCGCCCTTCAGTGGCAAACCTGGAGTTGGTTAGACGTGACGCAGCCCTAGCTACATCCACGCTCGTGGATAGTAAGGTGAAGAACTCTCTCAGAGTCGCTTCTGTCTCGGAGAAGCTTCTCTTCGACGGCAACCTTTCAGCAATCTATGAATTGCTCGATATAGACGTTCTCTTGTCAATCAAGTGTTACAAGAGATTCAGACTTGGGCAAACATTTAGTGCTTAACTCAGGGAGTTCCTCTGCAGTTGCCGGATCCGAGCCAGTCAAACAGGTTGGGGTACAACATTGATCCCAACGGATTCGAAGTGCCAGGGTCTTTGGGTTCCGCAGTTTCTAGGCAAGCACATAAACATCCAAGAAATGATGTCAATTTGGCTTGCACTACGTCATTGGATGAACATTATTCAGAAAGCGCATGTCCAAATCCTGTCCGACAATACGACAGTAGTTGCGTATATCCGGAACCAGGGAGGCACTCATTCCGTTCCGTTATTCAATTTAACGGAAAGAATCCTTCTGTTTGTTCTAGAACACCAAGTTCTGCTTCGGTCCGTCATATTCCGGGTCGTCTGAATGTATTAGCAGACTCCCTTTCACGGAAGGGTCGCTTGTTGCCGTCAGAATGGACTCTCAACAAACAGGTATTCAATCAGATTTGCTACCAATGGGAGTGGCCAATGATAGACTTATTTGCGACACAACTCAACAATCAATTGCAGACGTATGTGTCACCATGTCCGGATCCCCGAGCATATGCAGTAAACGCTCTATCGATCTCGTGGGACGGAATGATAGGATATGTGTATCCTCCAGCGCCGTTGATTCAGCAAATATTGCTAAGATAAAACAATCACAATACAATTTTGTTGGTAGCATCTCTGTCTCCACAGAGACCGTGGATAAATTTACTCAGGTGTCTGCTGTGGGACTTACCGCAAAAACTTCCTCCACAAGAGGATCTTCTTTCGCTGGGGAAATCGTGTCAACTTCATCACAACCCGCAAGTTCTCAACCTTCACGTATTCCGTTGTGCGGTCCTTCTTGCACGGCAAGCATTGTACAGGACGAGCAGGGGACACGATTTTTAACTGTAGGAGGACCTCCTCTTCGCTATACAAAAGTGGAAGGTCTTTCGTCATTGGTGTAGGGATCATTATGTTGATATTTTTGATCCCTCCATACCAGACATTGCAAACTTTCTAGTATACTTGTTTGACAAGATCAACTGCAGCCTGTTACTATTAAAGGTTATAGGTCTATGTTATCTGATACCTATGCACACCATGATAGTTTACAATTGGATCTAATGTCTCTTTATCTAAATTAGTTAGAAACTTTTCGATAAATAGACCTAGAACCCTTAGATTAATTCCTAAATGGAATTTAGCTTGGGTTCTTCTTAACTAAAAGAAAACCATTTGAGCCTCTTGAGACAGTAGATTTCAAATTCTGGTCTTATAAGACAGCATTTCTCTTAGCTTTCTCTTCTGCTGAAGAGTCAGTGAGCTTCATGCACTATCGGTGGACGATTCTCACTTTCGTAGTATCGGGAACACTATTACCTTTACTACTAATGTTGGATTTTTGGCTAAGAATCAGGCTCCTAATAAATATCCGGAACCTATTGTTATTAAGGCCCTTCCGTCTTCAGACGGGCATAGGCTTTTACTCTGTCCGGTTAGAGCTTTATGTATTTATAAACAAGATCTCAGTTTATCAGAAAGGACGTAAAAGCTTCTTCTGTCTCTGATGCCTAATAGAAAGGACATTATGGTCCATTCTATTGCTAGATGGATTCAATTAACTATCTGTACTGCTTATGATAATCTATCTTCAACTCAGCAGTCTGTGCTTAAGATTTCGGCTCATGAAGTAATAGCTCTTTCTACATCTTGGGCTTCTGCAAATAGTGTTGCTATTACAGATTTAATGAAGGCTGCATATTGGTCTCAGCCATCCACGTTCACAAATTTTTATCTCAGAAATATTGAGTCCATTTCTGGAGACCTGCATTGTTTAGGTCCATTATCTGCTGCTCAGAATGTCGTTCACCAAACAGTTGCAACTATAGTTATGTAGGCTTTCTGTTCAGGCAGTGACTCCGTCTTGTTGCCCTCTTCGCTCTGGGCTATTTGACCCAGGGCAAGGGGAAGGGGGGGGGGGAGGGTGTTCCCTTGGTCACCTGTTTTATAATGAAAACAAGGGGATACCTCCTCCGGAGTCAGTAATTCTGAGCTGTTACTGGGATGGTTTTAAAGTGAAAAGTTAATGTTTAAAAAATTCATTCATGTCATATTTTTAAAGTGTAGCATTTGAATATGTCACATGTCAAACGGGCGTTAATATACAATCCTCGGACACTTTTAAAAGAGTATAAAGAGTCTCAATTCTCTGGACTAACTTTATTTATTGGCTTACTTTAAAAATAATTAGTATAAGGATTATACTGGATGTTAATAGAGAACATGAAGGTTATTATGCTCAATTATGGAGGGTGTTGTGTCTTTCTAATTTATCATAAATAATAAAGATACATGTAAAGCCTAATACTCCTTTTCTCCTCGAGGGGATGACTCTATTTTATATAGTTGAGCTTATTGGATTTTCCTCTATGTCCTATGCCCTCCAGCCTTTTTACTATTCAGCTATGTCTGGGTCATTGGTACAGTATAAAAATGTTAAAAAATTTATAGTAATTTATATATTTTTTATACTTACCAATGACCCAGACGGGGATGGCCCTCCCAGGAGTTGGGAACTCATACCTCCCCGCTGAGTACATAGCGCTGACCAGGCACTGATTGTAAGAATGATAAATGGCGCCAATTTCGGGACCTCCTTGACACTGCGCATGTGTAGTAGAGGCGAAGTATGAAGGGCCATTCAGGACATGATTTCTTTGGTTTTAGATGCAAATTTTGGGGATTAGGGGGCAAAATTTGTGTTTGGCCCTAGATTTTTAAGAGTTAGCACCAGCTATGTCTGGGTCATTGGTAAGTATAAAAAATATATAAATTACTATAAATTTTTTAACTTTCTGGAATTTCCAGATTTGATTATAAATGATAACTTCACAAGTGAATTATGCAATCAACAATTGTGTCATGTATCCATGCGTGCAAATGAAGAGGCTTTGCCGTGGGTGTAATGGGGACTTCATTGGGTTTTTTTTTTAACCCTTTACCTAACATGAAAAGCAGACGACACTTGCAAAAAAAATTCTTGAAAAGCTATTATTTTCATTTTTTGTCTCTAAAACATAGGTTATGACCCCTCATTGGAACGAGCTCGTTCCAATGAGGGGTCGTTTTAGAGACAAAAAATGAAAAAATAATAAAAATTAATTGGCAATTTTTGAGAATTGGGCTGGCTGGTTTTGGCCATTGCATTTGGTAAAGGGTTAAATAATACAATTATCGTTAATAATGAAAAGTAATAAACAGAGTAATCGCTTGACTGGACTGGTTATGTGATATAATGCATTCGAGGCGAGGGACTATATTGTAAAACTCTTGTGCGCATTTGCACACTCGTGTTTATACAACATCCCTCACCTCTCATGAATTATTTCACGTAACCAGTTCAGTCAAGCAATTACTCTCTATTTATTTATTTATTTATTTATTTATTTATTTATTTATTTATTTATTGGTGTTTAAGGTCACATACTTATGCACAATGGCTAATTATGACCATGACAGTTTTACAGGTGGAGGAAGCCGGAGTACCCGGAGAGAACCACCGAGCAACTGTCAGCTCCTTATTGGCTGCCCAAGCCCAAAAACCCTTAGCATAGTCTATAGGTTGTATTTATGGAAGGATTTCATTGTAGCTTGTTAGGTTGACTCCATATAATCCCTAGATGATGACATCCCCTTTCAGTCATGATTGGTCAACTGTGACAGCTACAGGGGCCCGAAGTCCGAAAACCTTGAGCACAGTCTACAGGTCATATTTATGAAGGGATTTCATTGTAAATTTGTAGGATCACTCCAGATGATGTCCAGATGAGAATGCCCCCTTTTGGTTGCGATTATTCAACCATGGTGGCTGCCCGAGCCCAAAACCCAAAAACCTTTAGCACAGTCTACCGGTCATATTTATGAAGGGATTTCATTGTAACTTGGTAGGTTGACTTCATATAATGTCTAGATGAGAACATCCCGTTTTGGACATGATTGGGCAATTGTGATGGCTACATGGGCCTGAAGCCCGAAAACCTTTAGCACGGTCTACAGGTCATATTTATGAAGGGATTTCATTGTAACTTGGTAGAATGACTCCAAATAATGTCTAGATGAGAAATTCCCCTTTTGGTCACGACCATTCAGCCTTGATGGCTGCCCAAGCCCAAAAACCTTTAGCATAGTCTATAGGTCGTATTTATGGAAGGATTTCATTGTAGCTTGTTAGGTTGACTCCATATAATGCCTAGATGATGACATCCCCTTTTGGTCGTGATAGGTCAACTGTGACAGCTTCAAGGGCCTGAAGAAAGAAAACCTTGAGCACTGTCTGCAGGTCATATATATGAAGGGATTTTGTTGTAACTTTGTAGGATCACTCCAGATTATGCCCAGATGACAGCGCCCCTTTTGGTCGTGATCATTCAACCACGATGGCTTCCCGAGCCCAAAACTCGAAAAACTTTAGTACAGACTATAGGTCGTATTTATGAAGGGATTTCATTGTAACTTAGTAGAATGACTCAGTATAATGTCGAAATGCGGACGTCCCCTTTTAGTTGCAATCGGTCTACTGTTATGGCTACACAAGCCTGAAGCCCGAAAACCTTTAGCACAGTGTACAGGCCATATTTATGAAGGGATTTCAATGTAACTTGATAAGATGGCTCGTTTTGGAATAATTTCACTGTAACTTGGTAACTTTCGCTGACATACGTTAACTGTGAGGGCCACATACATTAACTGTGAGGTCATATTAACCCACCCCTCAGCTCTTTAGTACAGTGTACACCTCTTATTATTTTTATCAAAAACATGGCATACAGGGAACAGAAATTAACATATTCCCAATTATCACAATTCTTGTCTTATTTCATAATCCTTTCATAAACATTGAACATTATCCTTTTCATCAAACACAACACACAAGTTAAGCTACAGTGTCATTGACACTTTCATTTCTTCTGATGAAGATCTTGTCTTACATCGGATAGTTCAAAATCCGTTACTTACTTCGGGCCGTGTTGCCTGGGGTCCTGTTTCCGGTTGTCAGTCTGATGTTGTTTACATTAGCAACATTCTTTATATATATGTAGTTTTCTATTTATTACGTGGTAGGTCTGTTGTAAGATACATTAAACAGTCCCGTAGTGAAGCAGTTAATTTTTTGGATGAAAAAATTCATTTTTGGCCACACTTGGGGTCTTTTGGGATACATTTGGGCACTTTCTTCCCTTTGGGAACTTGGGCTCTTGTCAAGATTTTTCGAAAAAAATTTTGTGTAAACTATTTTTCCATTTATATTTTGAATGTTTTGTTATGTATCTTTTTATATTATTTAATGTGGAGTTGGTTGAAGTACGATCGACTAAGTTTACTTTATTAAGTAAGCATATGGTTCATTAAGCAAGGCGAGGAAGCCATTCCTCTTATTTACATGTGGGATGCCGGCTTGCTTGTAGTCAATGTACTTCCACTAATTCTTGCTCAACATGGGATGACAAACGTTGCTGACGGGTGTCACGGTACGTTGTTAGCAAGGGGCCACTGTCGGTCCTCTCGCAGTTAGAGGCTGCGACCATTCCTCTCGCCCAAAGGTTGCTCTAGTTTTTTAGTTTCTATTTACAGAGGAACGCGAACATGGTGATGTTTACGTGATGTTGCCAGAGAGTGTGTTTCCGTCGTTGCATTTAGATAGTCAATCAGAGCTATCAGCTAAAGTGCTCATGAATATTAGACAGGGCAATAAACCACAGCGTGGTTTCAGATCCCTGTCATCGGCTAGTTTGACCGGTGAAGCGGTACACCATCCGAGGGTACCGTGATGCCGGGTGTGTCCATGGCGGTCGAGGAGAATAGAAAGGGTAGAGCGAGCACTATAATATAATATCAGTATAAAGGCTCACCCTGTGACGACAGAGAGGAAGAACCCGGCAAGTTCAACAGGAAGCTCGGCGAGGTCTGAAGGACTGCGAGCGAGAGAGCCCCCCCCTCTCTCTTTTATAACAACATCTGGGGCCAGATGTTGTGGTTCGGAACTTGTGTCAGTCGGAGCATACATCCATGCCTCCCATCCGGGATGCTTCATTCAGTTTGCAGCCGGGGTCGGCTATAGTTACGGCTTCTTCTTCAGCATCTACCAAGCACACACAACCGCACCTTGGCTACGTGACTTCTGATATCCAGCCTACATCGCCGAGAAGGCCACTCGTCATCAGAGAAATCACACCATATGGTAGCCAAGGAGATGAGGCCTCATTCATCGGGACTGCTGTAGAAAAGAGCCATCTCGGACACTCTGTCCCAGTAGCAGCCAGGCAACAGAAGACTGCTGCTCCTTGGGCCTCTGAAACGGACTTGCTGTCGCAGATTGCGCAGCTGATTGCAGCATCCCAGCCAAGAGCAGAAGCAGATGACGGCAGTCCCAGAACTTGAGCTGTTGGAGGGTGCTGGGTCGGTCCAGTCATCTGCGTGTTCAGATGCCGATGACCGTGAGTATAATCTGTGATTCAGTCAGATGGTGAAAGGGATTTGGAGGAGAATTACCCTTCCCTTCTGGAACAACACAGGGTGGCGATAGACCTTATGCGTCTATACTTCCCTGAGTTAGTTCCTGAGAATCAGAATGCTGCGACAGCTCGAAAGTAGCACTATTCAGTAGCTAAGACAAGGCCTTATATATCTGGACGTCCGGAGAAAAGAGCCGTCTCGAGCACACTGTCCCAAGAGCAGCCGGCAGCCAGAATAGAAGACCGCTGCTCCTCAGGTCTCCGTTACAGTTTTGCTGACGTAAATTGCACAGCTCATCGCAGCATCCCAGCAAGTGCAGAAGCAGCCAACAGCAGTCTCAGAACCTGAGCTGTCATATGGTGCTGGGTCGGTCCTGTCATCTGCGTGATCAGATGCCTCTCCCCGTGATTTTCAACTGATTCAGACGAAATGATGAAAGGGATATGGAGGGGGATTTCCCTTCCCTTTCGGAACAATACATGGTTGAGATTGATTTATTCCATCAACACTACCCTGAATTTGTTCCAACAAATCAGAATGCTACAACTACTTACAAGAAACCGCTAGCGTTGTTGGACGCTGACTTCATCCGGAAAAAGAGGAGGAAATGCCTTTTCTGGTTAAGTATAGACAGGTGTTGCAGGCCTTTGGCCTTTTAGACGATGCCATATTCAACTTTCCAGTGGAAAGAAGTAAGGCGGTTTCTCGTCATCATCGTCTGTAATTTCACTGACTTTGGAAAACGGAATATGTATGAGAGTTCCTCTGCGTTTGAGTGAGTAGGCTAAGGACCTAGCTATGGCCTTACCTTCATCATTCATTATTCGCTCGGTCACAATTGAGACAGCATTTCTTCATTCAGAGCAAATTTAGACCCTCTGTTTTATGCAGATCACCTTTAAGAACTGTGATGCAACGTCTCTTCGGAAAGAAATTGGAGGTCGTTCGTACCTCATTTAGAGTCCTTTCCAGGGCTATTATGTTTATCACGTATAACTCTGTTTTAACAATTGCTAATTCGGAGTTAAGCCGATGTAACGGAGCCCTTGCATCGTCATGCTTAATAGAAAAAACTCTCTTCGAGTCGCTCCGGTTTCCGGACACTAAGTTTTTGACGATAAGCATAAGCTTTCATTGGTTTATAACTAAGCTACAAAGCATCAATACTCTGCTCCTTAAGTCAGCGTCTAATTGACCTGCAATAGCAGAAAGGAATAAAGTAGGACGTCCTAGACAGAAGGTCGTCTATAAGGACTCCTCGTGAGGGTACAGTTAACCTTCCTATAATTAATTTAAGGATCGTCATACAGCGACTCGGATACGGGACCTAGGTCTGATTGAGACTACCGGTCAGACGCCCCTAAACTATATACTTTACTATATACTATATACTTTGAAAGTCTACCTCCATTGGATTCACACTTGTTTCTAGTCAAGTCTTGGCTGCCTACAGAGGCAGCCAAGACTTGACTAGAAACAACTGACAAAGTGCTTAGAAAACAAGTTTTGAGTTTACCTAAACAATGCATGATGGGGCACCTGTTCCTTTGCATTAAAAAGTTATTAGCTCCTTACGGGTTAAAATAATAATAGAACAAGTTTGAAAAATAACACTTTATAATTTACACTTGGTGAAAATTAACTGGTAGAGTGCTAAGTTATTTTTGGTCATCCAAATTTGTCCACGTCTCTTTGCCTTGTAACAATTTATGGGAGAGTGCCTAGTGGCACTCTCCCATCAATTGTAACAAGACAAATCTCCACAGACTGAATACTTTCATTTAAAAAAAAAACAATATGATGTACATCTACAGAATATGAAACCATTAAGTTGTGGTACCTGCACTTCATAATAAAGCCCAAATATGGGCTTCCAGCACTCTACCAGTTAAGCCTTACGAGCCTAGAGAATTTTATACATTTGTTTTACACTTTGATAGTTTATATCCTGTGGCTTAGCAATTGTTTCTAGGAAAGTCTTGGTTGCCTTTATAGGCAGCCAAGCCTTTACTGGAAATAACTGCATAGACAGTTGGAATATAACTAGCAAGCTCCCCCAGAGACAGCATGTTCGGACACCTGTTCTGTTGCAGTAAAAAGTGACCAAAGTCAGAATTAGGCCCTCACCCGTTATCCAGTGGCTTAGCATTGATTTCTAGCCAAGTCTTGACTAGAAACCACTGCCTACCTAATTTGTCTGTTGTCAACAAGATGGCATATTAAGGGCACCTGTTCTGAGGTCGTAAAAGTTGGAAATACGCCTTTAAGGGTTATGATAAAGCATAGATGTGCTGGTTTTGATTTAACACTTTCTGAACACTTAACATTGTTAGTTTTATATTATTTACAGGATAGAAATACAGAAACCAAAGCATCCACAGCCTGCAACAGTTAAATCCAAACTTCCAAATCAGGTACAGTGCTTTATTTTAATCGTTTATCTCATGTAACAGCCATATCTGATAGCTGTTCTCAACCAAAGCATCCACAACCTGCAACAGGTAAATCTAAACTTCCAAATCAGTTACAGTGCTTTTTTTAATCCTTTATCTCATGTAACAGCTGTATCTGATAGCTGTTCTCAACCAAAGCATCCACAGCCTGCAACAGGTAACTCCAAACTTACATATCAACTGCAGCTTCATTTTAATCCTTTATCTCATGTAACAGCCGTATCTTATAGCTTATATTATCTCAGCCAAAGCATCCACAGCCTACAACAGCTAACTCCAAACTTCCATATCATCTACAGCTTCGTTTTATTCCTTTATCTCATGTAACAGCCGTATTTGATAGCTGTTCTCAACCAAAGCATTAACAGCCTGCAACTGTTAAATCCAAACTTCCAAATCAGTTAGGCCTGAAAAAAATAAAAAATCTGTTTCTCAGGCCTTCCCGCATGGTCCTTTTGGCCGTCGCATGCTCTCTTTTTATAACCAATTTTAACTTAAAAAAAATAAAAATTAAATGGTTTATGTCTGATATTTTACCCAAGTTAAAAAATTTGATGAATTTGTCCCTTGAGTGCAAGAAGGCTTTGCAATGCTTTAGCATTGCAAAGCCTTCTTGCACTCAAGGGATGAAATACACCTCCACCCATGCTATTCTGTAGATTATGAGGCCTAAAACTTGAACCAAGAACATGAACTTTTGATGGCAAAGAAGTAATTACTGAAATAAAAAATAAAATAAAAAAACGCTCGCCCGCATGCAATTTTACAAATAATGGCCTGAGAAACAGAAGATCTACTTTGTGTGGCCTTACAGTGCTTTATTTTAATCTTTTATCTCATGTAACAGCTGTATCTGATAGCTGTTCTCAACCAAAGCATCCACAGCTTGCAATGGTTGAATCCAAACTTCCAAATCTGGTACGACTTAATTTTAATCCTTTATCTCATGTAACAGCCATATTTGATAGCTCTTCTCAAAATTTGTTATTTAAATTTTATTACTTTTTCAATTATTGCCTTAAAACGTGGCCTATGGTCTTTCATTGGAACAAATGCAATTAGCTTGATCCATTGAGATGTCATAAGAAATGCTTCATGGCCCCGAAATGAAATATTTTTGTTATTCAAGAATTTTGTTTGTTGTTTGCAAGTGTCATGAACAGGAAATCTTGTTTCTGCACATATATATGGTCACAAGATAAGAACAAGACTTCAATACACCATCTCCCCCCCCCCCCCCCCCCCCCCAGTGCCAATTTATCTTACAATATTACCCCTAAAAATGACAAGTAGTCATCCAAACAAGGAACAAGTTTTATGTGTACAAACCAAAACAAGTACATTTATGACTGGACTGGTTACGTGAAATAATTCATGAGAGGTGAGGGACGTTGCAAATGCGCACAAGTGTTTTACAATATAGTCCCTCGCCTCGAATTAATTTATTTCACGTAACCAGTCCAGTCAAGAGATTACTCTGTTTATTACTTTTCATTATTAACGATAATTTATTTATTTATTTATTTATTTATTTATTTATTTATTTATTTATTTATTTATTTATTTATTTATTAGTGTTTAAGATCACATATTTCTGCACAATGGCTAATCATGACCATGACAGTTTTACAGGTGAAGGAAGCCGGAATACCCAGAGGGAACCACCAAGCAATGGCGAGCAACTGTCAGCTCCCCAGCATACCAACTCCACACAAGCAGAGTTAGCATTGGTTGAAGACAGGTGCACCATCGACCTGCAGTACGCCTTAGTACACAACGTCACCGTGCCCCCATGTGGGCAATGGGGGTGAAGTGTCTTGCCCAAGGACACAACGCGGTTGCCTCAGGTGGGATTTGAACCGAGGACCTCTCGGCTTGCAGCCTGCACCTCTGCCTACTGAGCCACTGCTCCCCATTATATTATTTAACCCTTTACCTAATGTAATGGCCAAAAACGGCCAGTGCTATTCCCAAAACTTGCCAATTAATTTTCATTATTTTTTTATTTTTTGTCTCTAAAACATAGGTTATGACCACCTCATTGGAACGATCTCTTTGAGCTCATTCCAATGGGGGTGGGTGGGGGGGGGGGGGGGGGGGGGGGTGTCATAACCTATGTTTTGAATAAGTAATTTTTTTCATTTTTTATCACAAAAACATAGCTTATGACCCCTTATTGGATTGAGCTCAATGAATTTGTGATAAAAAATGAAAAAATAATGAAGATTGGATAGTATTTTTTGTAAATAGCACTGGCCATTACGTTGGGTAAATGGTTAAAAAGCAATCAGAGTTTGCAAGGCATTGATCGGTATACTAAAACCTTTGAGAATGTTTGGGGGATTGAGCATTGTTCATTTAAAGCAGCTTCTACCCTCCGCCCTCCAAGATGGTGGCAGCGGAAACACTTTTCAGGATGTAACAAATGAGTGTTCCAGCAATCCAGTTGTATAGAGATCAGTAGCCTTGCCAAACCTCTCCCACAGCCATGCCCAAATGGTGTTAGGCACACAAAGAATTTTTTTTAAAATTTCAGTGTTCATTCAATGTTCGTTATCTTCATGTTGGGGGTGCGGTAGCTTAGTAGGTAGAGGTGCAGGCTGCAAGATGAGAGGTCCTCGGTTTGAATCCCACCTGTGGCAACCGCATTGTGTCCTTCGGCAAGACACTTCACCCCAATGCCCACATGGGGGCACAGTGGCGTTGTGTACTAAGGCGTACTGCACGTCGATGGTACACTTGCCGTCAACCAATGCTAACCCTGCTTGTGTGGAGTTAGTATGTTGAGGAGCTGACAGTTGCCGTTGCTCGATGGTTCTCTCCGGGGTACTCCGGCTTCCTCCACCCGTAAAACTGTCACGGTCATGATTAGCCATTGTGCAGAAATATGTGACCCTAATCACAAATAAATAAATAATAATAAATAAATCTTCATGTTATGTTTTTTTCAGATGGTTGTAAAGACTTCAGATGTTCGTGTATCTGAACGTGTTTGTATGTCATCCATCACATTAAACAGATATGCCACAGTGTACAATGATTTAATTGAAGAGGTAAGATACATCAAATTTTGTAACATGTTGGCTCTTTGTCTCAAAAAATATTTCATTTTTGGGGGGTATTGAATGTGTTTTCAGCAAACAGTGTCGTCTCCTTGTCCAAGTAGGTCATCAGTGATCATAGATATATCTTATAATTAAATCTCTGTCAGTAGCCAGGCCTGAAAATAAGGAGTCTGACATTTGCAGAATGAGGTCCCCAGAGGGTGAATTTTATGATGCTATCCCATACAGTGGGCCAATTTATCCTGTGGGTGCCTCTTTGTGTTTAGTTTTGAGACCCTGATTCAGGATGAGGTTCACAGAGGATAAATTTAGTGATGCTCCCCTGCTATGCAGGGGAGCATCACTAAATTCACCCTCTGAGGACCTCATTTTGCAGATGACAGTCTGCTTATTTTCTGGCTTGTCAGTAGCAACATTGAAAACGTTTTCTGTCTAGTCTGGTATGGGAGATTAAAAAGGTGAACATTCCGCAAGAATCCAAGCTGATTCTCATTATTTTCCTTATAAGAATCATTTGTTCAAATCGATTCTGATTCACATACAGGCCTGAATATAAGCTGTCTGACATTTGCAGAATGAGGTCCCCAGAGGGTGAATTTGATGATACTATCCCATACAGTGGGCCAATTTATCCTCTGGGTACCTCTTTCTGTTTAGTTTTGAGACCCTGATTCAGATTGAGGTTCACAGAGGGTAAATTTAGTGATGGTACCCTGCTGTGCAGGGTAGCATCACTAAATTCACCCTCTGGGGACCTCATTTTGCAGATGACAGTCTGCTTATTTTCTGGCTTGTTCACACATGAATTTGAAACCCTGGATATCATCAGAGAGTTCATTTTGGGATGTTGAGAGGAGAGAATGCGTGGGAGAAGGGGGTAGCATTTGGAAGCACAGGAGTAATCAAGGTCTTCTCACCTGAGAACTGCTACAAATCAGTGGCTGGCTGAAGTGTTATTATTTATCCCATAAATGGCCGTTTATGTGAACAATAAAGGCCTTGGATAAATTTTTGCTTTATTCACCTAGTAGGGGGATAAATTTTCCCTGTAGGTTTAACACTGAAAGAATTTATTCTCCCAGTAGTGACAGACTTGTTGACCTCTGACCTCTACCACATTTGTGTAGCAAAATTAATAGTTTGATTGTTGATTTCTTTAAATCTTTTTGAAAGTATTACACAATGCCAGTAGAAAACACCACACACTGTTCATATAATAAAGTATTTTTGCAAGTTTAGTTTAAGTTTGTAGGGGAATTATTTTTTGTCAGAAATGTATTACTGTGCCCTGTTTAATTTTGCCAATTTTGCTGGTCAATCGAATTGGACCAATGTGCTCCTCACTTCTTGCTGTGTTTTGTAGTGAATTATTGCACGATTTTACTGCGACTGCCCTGTAGAAGATTTATGGGATAAGCAAAATAAACGTATAGTGTTTTCAAGTAAAAAATTTATTCCACTCATAGAATTAAGAATGAAACTGACGAGCCTCTGGCAAGTCGGTTTCATTCTTAATTCTACGAGTAGAATAAATTTTTGACTTGAAAACACTATACGTTTATTCTATATGTAGCACATCAAGCAACTTCATGAAACAGCCATGCTAAAATGGGTATCTATACTCCCAAATTATCCCAGATGGTTATGGGTCCAACACCAGAATCTATAGAGAATATACAGTGAGTATTGCTTGACATTTGCCGTTGATTTTTTTCAACCACAAGTTTCGCAACTGTACATATTTGATTAACTCTTGTCGTGCGAAAGATGGAATATTCCGGGTTCAACACTGTACACTGCATACTGATAGATGGAATAATCCAGCTTGTTTACCTGTCAAATTTCAACACATGTTACGATTGACCAATCAAAAAAATCGTAGTGTACAGCTATGGAATGTTGCTATGAGATATTTAAATTTTTGTTTCCAAATTAAAAACTTACATTTCATTGGTTTTTAAGTCTCGTTTAAAGCGAAAGTGAAAAGCATTTATTAATTCAATATGGCTTCATATTTACCGAATCAGGGAAAGTTTTTCAATGAATTACTTAATGAAACGTGATAGTGACGGCAATTTTGAAGGTTTTGATTTAACCCTTTACCCAACGCGGACGATATCAAAATTTATTATTTTAAATATAATTTTTGACGAGCCAGTTCCAACGAGGGGTCACATGATATGATTTTGTTGAAATTTTTTGAAAAATAATATTTTTTCAACTGCTCAATTTTCATATTACGTGGCTGGATGTGAGCGATTCGTTAGGTAAAGGGTTAAATAGGTCTCAAAATGATTCTGATAACAAACGACTCAGGTGATGAAAGTGATTTTTTTATTCGTAATTGGGAGACCGGTGACTGAAATAAACCTGACCTTGAATTCACAGGTACACTGGGCGATCGACCTAATTCACAACTTCCCGATGACCCAGAACCAGGTGATTTTTTCAACATTTTTGTCACAGAAAATGACTTTAAAACAATGGTAATTGAAACTAATACGTATGCTACCAGCTTTTTGGAAAAAAGTACCCAAAGTGAGCTCTGTCAAACAAGATATAGTTGGTTAAATTTTTGGTGCTATAAGTTGAAAATAGTATAATTGAAGAGATTTTCAGGTAAAAAAATGTGTGATGAGGCAGTTTTTCAGTGATGAGGGAGGTGCCTGAGAAACAATAATTTTTTTAATAACCTAAACAATGCAAACTGATGGACTTTTTTCTGCCAATTGTCCCAGTTTAACAGATTTTATGTAATGCATTAACCCTTGTACTGTCAATCATGAATATTGTTTCATATTTTGTTTTGATGGTCTGGAATTCACATATTAATACTGCGATCGGATTAATTACTGGAAAAGCTTAGAGCACTCTTCCCAACAATCAGATGAAAGAGTTATAAATCTGATATCCCCATGGCAACCCAAAGAAGTGAAGCAGTGCTGTTTACTGTGGTAAACAAGCTATGTTTTACTGGTAAAATAGGACCAGAAATCAATGCCTTGGGTGAAAGTCCTCTAAAATGGGTATAAACGATTGGCTGGACTTTACTTTTTTTGATGCACTCATGATGCCACAAAATAAATAAGTAAATAAATAAATAAAATACATAAATAACTAATAAATAAATAAATATAACTGTGTTATTGATTTTATTAAACTTTCTCATGTACAAGTATATGTACGTGGGTTATTCATATCTGGTAAAAGTTGCCATAGCAGTATAAGGGTTGAGTGCTTTCATTATTTCACTTTATTTGCAGATTGATCCAGCCACAATAAAATCATTGGACAAAAATTTATTCCTTGGAGAAGAAATCAAAGAAGTCTACAAAGAAATAATGAAAACTGTCCCCCTTGATCATTTAGAACTCGATCAGGTAAACTATATTCTTTGATTGGTATTGAAATGGTTCGATCTTAACCCTTTACCAAACATGAAAGGCAGATGACACTTGCAAACAAAATTATTGAATAACTAACGTTAATATTTTCATTTTTGAATCAAAAACATAGCTTATGCCCTTCTTTGGAATGAGTTGAATGAGCTTGCTCCAATGAGGGGTCATAAGCTATGTTTTTGAGCAAACAAATAAAAAAATAATGAGAACAGAATAGGGATTATTGCAAATAGCACTGGCCAGTTTTGGCCATTATGTTGGGTAAATGGTTAACTCTTGTTGAGTCAGGGGTGGCGGATCGATTTTCAAAGTGGGGGTGGGGGTGGGGGGGGGGGGGGTGCTGGATCAGGTGATGGATGGTCGTCGGTATGAAAAATTTAAATTCCAGGGTCCCAAAACCCCCATTTCCATGCAGCTGAATGGATATTTTGAGATTTTTCAGGCGATGTATTTGAAAGATTTCACACTTTGAGAGCCATTAAAAAACATTGGTAAAGCATACAGGTGAGGTCTATTTATCAGCTTTGGTCGCAACGACCAAAGCTGATAAATGGACCTTACCTGTGTGCTTTACCATACGTTTACAGCAATTATACTGTCTGTGGATTATCTTGTCTGGGGGTGGATTTGGTACTTGTATGTCTGTAAGATTACAATCTATTTCAGTTAACCGATTTTTAGCTGCGACTAGCAGCTCTGTAAGTGGCAATGTCGGTCTGTCGGTCTGTCTGTGACCAACGAGTTTCAAAACTCAATAACTTTTGAAATACTTGATGGAATGACTTTATATTTGGCATGTAAGTGTATCTTATTGATGTCTGGCCACTGTTCAATGCATGTGTTGTTCCAGATATTTTTCTTGGAGTTATGGCTGTCGGTCAGTCTGTCGGTCTGTCTGTGACCAACAAGTTTCAAAACTCAATAACTTTTGAAATACTTGATGGAATGACTTTATATTTGGCATGTAAGTGTATCTTAATGATGTCTAGCCCTGTTCAATGCATGTGTTGTTCCAAATATTTTTCTTGGAGTTATGGCCCTTGATGAACTTAGAATTTTGTGAGATTGCACCACCTGTCACAGCTACGGTGTCGATGTCGCGATTTTTTAACAGACTGTATACATTTTAGCGTTTGCTGCTATTTACTGCAAAAAATGATCCGAAATCCAGATTTCACATTAATTGCAACCTAATATCCTAATTTTGTGGATCCCATTTTATACCCTATTTCACCACAGTGCTGCGTGTAAATAATTTATTTTTTCATTATTCCTACCTTTCTCTTATTCCTGTGATTGCACAGGGTTCATTCTTGTCCTCTCATATATATCGCTGGCATAAAAAACTGGTTTTCAATAAATTTTTCACATTTTATTTATATAATGACATTGTTTTGATGATTTCATTTAGCACAGGTAAGTCTGAGAACTCTGCTAGTCATATTTTCTTTGACAAAGCTATGTTCTGTCAAGAAATATTTAATTGGAGTGCATTATTTGAAAATTCTGCTGCTGAGGACATTGGTATTTTGACATCTGAGTGCAGATGTTTACAGATCAACTGTATTACAATATTATGCTATTTTTAAGTAAACTAGAGGGGGTATCAGTACCCCGTGGCTCACCAACAGGTGGCCAATGTAAAAGGGTGGCTGGAGTAAAAAAAAAAGTTCAACACCTGCACACAAAAGTCTAAAATTAAAGAAAATAAGCTGCTATGGGTTAAATAATATAATCATAACCCCTAAGAAGCATGCTAACATAAAATAGGAACCATGGCAATATGCTACAAGGTAAGTCTCCACTTTGAAAAAAAGAAAGACAAACCTCAAAACCTGCACATAAAAGTAAAAAAAAAAAAGAATCACATTTGTTTCAGTGGGTTAAAATTGAGAAAAATACACTGATAATGTCAAAGTAACCACCATGGCAATATGCCAGTAAGGTGAAACCCTACCTGAAAAATATCCTCTTGGAAGAAAAGAAAGAAAAACCTCAAAACCTGCACATAAAAGTCAAAAAAGTATCACATTTGTTTCAAAGGGTTAAAATTTAGAAAAATATCCTGAAAATGTAGAACCATGGCAATATGCTACAAGGTAAGTCGCCACTTGGAAGAAAAGAAAGACAAACCTCAAAACCTGCACATAAAAGTAAAAAAAAGTATCACATTTGTTTCAGGGGGTTAAAATTGAGAAAAATACCCTGTCACAGTAACCACAATGGCAATATGCCAGTAAGGTGAAACTCTACTTGAAAAATATCCACTTGGAAGAAAAGAAAGACAAACCTCAAAACCTGCACATAAAAGTCAAAAAAGTATCACATTTGTTTCAAAGGGTTAAAATTTAGAAAAATACCCTGAAAATGTTACAGTAACCACCATGGCAATATGCCAGTGAGGTAAAACTCCACTTAAAAAAAAGTATCAAAACCTGCACACAAAAGTACAAAACCTGCACACAAAAGTCCAAAATTAAAGTAAATAAGCAGCTAAAGGGTTAAATAATATAATAATAGCCCCAAGAAGCATCCTAACATAAAATAGGAACCATGGCAATATGCTACAAGGTAAGTCGCCACTTGGAAGAGAAGAAAGACAAACCTCAAAACCTGCACATAAAAGTAAAAAAAACCATCAAAACCTGCACACAAACGTCAAAATAAGTCCAAAATTTTATTCAAAGGGTTAAAATTAAGACAAAATACCCTGGAAAAGAGTTAAATGTTATCGTGAACCCCCATAGCAATATGCAAAGAAAAATTTTTTTTAAAAAGCACAAAAATCCAAACCTGTAAACAAAGAAGTCCAAAATTGAAGTAATTAAGCAGGAAAAGGGTTAAAGAATACAACATAGCCCTAAGATGCATGTTTACAAACAATAGAAAGCATGGACGTATGCTACAATGTAAATCTACACTTGGAAGAAAGGAAAAAAACAACCCCATGAAAACCTGCACGCAAACGTCAAAAATTAAGTCTAAAAATCTATTCAAAGGGTTAAACAAATTTTAAAAATGCACTGGAAAGATTTCAATGTTATAATAACCACCACTGCAATATGCAGTGAGGTCAACCTCAATTTAATTTTTTTTTTTTTATCACAACCTGTACATAAAAGTAAAAAGCTGAAAGCCTAAGTCCGAAACCTGTACATAAAAGTCCAAAATTGAAGTAATTCAGCAGGAAAAGGGTTAAAAAATACAAACTTAGCCCTAAGATGCATGTTTAAATACAATAGAAAGCATGGCCATATGCTGCAAGGTAAATCTCCACTTGGAAGAAAGGAAAAAAAAAGTCAAAACCTGCACGCAAACATCAAAATAAGTCTAAAATTTGTTACAAAGGGTTAAAATTAAGACAAAATACCCTGGAAAAGAGTTAAATGTTATAGTGAACCACCATAGCAATATGCAGAAACTAAACAAAATTTTAAAAAGCCAAAAAATCAAAACCTGTACACAAAAGTTCAAAATAGTTGAGAGCGCACGCTGACGCCGACATGAGGGCTATGCCATATGCTCACACAACTAACGTTGGTGAGCCAATAATAATATGTTTTTCTGAAATTATGTCTGCTTTTAGTAACTGGGAATTCTTTCAGTATCCCTAGTTTTTTGCCTTTCTTCATATGGAAGTACAAATTGTTTTTTTGTTTGTTTTTTTCCAGTCACACTTTGTTTTCCCAGTATGGAATACATACACATTATCATGATTATGTGCATGTCCTGTGTGATTTGTATAAGATTTGAGATGGATATCCAGAATGGGATCTCAACAAGCCGGCTTTGCCGGCAAGATGTGATCCCATTTTGGACACCACCGAGAATTGGATGCAAATCATAGGACATTCACATTATTATAATTCATGTATCTAACAATTCTGTCACATCAAAAGATTAAATCTTAAATTATTAATAACAGTTTGGGACGTAATGTTGGGCGAAAAAAAGTTAAAAAATACCCCATATTTTATGGAACTATATTGTTGTTTACTCTAACAAACAATGAGTGACGTGGTCACCACAATTTTCAAAGTTGTGTTGTCAAATTATTCACTCTCATTGTCAGTTCTTATGATGATCCGCTTGAATTTACGAGTGTGCGATGTGAGCACATCCTCGGGAACCAGGTGGGTGTAATATTGAATTGTGCAGTTTCGATTTATTTATTTTTTTTGGGGGGTGGGGGTCATTGGCTATTAAATAGTTCTGTTGATAAATGTAAGGAATTTGGGGTTTTTTTTGAGTCGATCACTG
Source organism: Pictodentalium vernedei (assembly GCA_031216915.1). Classification (NCBI taxonomy): domain Eukaryota; kingdom Metazoa; phylum Mollusca; class Scaphopoda; order Dentaliida; family Dentaliidae; genus Pictodentalium; species Pictodentalium vernedei. The sequence goes on from CM062293.1 coordinate 41,256,373, forward strand.
AAATGCACATAGAATGTATTCATGCACCTTTTATGATAGCCCCTCACGTTACCAGAAATGAGACATCTATATGATACAGAATCAGAATGAGTCATCTATATGATAAGGAATTGGAAAATATTATGTGATACGTACTGTTTCTCGTGGTTTTCAGGCCAAAATCTATATGATTGTTAGATAAAATATGTAAAACAAAGAATAATAAGATTGGTTGTTTATAGGATGAAATGATTCTTCCATGTGCTGAAGAAATTGATATTACTGGTGCTATGGCTTCCAGTACACTGAACAGAAGGTCACAAGACAGGGTGATTAATCCACAATTACTGAGAGATAAAGGACCACCATGGGGAGAGATGGAATCCAAGCTGTGGGCTAGAACGTAAGACTTGTAATCTCTTCACTTTTTATTTGTAGTTGGCAAAACAATCATGTTTTACATGTTACCACCTACCGTATTTACTCTATGTGTTGGGACAGCTAAAAATAATTATTTTCACAGGTGTCCCAATTATTAGAAAATGGGGAAAGAACACAGCCTGGTCTTGATTTGATGCTGAATAAAGTTGTGTGTGATTCATTTTTCATCACTATATACAAAAATTGCCGTCCAATTTTTCGTTATATTTTCATTTTTTGCTTCCAAAACATAGCTTATGATCCCTCATTGGAATGTGCGCATTGAGCTCGTTCCATGAGTGATCATAAGCTATGTTTTGGAAGCAAAAAATACAAAATTTTTTAGTTACTCAGGAATTTTTTTTATAAGTGTCGTCTGCTACTGGCGACGGGCCAACTGGAAACAAATCTCCTGAATGTCCCAAACTTTGGAGCATAAAAAAAATATAGTTTTCTGGAAAAAATGTGTGTCCCAAATCATAGAGTGTCCCAATACATAGAGTAAATACGGTAAAACAGATAAATTCTCAACACCTGGATTTATTTATTACGGTTTAATGACACTTTAACAGCCAAGGTCATAGTGTGTCGGTGACAGTTTTATGGGCGGAGGAAGCTGGAGTACCCGGGGAGAACCACCGAGCAACAATGAGCAGCTGCCAGCTCCCAACATCGTAACTCCGCACTGCGGCATAGGCAGGGTTAAGTTGAAAACATGCACACCATCGGCGTGCAGTTTGCCTCAGTACACAGCGTCATCGTGCCCCCATGTAGACAATCAGGGTTAAGTGCCTTGCCCAAGGACACAATGCAGGAGTCCAAATCGATCGGTCAGACGGTCAGCCACCCAAGGACTAACTGGGATCGACGTTGCTTAACTTTGGTGATCTGGCGAGAACCGGTTACTGCAATGTCACTGCGCCCCCTCACTAACTGTATACCGTACAGTAGAGTAATTGTGTACCTTTAACCCATTACCCAATGAATCGGCCACATTCGCCCGCGTAATATGCAAATTCAGTAGTTGAAAAAATATTATTTTTCAAAAAATTTCAACAAAACCATATCATGTGACCCCTCGTTGGAATAATAAATTTTGATATTGTCTGCATTGGGTAAAGGGTTAATGGAAACACCAAATTTTTCCTGTTGATTGCTTCCTAGATAAGAAGTAAACTCCTGTTAATTGAATTTATTTATTTAATGGTGTTTAAGGTCACATACTTATGCACAATGGTTAATCGTGACCGTGACAGTTTAACAGGTGGAGGAATCCGCGTACCCGGAGAGAACCACCGAGCATCGACGAGCAACTGTCAGCTCCTCAACAATCTAACACTGTTCAAGCTCCGCTCAAGCAGGGTTCCAGCGGTTGAAGACATGTGTACTGTCGACGTGCAGTACGCCTTAGTACATGACATCATCATGCCCCCATGTAGGCAACCAGGATAAAGTGCCTTGCCCAAGGACACAACGTGGGTCATCCCGTACGGGGATCGAACTTGGGACCTCTAGCATGGAAGTCCAACAGTCTACAACTGAGCCACTACACTCCCCTGTTAATTGAATAAAAAACTTTACAGTCAGTTGAAGAACTTCTCTGACATCCAGTGAATTCCCCACATTATAGACATTTATGGCCCAAGGCATGTAACTCTTTACCCAAAGCAGACAGTATCAAAATTTATCATATTTTAAATATTATTTTATCAAATATCACCATATCATTGTGGCCCCTAATTGAAAGTAGCTCATTCCAATGGGGGACACATGATATGGTGATCGAGCTCATTCCAATGAGGGGCACATGATTTGGTGATGATACTTGATAAAATAATATTTAAAATAATAAATTCTGATATTGTCTGCATTGGGTATCACCATATCATGTGACCCCTCATTGGAACGAGCTCGATGAGCTCGTTCCAGTGAGGAGTCACATGATATGGGTTTGTTGAAATCTTTTGAAAAATAATATTTTTTCAACTGCTCAGTATATAAATTAGGTGGGCAGTTGCGACCGATTTGTCAAGGGTTAAACCGTTATATTTTGTTTGACAGAACTCATTGAGCTCTGTCAAACAGGATATAATGGAACATATGTTCAGTTTATAACTAAAAAATAAGTAAATGACCCAGTTCCTGTTAATTGCATACTCCTCTTAATAGAATATTTTTCTCTGGCAAAGTGGATATTCAATTTACAGGGTTCCACTGTATTCCTGTTGCTAGTACAATGGTTGGCCCTTTATCTGAAATGACTGGAGGGTGACTTTTACCGAAAAAAAAAATCTTCACTAAGTAAAAAAATTTATTTCTTGCCTCGAAACCAAAGCTTATGACACCTCATTGGAATGTGAGCTCATTCCATTGAGGGATAATAAGCATTATTTTTTCTGTAAAATTGGAAAGTACAGTTGAATCTTTTTAATTGAATATCCATTTTGCCAGTGAAAATTATTCAATTAACAAAAGTATACAATTAACAGGGATTTGGTCAGTTTTCTGTGTTCTGGGGGTAAACTGAGCATTTATTCTTTTATATCTTGTTTGACAGAACTCATAGAGCTCTGTCAAACAAGATATAATAGAATAAATGCCTGTATTGGATGTAGTGAGGCCAAAAAGGTTGATAAATAAGGGGAATTTGGTGCATGTCAAAGTAATTTTTTCGATATATTACAAAAATTTATATACAATTAACAGGAGTTTACTCTACAACCCATATGCAATTAACAGATCAAATTTGTACTGAAGGTATGGTGAATGGTTTTGTGTTTGAAAATTATATTGAATTAACAGGGATATACAATTAAGAGATATCCAATTAAGTGGGCTCCATTGTAATAAAATTTAAATGGCATGTTTTTCTGAATAGCTCTCACTGGTATTGGTAGTTTTGTTAGGTAAAAGTTTAAAGACCATCCTTGTTAATTGTATATTTTGTCTGGCCGAGGTGCGGTGGCATTGCGGTAACCGGTCCTTGTCAGATCACCAAAGTTAAGCAACATCGAGTCTAGTTAGTTCTTGGATGGGTGATCATCTGAGCGATCAATTCAGACTCCCGAGTTGTGTCCATGGGCAAGGCACTTAACCCCGATTGTCCACATGGAGGCATGATGACGCTGTGTACTAAGGCATACTGCATGTCACTAGTGCACATGTCTTCAAACAACATAACCCTGCCTGTACTGTAGTGCGTAGTTACGATGTTGGGGAGCTGGCAGCTGCTCGTCTTTGCTCAGTGGTTCTCTCCGGGTACTCCGGATTCCTCCATCCGTAAAACTGTCACTGACACGATATGACCTTGGTTGTTAAAGTGCTGTTAAACCTTAATAAACAAACAAACAAACAATTTTGTCTGGCACCAATAGATTATCTGTTAACTCTGTCAAAATGTGTGGTATATGGTATTTAAACCCTGGATGTCTATTTTTATCATCGAGGTGCACTCTGAAGAGTAATTGATTTTGTCTCCTATCGATATAATGTTATATCGTTGTTCAAGCAAACTGAAATTAACTACTAGGTGAGCTCCAAAGGAAAATTCACACATAAAAATCCAACAGTTTAAGTTGATAGACTTGGGGAAGTATTAACATATTTACGTATTTTTCATTAAACAAAAATAATTTATAAAAGGTTCATAAGGCTTAATAAAATTAAAAATCTGTTTCTCAGGCCCTCCCGCCTGGTCCTTTTGGCTGCCGCATGCTCTCTTTTTATGACCAATGCAAACTTGAAAAAATAAAAATTAAATGGTTTCTGTCTGATATTTTACACAAGTTAATAAAATTGATAAATTTGTCCCTGGAGTGCAGCAAGGCTTCGCAATGCTTTAGCATTGCAAAGCCTTGTTGCACCCAAGGGACGAAATACACCACCACCCTTGCTATTCTGTAGATTATGAGGCCTAAAACATAAAATAAACCAAGAATATGAACTTCTGATGGCAAAAAAATAATTACAAAAATAAAAAATAAAATAAAAAACTGCCCGCCCGCATGCAATTTTACAAAACTTGGCCTGAGAAACAGAACATCTACTTTGTGTGGCCTAACTATTTAGTTTTTAAAAGTTGTGTGTTCCAAGGAATCATTCCTGAAAAATAGCATGAGTTGTGTAGGCAGAAAAATATTTTTATTATACGCTAAATGATAGATTAGCAAAGACATTTCGGAAAGATAGAAATCGTATCCCCCTCTGTGAAGATATAGAAATTTTCACTTTCACGGTATCAATCAATATGGCGGCTTTCAAAGCATCACTTCAACGTGAATATGAGTCAAATTATCACTGGAAATTATCAATTTGTTCTAAAAACATATATTGAAAAGTAAATCTAGTGTTTTTGAGTGGATATCGAACATTTCCAGCAATAATTCAACACGTATTCACTTTGAATTGATGCATGAAACCCACTCGTCCAAACATGGCCTGAAAGTCCATAATATAAGTTTTTGGTCAAACCAAAAACTTATATTACAGACTTTCAGGCCATGTTTGGACTTAAAAATCCACCAGCTAAATCAGACTGCAAGATGCTATCTGTTCTGAGTATCAATCAAATCACTTCCGCCTATCAATGATTCAATGCGCTGTTTACTTTCATGCATTCAATTCAAGGTTGAAACGAGTAGAATTATCAGATTCTTACAAAAAGCATATAATAAAAAGAAAATTTAGTGTTTTTGAGTGGATATCTAATATTATCTCACTTGTGACTGACAAATGGTTATTTTTGCTTGCACAAGCACTCGCAAAAAATAAACATTTGTCTCAATCACTCATGAGATAATATTTTTATACTGTACCAATGACCCAGACTTAGCTGGTGCTAACTCTAACAAAACCAGGGCCAAACACAAATTTTGCCCCCCAATCCCCAAAATTTGCATCCAAAACCAAAAGAAATCATGTCCTATAGGACCTCCATACTACGCCCCCACTGCGCATGCGCAGTGTCAAGGACGTCCCGAAATTGGCGCCAATTATCATTCTCTGTTTGGCCCTTCATCAGTCAACATCTCACTGATCTTTGTGCTTGTAAATCTCAGTTTAAAGGATGCCAGACACGTAATTTTTGGAGAAATGGTGATTCTAAGGAGGATATAGAAGGAGGAGAGGAAAAAGAAGTGACAAAAAATAATCAGGGCTGTACTTAAAATTTTTTATGAAATTATGTTAAGTTGCCTATTTTCGTGGCATGGGCCTCTTGTTGTCATTCTTGCTAAAATGTTGCACTGCTTATTCAGTGTTTCCTCTCCCCTAGCCTTCTAAGTCCCCCCTTGCAATTCTCCCATGCTTTTGGCATATTTTTGAGAAAGTTCATTTCTAAAATTTTCTTGGGAGAGTTGCTTGGATACAGAATGTTTTCTGTTATTTTCCCCATAGTTACGTTTTCACCCATGGGTGTATAAACGTTGTGTTCTGCATCTTCCATCTGATGTTCTGCAGATTCTCCCCTGGGAGTCTCTGTCTTGCATCAGATAGAGTGTAATTTTGATGACTGATTTCGGGCCAGTTTTTTCAGTGCCTGGAGTCATGTTTTCTGTTGTTTTACACTGTTTGTTTACATTGGCAACAGCCTTTTTTGAGGGGGGCTGTTTGCCTTTGGTGTAGTTTATCTCACTATAAGATACATTTATATTATCCGTAAGTGTCTCATTAATTATTTAATATAAATTTAAAATTTTTGACCACACTTTGCCATCGGATCCATCGGGGCTCAACGTTACTTTTCAGAAACTTGGGCTTCGCTGAAAAAATATTTTTTCCAAATTAATTTGATTTGCAATTGTTTTTTCATTTATTAATGGATCATGTTATTATGTATCTTTGTGTCAGGGGTTTGTGTGAGTAACTAGGACTTGTTGTTGACTTTTCACAATGAAAGGATATTGGTCAAATTGTAATGGGAAGAAATCTTCCTCTGACTTTCATGATCATTGTATTAATTGTAGTCAGTGTTCTCGCACTAATCCCTGTTCTATATGTCACTATTGGGATGACAAACATTGGAAACGTGTGTCACGGTATGTTGTTACTGGAGAAAGGGCTATGCCGGCTCTTTCTCCGCAAGGTCACTCTACTCTCTCAGTTTCTATTTCAGAGGAACAAGAACAGGGTGATGTTTCCATGTTTTCTTCTGCAAGTGCGCTTCCGTCGTCACAAATGAATTCAGAGCTAGCGGCAAAAGTGCTCAAGGAGATTAGACAAATGTCGTCCGCTAGCTCGCCCGGTGTAGCGTCCATTCACCGAATGGTTCGGCAGCCGGGTTCGTCCGATGCGGTCCAGGAGGAAATGTTGGGTGATGCGAGCACTATAAACATTCAATGTGCACACCCAGTGACGGCGGATAGTAAGCGAGATCGGAGGAAGCCTTTGAGTCCGGTTCCTAGCTCGTCCAGGTCCAGCCGGGCCGCGAGCGAGAGAGGCCCCTCTCTCGTACAACAACATCTGGGACCAGATGTTGTGGTACAAAATGTGTCGCAAGCGGAGCATACGTCCGTCGTTCGGGACGCTCCGTTGTATAGGCAGTCCGCGGAGACTGCTAAGGCTTCTTCTTCTCGTCAGCGCACACGACCGCACCTTGGCTGCGTGACCGCCGATATCTTACCAGCTTCGCCGATCAAGGATTCTTCGGCGACCAGGTCACACCATCCGGCAGCCAGGGACACGAGGCCAATGGACTCCGGACGTTCGCATAGAAAAAGTATGCAGGAGCCATCTGATGCGGAGCTGCCCTCGGCGAAGCAGCGAAAGACTGCGTCTCCGCAGGTCTCGACGCCGGACATTCTTGTGCAGATAGCACAGCTTATCACAGCATCCCAGCAGCCGACAGAAACGGTGTCGGATCATGAATTATCCGACGGCGCTGGGTCGGTACGCTCCACCGAAGCATCGGGGGTGGACGACCGGGAGCATCATGAGGTCCGACCGGATGGTGAAAGGGATACGGATGATTTGGAGCTATCCCTTTCGGAACAACATAAAGCTGCCATGGACTTCATCCGGCACTTTCTCCCTCAAGTTGTTCCGTCGGGCCAGACTGCTGCGGTTCCGGACAAGAGGATTATAGCGTCATTGGACTCTGAATTTTTTGAGCGGTTCAGGGACATCGCTCCCGAGTTTCCGTCGCAGTCCAATAATGTTGCAAGAACATTTGAATTATTGAACGACGCTATATTTAAACTTGCTTCCAAGACGGGGAAAGCAGGTTTCTTGTCCGCCAATACTCTCAACCTGCCTTTCATTAATGCAAGGAATAAATTCGACACGGCAGGACAAGGTATACCGAGAGTTCCTCTGCGTATGGACGACGAGGCGGAAGACTTAGAGCTATCATTTCCGTCGTCGGCTTCTATTCCAACCGTGGTGTTGGAAACAGCTATTTCGTCTAACAGAGCCAATTTAGATGCCTTATCTTACGCAGATCACCTTACTAAGGCGTTATCACTGCGCCTTCAAGGGAAAGAATTTCAGGATATACAATCCTCTTTAAGACTTCTTTCAAGGGCAGTAGCTTATTCCACGTGTAACTCCGCCCTTTCTGTGGCAAACCTGGAGTTGGTTAGACGTGATGCAGCCCTAGCTACATCCACACTCGTGGATACTAAGGTGAAGAACTCTCTTAGAGTCGCTTCGGTCTCCGGAGAACTTCTCTTTGACGGCAAGCTTTCTGCTATTTATGATAAAATTACAAAGAAAGCTTCGGATTCTCTGTTGTTCAAATCTGCTTCTAAGAAGTCGGATACAGCAGACAAGAATAAGACAGGCACTTCTGGGTCTAATGCGCCCAAGAGAGGTTCCTATAGAGGTTCCGGTGCGTCCTCTTGGTCTTATTCGAGAGACCGTCAGGGTAGCGACTCTCGTTCGGGACGTCCTTCGGGCCGGGACAACCGGTCGGACGCCCCGAGGTCGACGGGACGAGGTGCGGGTCGTGGAGGACGTGGTTTCTCCTACCGCAGGCCTCGCAAGTCCAGGAGGTGATGGCTTAAACCTCTATCGCGTACCGGTTGGCGGAAGGTTGTCGAGTTTTTCACAAGAATGGGCGTCGATTACGGATGACCCTTGGGTGAGAGGAGTGAATTCGGAAGGCCTAAAGATATCCTTCAAACGAAAGCCTCCATTAACTCGAAGTCCAAAGTGGACTCAACTTCCGTCAAATCCGCAGAAAAGAGACGCTCTGTTATCAGAGGTGCAGTCTCTTTTAATGAAGAACGCGGTAGAGGTCGTAGAAAACCAGGAGACACCGGGATTCTACAGCCATCTGTTTCTGGTTCCGAAACCAGACGGCTCGTTCCGTCCAGTCATAGATTTGAGCTGGATAAACAAGCTGATCGTCGCTCCGAAGTTTTATATGGGGACGATTCGATCGGTCAGAGCGAGTATTCGGGTGAACGATTATGCAACAAGCATAGATCTCAAAGATGCGTACTTTCACGTCATGGTACATCCGACACTCAGAAAGTATCTACGCTTTGCAGTCCTAGGAGTGGTGTATCAATTCCGGGCGATGTGCTTCGGACTGAATCTAGCACCCCAGGCTTTCACTCGGGTAATGAACTCGGTAATGATCTATTTCCGAGCTCATTCGTCTGCGGTAACGTCGGCCTACCTGGATGACATTCTTCAGAGGTACGGCAACGAGTTAACGCTTCAGAACGATGTTCAGAATCTACTTCTATTGCTCCGACGTCTCGGTTTTATAGTAAACGAGGAGAAGTCGGATCTGGTGCCGTCCAAGTCATTCACTCATCTGGGAATGAGCTTCGAGACGCACAACAATCTCGTTCGTCTGCCGTTAACCAGAGCGAAATTAGTCAGTTGTTACGCTCGCTATTGTCTGCACACAGACAAAGTCACAGCGAGAGAATTTATGAGACTGATAGGTCTGTGCGGAGCCACTGCGGATCTCATTCCGATGGGGCGGTTACGCACGCGTCCTCTCCAAATTTTCTTGACTCAGAATTGGAGTGTGAAAATTCATTCGCTCGACGTAGACGTTCTCTTGTCAGATCAAGTGAAACAAGAGATTCAGACTTGGGCAAACATTCAGTGGTTAACTCCGGGAGTTCCGCTGCAGTTGCCGGACCCGAGTTTTACCATTATGACGGATGCCAGTCAAACAGGTTGGGGTGCATCATTGATCCCAACGGATTCGAGATGCCAGGGTCTTTGGGATCCGCAATTCCTGTGCAAGCACATAAACATCAAGGAAATGATGTCAATTGGGCTTGCGTTACGTCATTGGATGGACATTATTCACGATGCTCATGTCCAAATCCTATCCGACAATACGACAGTAGTGGCGTATATACGGAATCAGGGAGGCACTCATTCAGTTCCGTTGTTCAATCTAACGGAAAGAATCCTTCTGTTTGCGCTAGAACATCAGGTTCTTCTTTCGGTCCGTCACATACCGGGTCGTCTGAATGTGCTAGCAGACTCCCTTTCACGAAAGGGTCGCTTGTTGCCGTCAGAGTGGACTCTCAACAAACAAGTATTCAATCAGATTTGCTACCAATGGGAACGGCCAATGATAGACTTATTTGCGACACATCTCAACAATCAGTTGCAGACGTATGTGTCTCCGTGTCCGGATCCAAGAGCATTTGCAGTAGACGCTCTGTCGATCCCTTGGGACGGAATGATAGGATATGCGTATCCTCCAGCGCCGTTAATTCAACAAGTATTGCTAAAGATAAAACAATCTCAATGCAAGATTCTGTTGGTAGCATCTCTGTCGCCACAGAGACCGTGGATAAATCTACTCAGGTGTCTGTTGTGGGACCTACCGCGAAAGCTTCCTCCACGGGATGATCGTCTTTCGCAGGGGAAATCGTGTCAACTCCATCACAACCCGCAAGGTCTCAACCTTCCCGTTTTTCCGTTGTGCGGTCCTTCTTGCATGGCAAGCACTTTACAGGACGAGCAGTGGACGCGATTTCTAACTGTAGGAGGACCTCCTCTTCGCTAAACTATGCGGCTAAGTGGAAGGTTTTTCGTCGTTGGTGTAGGGATCATTCTGTAGATATTTTCGATCCCTCTATACCAGACATTGCAAACTTTCTAGTATACTTGTTTGACGAAATCAAACTGCAGCCTGTTACTATTAAGGGTTATAGGTCTATGTTATCTGATACCTATGCACATCATGATAGTTTACAAATTGGATCTAATGTCTCTTTATCTAAGTTGGTTAGAAACTTCTCAATAAATAGACCCAGAACTCTTAGATTAATTCCTAAATGGAATTTAGCTTGGGTTCTTCTTAAATTGAAGGAAAAGCCATTTGAACCTCTTGGGACAGTAGATTTCAAATTCTTATCTTATAAGACAGCTTTTCTCTTAGCTTTCTCTTCTGCTAGAGGAGTCAGTGAGCTTCATGCACTGTCGGTGGATGATTCTCACTATCGTAGTGTCGGGAACACTATCACCTTCACTACTAATGTGGGTTTTTTAGCTAAGAATCAGGCTCCTAATAAATATCCGGAACCTATTGTTATTAAGGCTCTTCCGTCTTCAGACGGGCGTAGGCCTTTACTCTGTCCTGTTAGAGCATTACGTATCTATGAACAGAGATCTCAGTTTATCAGAAAGGGACGGAAACGTTTCTTTCTGTCTTTAATGCCTAATAGAAGGGACATTTCGGTCCATTCTATTGCTAGATGGATTCAATTAACTATCCGTACTGCTTATGAGAGTTTATCTTCTTCTCAGCAGTCTGTGCTTATGATTTCCGCTCATGAAGTAAGAGCTCTTGCTACTTCTTGGGCTTATGCTAATAGTGTTGCTATTACAGATTTAATGAAGGCTGCTTATTGGTCTCAGCCATCCACATTCACGAATTTTTATCTCAGAAATATTGAGTCCATTTCTGGAGACCTGCATTGTTTAGGTCCGTTATCTGTTGCTCAGAATGTCGTCCACTAAACAGTTGCAACTATAGTTATGCAGGCTTTCTGTTCCGGCAGTGACTCCGTCCGGCTGCCCTCTTCGCTTTGGGCTATTTGACCCAGGGCAAGGGGAAGGGGGGGGGGGGGGGGGGGGGCAGGTGGGCAGGGGGGGGGGGGGGTATAGTGGGTGTTCCCTTAGGTCACCTGCTTTATAGTGAAAAGCAAGGAAATGCCTCCTCCAAAGTCAGTATTTCTGAGTCGCTTCCGGGATGGTTTTAAAGTGTAATATTAATGTTAAAATTCATGCATGTCTTATTTTTAAAGTGTAGCTCGGTGTGAAGCATTTGTATATGTCAAGTGTCAAACGGGCTTTAATATACAATACTCGGACACTTTTAAAAGATTATAAAGAGTCTCAATTCTCTGGACTACTTTATTTATTGGCTTACTTTAAAAATAATTAGTATAAGGGTTATACTGGATGTTAATAGAGAACATGAATATTATTGTGCTCAATTATTAAGGGTATTGTATCTTTCTAATTTAATATTAAATAAGAAAGATACATGTAAAGCCTAATACTCCTTTTCTCCTTAAGGGGTTACCTCTTTATTATATAGTTGAGCTTATTGGATTTTCCTCTATGTCCTAGGCCCTCCAGCCTTTTTACTATTCAGCTAAGTCTGGGTCATTGGTACAGTATAAAAATGTTAAAAAATTTATAGTAATTTATATATTTTTTATACTTACCAATGACCCAGACGGGGATGGCCCTCCCAGGAGTTGGGAACTCTTGCCTCCCCGCTGAGTACATTGAACTGACCAGGCACTGCCAGTAAGAATGATAATTGGCGCCAATTTCGGGACGTCCTTGACACTGCGCATGCGCAGTGGGGGCGTAGTATGGAGGTCCTATAGGACATGATTTCTTTTGGTTTTGGATGCAAATTTTGGGGATTGGGGGGCAAAATTTGTGTTTGGCCCTGGTTTTGTTAGAGTTAGCACCAGCTAAGTCTGGGTCATTGGTAAGTAAATTACTATAAATTTTTTAACTTTCGGTGTCAAAAACACTAGATATCTTCTATTTGTTTGTTCTAACTCTTAACCCTTTACCTAACAAATCGCCTGCATCTGCCAGCGTAATATGCAAATTCAGCAGTTGAAAAAATATTATTTTTCAAAAAATTTCAACAGAACCATATCACGTGATCCTTCGTTGGAACGAGCTCGTCGAGCTCGTTCCAATGAGGGGTCACATGATATGGTTTTGTTGAAATTTTTTGAAAAAATATAAAAAATGATATTTAAAATAATAAATTTTGATATCGTCTGCGTTGGGTAAAGGGTTAACCTGCTGAATATTTTCAAGATTTTTTTCATCAAACTTAGTCCAGGCTGCTGTGAACCAGGCATGACTTGATTTGATGAAAAAATTCCAAGGAATTTAATACAAGAAATCGTTGGTAAAAAGCTCCATTCAATATACACGGGGAAAATTTTAATTAAATGTGCCCACATTATACTTATTTCAGTGACAAGAGAAATTACAGGCAGGAATACCTGCTAGCAGCATCCAAGGAGTTAAGACTTTCTACGAGGTTATCAGAGAGGAGGCCTTCTATATAAAAATCATCACTTGTGTGGTTCATTGAATGAGGATTTGTTAATGTTCGACATTGAAATGCATTTTGAGTTGTCTCCCATTGATCCGAAATTGATAAAATATTATTTTTATACTGTACCAATGACCCAGACATAGCTGGTGCTAACTCTTAAAATATAGGGCCAAACACAAATTTTGCCCCCACAATCCCCAAAATTTGCATCTAAAACTAAAGAAAACATGTCCTGAAAGGCCCTCCACACTTCGCCTCTACTGCGCATGCGCAGTGTCAAGGACGTTCCGAAATTGGCGCCATTAATCATTCTAAGTTTGGCCCTTCATCAGTTAACATCTGACTGATCTTTGTGCTTGTAAATTTCAGTTTAAATGATGCCAGACACATAAATATTAGTGAAATGGTGATTCTAAGGAGGATAGAGAAGGAGGAGAGGAAAAAAATGTGTGACAGAATATTATCAGGGCTGTAACTTAAAATTTTTTAATGAAATTATGTTAAGTTACCTATTTTCGAGGCAGCAGCCATTTTGTTGTCATTCTGATTATTTAGTTACACTGTTTTTTAAGTGTTTTCCTCTCTCCGTGTCCTTTAAGTCCCCCCCCGCTATTCTCCCATGCTTTTGGCATAGTTTTTGTAATTATTATTACTAAATTTTCTTGGGAGTTTTAGCTGAATAACAGAATGAATTCTGTTCTTTTCCCCATGTTTACGTCTTCACCTACGGGTGGTTAGGCGTTGTGTTCTGCATCTACCATCTGATGTTCTGCAGTTTCTTCCCTGGAAGTCTCTGTTTTGCATCAGATAGTGTGTTTTTGGTAACTGATTTCGAGCCTGGGTGCCTGGAGTCTTATTTTAGTGTTTTTACACTTATTGTTTACATTTGCAACAGCCCTCTGTGTGAGGGGGGGATTTCTGGAAAATAATATCTTGATGTTATTTTAATCATAACTAGATACATTATTATTGTTCGTAAGTGTTGAATAAATTGTTTAAAATATTTTTAAAATTTTTGTCCACACTTAGGCTTGGGATCCATTGGGGCTCAACGTTACTTTTCAGAAACTTGGGCTGTTCTGAAAAAATATTTTTTCAAAAAATTTTGATTTCAATTATTTTTTCTATATTAATGGATCATATTATTATTATGTATTTTGATTGCCAGGGGTTAGTGCGAGTACCAGGACTTGTTTTCTTTTTCACATTGAAAGGATATTGATCAATTGTAATAAGAGGAAGTCTTCCTCTGACTTTATAATCATTCTATATGTGGTCAGTGTACTCGCATTAACTCCTGTTCTGTATCGTATGATTTCGATGACAATATGGGAAGCGTATGTCACGGTATGTTATTGGGGAATTGGACACTCCGGTCCTTTCCCCGCAGGGTCACTCTACTTTATCAATTTCTATTTCAGACGATCAAGATTAGGGTGATGTATCTGTGATGTCTTCCAACAGTGTGCCTCCGTCGTCACAATTAATGAAGGGCTAGCGGAAAAGTGCTCATGTAAATACGCCAATTGCCTAAGAGGACCCTAGTAGGTTCGACGGCCTTTGACGTCCGCTAGCTCGCCCGGTGTAGCGTCCATTCACCGAATGGTTCGGCAGCCGGGTTCGTCCGTTGCGGTCTAGAAGGACTTTTGGGGTGATGCGAGGCCCCTCTCTCGTTCAACAACATCTGGCCCCAGATGTTGTGGTACAAAATGTTTCGCATTCGGAGCATACGTCCGTCGCTCGGGACGCTCCGACATATAGTCAGTCCGGAGTAGACTGTCAATAAGGCTTCCTCATTCTCATAGTTGCGCACACGACCGCTCTTGGCTACGTGACCACGGATATCCAGTCAGCTTCGCCAGTCAGAGATTCATCGGCGACCAGGTCACACCATCCGGTAGCCAGGGACACGAGGCCTGCAGACTCCGGACGTTTGCATAGGAAGTGTGCGGGAGTCAACGTACACGGAGCTTCCGGCGGCAATGCACCGTAAGACCGCTACTGCACAGGCCTCGGGAACGGACGTGCTTTCCTAAATAGCACAGTTTATCGCAGCATCCCAGCATCAACTGAATCTGTCGCATATTTTTTATCCGACGATGCTGGGTCGGGACGCTCCGCGGAAGCGGGTACGGACGTCCGAAAATTTCATCCGGTCCGACGGGATACCGAAAGGGATTTGGAGGATTTCGAGCTTTCCCTTTCGGAACAACATATGCTGTTGTGTATGTCATCTGACTTGGTCTTCTATAGCTTCTTTCGTCGGACCAGAATGCTGCGATGCCGGATAAGAAACTGATAGCGTCGGTGGATTTAGAAATTTTTGGTTCGGTTCAGGGACATCGTCCCTCAGTTCCGACATAGTCCAATAATGTCACACAAACTTTCGAATTATTGAACGACGCTATATATATTATTATTTTATGCTTGCTATATCCAAGCATTTCTGGTTTCTTGTTCGCAAAGTTACGAAGATGTCTTTCAAAAGTGTGCCTCTGTCGTCATAGTTAATGAAGAGCTAGCGGCAATAAGTGCTCATGGAATATGTCTATCGCCTACGGAGTGACATTCGCTAGCTCACCCGGTGTAGCGTACATTCATCGAATGGTTCGGCTGCCCGGTTCGTCCGTTGCGGTCTAGGAAGGAGATTTGGGTGATGCGAGCACTTTAATTACTTTAGTACTCACCCACTGACGGCAGATTGAGGACAGATCAGAGGAAGCCTGTTAGTCCGGTTCCTGGCTTGTCCAGGTCCGTCCGGGCTGTGAGCGAGAGAGGTCCCTCGAGTATCCGATCAGTTTCGTCATTCAGTGATTCCACGGCGAATAGGTCGCGCCATCCGGTAGCCAAGGGACACGAGGCCTATACACTCCGTTCGCTCGCATATTGGTAGTATGCACGGGGTAACGATCACGGAGCTTCCAGAGGCAATGCATTGTAGGACCGCTTCTTCTCAGGCCTCAGTGACGGACGTGCTATCCAAGTTAGCACAGTTGTTTCGCAGCATCCCAGCAATTGACAGTTTCTTGGTCGAATCAGGAATTATCCGACGGCGCTGGGTCGGTGCGGTCTGCGGTTGCATCAGGTACGGACGACCGAACGCTTTATACGGTCCGACAGGATGGCGAAAGGGATTCGAAAGATTTCGAGTTTTCCCTTTAGTAGTATCGGAAGCTGCCTTTCATTTCTTCTGGCATTATCTTCCAGTGATTGTTATTTCGGACTTCATTGCTGCGATCTTGGATAAGAGACTTATAGCGTCATTGGACTCGGATTTTTCGATCGGTTCAGGGACATTGTCCCTGACTTACCGACGCAGTCCAGTAATGTCATTACAACATGTGTTTTATTTTTCGACGCTATATATATACATACAAGCCTGCTACCAAGCATGATAGTTTAGTTTCTTGTCCGCGTTGCTCATTTCTGCCGTTTTATCATTTATACGAATAGTTTATTTTGGCAGAGCAGGGCATACCGAGAGTTCATATGCGTCTAGACGGTGTGGTTAAAGACTGGAAATATTCTTTTTCGCCGTTTATGTCTTTTCCAACTTCAATGTTGGAAACGACATGATGTATAGTAGACTTAACTTAGACGCTTTATCATACGTAATCCGCCTTACTGAGGCGTTATCATTACGTCTTCAAGAAAAGATTTACGGGATATTATTCTCAATGTAATTTCTTTTGAGGGCAGTAGTTTGTTCACGTATAACTCCGCCCTTCAGTGGCTGATTGGAGTTGGTTCGACGTGATGCAGCCCTAGCTACATCCACACGCGTGGATAGTAAGGTTAAGAACTCTCTCAGAGTCGCTTCGTTCTCGGAGGAGCTTCTCTTCGACGGCAACTTTTCGGCAATCCATGAATTGCTCGATTTACACGTTCTCTTGTCTATCTAGTGTTACAAGAGATTCAGACTGGGGCAAACATTCGGTGGTTGACTCAGAGAGTGCCACCGCAGTTGCCGGACCCGAGTGTGGCTGTTATGACGGTTGCCAGTCAAACAGATTGGGATATAATACTGATCCCAACGGATTCGAAGTACCAGGGTCTTTGGGTTCCGCAGTCTCTTAGCAACCAATTTTCTTCCGTGGAATAATGTTTTTTTAGGCTTGCTTTATGTCATTGCATGAACATTATTCAGAAACGCATGCCCAAATCCTGTCCTTTAATTCGACAGTAATGGCGTATCTTCGGAACCAGGGAGGCACTCTTTCGTTTCCGTTATTCAATTTAATGGAAAGAAGCTCAATTTTGGAAGGTGTTGTATCTTTCTAATTTATCATAAATAAGAAAGATACATGTAAGGCCTATTACTTCTTTTTCCCTACAGGGGATGACTCTTTTTTATATTATTGAGCGTATTCCATTTTGCTCTATGTCCTTGGCCCTCCAGCCTTTTTTCTATTCAGCTATGTCTGGGTCATTGGTACAGTATAAAAATGTTAAAAAATTTATAGTAATTTCTATATTTTTTATACTTACCAATGACCCAGACGGGGATGGCCCTCCCAGGAGTTGGGAACTCTTGCCTCCCCGCTGAGTACATAGCGCTTACCAGGCACTGGTTTTTAGAATGATTAATGGCGCCAATTTCGGAACGTCCTTGACACTGCGCATGCGCAGTAGAGGCGAAGTGTGGAGGGCCTTTCAGGACATGTTTTCTTTGGTTTTAGATGCAAATTTTGGGGATTGGGGGGGCAAAATTTGTGTTTGGCCCTATATTTTAAGAGTTAGCACCAGCTATGTCTGGGTCATTGGTACAGTATAAAAAATATAGAAATTACTATAAATTTTTTAACTTTTATTACTCCTTTGATGGCCTGCACACTTAGACCCCATCTTTAATATCCCATATTTAAAAATCACTCCCAGCTTGTAGTAAAAAGTAATCACAATCAGAATTAAGCCTCAAGGGTTCAAGACTTCTGGGACAGCATCAGTGACCATGGCCTAAAATGACATGGTGACAGCAACAGATGAATATTTATTTATTTATTGGTGTTTAAGGTCACATACTTATGCACAATGGCTAATCGTGACCGTGACAGTTTTACGGGTGGAGGAAGCCGGAGTACCCAGAGAGAACCACCGAGCAACGACGAGCAGCTGTCAGCTCTCCAACATCGTAACCCTGAACTCTGCACCGCAGCACAGGCAGGGTTAGATTGGTTGAAGACATGCGCACCATCGACGTGCAGTACGCCTCAGTACACACCGTCATCGTGCCCCCATGTAGGCAATCGGGGTGAAGTGACTTGACCAAGGACACAACGTGGTTGCCGCAGGTGGGATTCGAACCGAGGACCTCTCAGCTTGCAGCCTGCACCTCTGCCAACTGAGCCACCGCGCCCCCAACAGATGAATAAAGTCAACTTATTAAGCCAAAAATCAAGGTGATCAAAAATGAAATACAAAAATAAAAGGTTGTTTATTTTTCTAAAATCTTGTACATGCTCTCCCTGTAATACATGCATATATCAGTAGAAGGTTAATGGCAGGATGGATGGACATAATGAGATTCAGATGGTGTTCTTTAACCCTTGAGGGCCTGGAGATTTTTATACATTTTCACTATACTTTGAAAGTCCACGTCCAATGGCTTTGCTTTTTCTAGTCAAGTCTTGGCTGCCTACAGAGGCAGCCAAGCTTTGCCGAGAAACAATTGACAAGGTACTTAGAAAACAAGTTTTGAGTGCATGTTGGGACACTTGTTCCTTTGCATTAAAAAGTTATAAAATTCTGAATTAGGCCATTAACCCTTTACCCAATGCAGACGATATCAAAATTTATTATTTTAAATATCGAGCTCATTCCAACGAGGGGTCACATGATATGGTTTTGTTGAAATTTTTTTAAAAATAATACTTTTTCAACTGCTGAATTTGCATATTACGCAGGCGATGCAGGCGATTCGTTAGGTAAAAGGTTAAGGGATAATGAAGCATGAGTACTGGGTTTTCAGGTCAGTCATTTTCCATGGGTGATGTACAAGTTATGAGAAAATTTACATCTTGATTGCATGTTGATTATAGATGAAATCTTAGTAAAATGAATGAAAATAGTTGTGTTCTGCAAATGGTATTTCCATATTCAAAAATCACTCACATTTATACACATGTGTATTAGATTAGCTAACTGTGTTTGAAAAAGTGGCTTTTGATAAGTATTTTCATTTTGAAATATTTTCTTTTGCAAATTATTCCCATGAGACATTGGTCAGTCCTTCTAAATGAAAAATACAAATGAACATAAATGAGCACCAACGAAAAAAAAATGGAAAATTGAAGTTAGTTTAACCCTTTACCCAGGTAATGGCCAAAACAGGCCAGCGCTATTCTCAAAAATTGCCTTTAATGTTCATTAATTTGTCATTTTATGTCTCAAAAACATAGGTTATGACCCATCATTGGAACGAGCTTGTCGTGCTCGTTCCAACGAGGGGTCATAACCTATGTTTTTGAGACAAAAAATAAAAAAAATAAGTTATTCAAGAATTTTTTTTCAGTGTTGTCTGCTTTTCATGTTAGGTAAAGGGTTAAGTTAAAAAGGGGTAGTGGCATAACTTATATTTTTGAGACAAAAAATGAAAAAAATAAGTTATTTAAGAATTATTTTTGTAAGTGTCGTCTGCTTTTCATGTTAGGTAAAGGGTTAAGTTAAAAAGGGGTAAAGGGTGTATATTTGTGTATTTTATGATGAATGTTATGACAATAACACAATAACGTATGGTCTTTTGAATAATATCAAACTCAAGTGGACACATAAAAGTATACAACATGGGGAGGGAGGAGTTGGGGGTGGGGGAAGTTCTCCACAGTTGTCTTTGGCACCCAATAACATTGGCTAAACAAAGGTTTCACATAACATAGTACCTCAAAACTCAAAAAAGGCCTCTAATCTAGGCCTGCAGATGCTGCAAGGGCTTCAGATTCACTCTAAGTGCACTGAATTTTGCAAAGTTTTGTCAGGGGAATCATAAGCTATATGACTGTCATAAAAAATTATTTAAATGTGATATTGTTTTAATAGTCCTGTTGTGACACATATCTTTTCTCAGTTGTTTATCAAGTCATTTCTTTCCATTCAGACCACAGAATCCACCCAAAAATTTCCTTGGACAAGACGTTTTTGCTCCATTGGTGAGTACTTTTATGTAAAATATACATTTGATTCTTACATTAACCCTTTACCCAACGTAACGGCCAAAACCGGCCAGCACTATTCTCAAAAATCGCTAATTAATTTTCAAAATATTTTCATTTTTTGTCTCAAAAACATAGGTTATGACCTATGAAAAATACAAATGAACATAAATGAGCACCAACGAAAAAAAAATGGAAAATTGAAGTTAGTTTAACCCTTTACCCAGGTAATGGCCAAAACAGGCCAGCGCTATTCTCAAAAATTGCCTTTAATGTTCATTAATTTGTCATTTTATGTCTCAAAAACATAGGTTATGACCCATCATTGGAACGAGCTTGTCGAGCTCGTTCCAACGAGGGGTCATAACCTATGTTTTTGAGACAAAAAATGAAAAAAATTAATTATTCAAGAATTTTTTTTGCAAGTGTCGTCTGCTTTTCATGTTAGGTAAAGGGTTAAAATTATTTCTTAATTTGGTTTTAACTAATACCTTCAGCAGCCAAGTCATATTGTGTCAGATACTTTTCTGGGTAGAGGATTCTGGGATATCTGGAGAGGATGTCTGCGTAGCAGCAAGCTACTTCTGAATTTGAGAAGATAGGCCTACAAGGGAATATTGGATTTAGAGGTTTTTCACAGAGGTCTATGTGTCTATGTGTCAGTGAAAAAAGACAATTTTAAACACAGAAATTCCAGTAATGTGCAAATTGGAAAAGCGAGCTGTAAGACCCAGCAAAAACTGGCTGAACGGTTTTACTGTGTTGTGCATAAACTAATCAAACTATCTGACTGGGAGGGAACTAGACTAGTGACCCCTATGAAGTCTTACTACTTAGTCTATCCAGCAAATGGGTGAATACGTCGTGTTCTCATTGTCAAATTTTCTCCCTTATTAGACTTTTTGCACTCAAGGGCTAAATTTATCAATTTTATTAACTTGGAAAAAATATTAGATATGAACCATTTAATTTTTATTTTTTTAAATTTTACATTGGTTATAAGAAGAGAGCATGCAGCAGCCAAACTGACCATGTGGGAGGGCCCGAGAAACACATATTTAACTTTTTAGGCCTAATGCTTTAACTTTTCATTTAGTTCGGAAATGTTTAACATGCTGTTGGCGTGTATTCCTGCCCAGCATGGGAAATCTGTTGCCACTGAAATGAGTAACATTTAAGCATATTTAACAATAATTTCCCCTGCAAAGTGTGTAAACTTTTAGACCAGTAATTCCTGGAGTCAAATTTTCACAAATGTTTCATTAAATCTAGTCATGGCTGCTTCACAGCTGCCATGACTACATTCAATAAAAAATATTTTAAAAATATTCAGTAGGTTAAGAGTTAAACATGTATATAAATACAGTGGAACCCTGTTAATTGAATAGTCACTTTGCCAATGAAAATTATTCAATTAAAAGGAGTATTCAATTAACAGGCATTGTGTCATTTCCTGTATTCTAGAGATAATCTTAGCATTTATTCTATTACTACTATCTCCATGAGCTCTGGCAAACAAGATATAATAGATTAAATGCCTGTATTGGATCTACTGAGGCCAAATAGGTCTATAAACAAACGAAAACTGGAGATTCAGGGTAATTTCTCGACAGGTTGAAAGATTTTTTATTCAATTAACAGGAGTATACTCTATAACCTATATTCAATTAACAGGTCAAATTTGTACTGGAAGTATGGTAAATGGTTTTGTGTTGGGAAATTATATTCAATTAACAGGGTTATTCAGTTAAGAGATATCCAATTAAGTTGGCTCCACTGTACCACTTTTACGGACACTCCTATCATATTAACAATGTCTTACCAGGCGTTGAAACCCCATAATGCTCAACAAGTACAAGTCATGTGACGTGTTGGGCCGTTATTGACTATAATGGCCTGACATGTCAATAACAGCCCAACTCTTCTAAATATTGATGTCACATCTCTCAGCCGATCAGTAATATTTTTTCACAGATTTCCATTTGGATAGAAAGTCAATTGAGATTTTTAGTTTGTAAACACAATTAACACATTTGTTTCAAGTGTTTGCCTTTGTGTGATGGATAGATAATGTATCAAATATAGGAAGTGATACGCACTAAGTAAGTAATGACATCTCTGATGAATAAACTCTTTGCCTAAAGTTCGCATTTCAAAGATATATTTCATCTTCTAACTTTACAAATTTCGCCGTAGACTGATCAGGTGATAGTTATGTTACCCGGTTTGTTTGTCAACAAATCAGACGATAGTTGCGCTGTTTTTTTTTTAATTTGAAAATGTCATACTTTATTTATTTATCTTATTTCCCATATAATTAAATCGCAAAGTACCCGCTGTACAAAAGTTGCAATAATAGAAATAACATGACTTTGTCAGGCATTACAGTGTATCAACGGCTCAAAAGAAATGGTTAACAACTCTTGAGCTTATTAGCGGCCGAAAACTTCGTTAATAAACTCTTGGACTGTTGAATCATTATTATACTGTAATGCCCTTCAAAATCATGTTATTGTTATTTTGACTCATCCACCAGATGAGTCAAATAAGAGAAAAAATGTAACAATGAGAACAAAATATAGATTAGATAAATTTTATTTATTATACGCTAAATGATAGATTATCGAAGAAATTGTGGAAAGATAGAAATCGTATCCCCCACTGTGAAGATATAGAAATTTTTACTTTCACGGTATCAATCAAAATGGCGGCTTTCAAAGCATCACTTCAAGGTGAATACAAGTCAAATTATCACTGGAAATGATCAATTTGTTCTAAAAATGTATAATGAAATGTAAATCTAGAGTTTTTGAGTGGATACCGATAATTTCCAGCAATAATTCAACACGTATTCACCTTGAATTGATGCATGAAACCCACTAGTCCAAACATGGCCTGAAAGTCTGTAATATAAGTTTTTGGTTTGGTACGTCCTTTCAAAGGACGTACCAAACCAAAAACTTATATTACAGACTTTCAGGCCATGTTTGGACTAGAAACCCGTCAACAGAATCAGATCGCAGATTCCAAGTGTGCATCAAATTACTTCCGCATATCAATGATTCACTGCTCTGCATGTTCACTTTTATGCATCAATTCAAGGTTGAAACGAGTGGAATTATCAGATTCTTCTAAAAAGCGTATAATAAAAAGAAAACCTAGTGTTTTTGAGTGGATACCGAAAATTAGCTCACTTGTGACCAAGACAAATGCTTATTTTCACTCACGCAAGCACTTGCGAAAAATAAAAATTTGTCTCGGTCACAAGTGAGATAATTTTCAGTATCCACTCAAAAACACTAGATATCCTCTATTTATTTGTTACCATAATTTGTTTTTTATCTGATTGAATAGGCCTTGTAACTGATCCCCTAGAATCCCCAAGAATTATTAAAGAGAATTTAGGCTGAACCCAATGGAGATACGTACATACAGGATATTTTCTGATGAGAGGCACTGCCCCATGGTCTGGGACCTATTAGGGGCCTGGGATTTTGGGTGTTTTAAAAATGTGTAAGTTGACCTATTGATATGTCCCAGCTGATATATGTGGGAAGGCTTTTGGTACAGCCTCCGATGCTGGTGGAGGTGGCAAGCGTATGTAGATGCATTTCTGACCAGGTTCCCTTCATAAAAACCCCACCTCTTCCAGCATGCTTGTTTTTCACCGGCCTTTCCTGTATTGTGGTGGTCACGATTATCTTTGGAGCAAAAATGGACCAAACACACAGAAATACAGGTAATAAATTTCCCAGAATGTAAGGAAATAATTGAGTAGATATTATTAAGATGCTTCTCCCAGCATTAATTAAAAAACATTTTCTGGGGAGGGACCCCCTGCTCGCAGGATAATATGGGGAGGGACACCCTGCTCGCAGGATAACATGGGGAGGGACCCCCTGCTTGCAGGATCCATATAACACCGGTTCCACATATTGCCCTGGGGTACATCCTCTCTCTCGGCATCCCTGATGAGAGGTGTTCTAAAACTACAGTAGAATCCTCTTAATTGGATATCCATTTTGCCAGTGAAATTCAATTAACAGGAGTATACAATTAACAGGGATTTGGTCAGTTTTCTGCATCCTGGAGGTAAACTGAGCATTTATTCTATTATATCTTGTTTGACAGAGCTCATAGAGCTATGTCAAACAAGATATAATAGAATAAATGCCTGTATTGAATGTAGTGAGGCCAAAAAGTTTGATAAATAAGGGGAATTTGGAGCGTGTCACAGTAACTTTTTCGACATATTACAAAAATTTATATACAGTTAACAGGAGTTTAGTCTACAACCCATATGCAATTAACAGATCAAATTTGTACTGAAGGTATGGTAAATGGTTTTGTGTTTGAAAATTATATTCAATTAACAGGGATATACAATTAAGAGATATCCAATTAAGTGGGCTCCACTGTATTACAGATTTTTTCTAAGTTAAGGAGCCTGAAGTATAATTTACTTTATTCCATGATTACCTATTCTACTATATATAAAAAGCCTATGACATAAATTTTAGCTTTACACACCAACCGTGATGAACACACCAGCAATGGGATAATTTACACCAACAGTGGAACTACATCCAAGTTGACCTTTGGTAACCTCGACCAGAATGCAAACTTCTCTAAAGTTATCACTCTTCGCATCGTGAAGAGTGGAATGAAACTGGCAATTATTTATTAAGTTTTTAAATAAGTATACCTCATAAGGTACCAAAAATTAACAAACATACATTGTCTCATGTTAATAAAGCATCCATAACTCGAAATACAGTAAAACCTGTCTTGAGAGACCACTGTCTTGAGAGACCACTGTCTTGAGAGACCATCTATCTTGAGAGACCACATCTGCCAGGCACCGATTGGTTTTACTCTATAAGGGACCTGCTATGGGAGACCACCTGTCTTGAGAGACCACCTGTCTTGAGAGACCACACCTGTCTTGAGAGACCACCTGTCTTGAGAGACCACTGTGACCTGGTACCAACTTGTATATTTTTATACTGTACCAATGACCCAGACAAAGCTGGTGCTAACTCTTAAAATATAGGGCCAAACACAAATTTTGCCCCCCAATCCCCAAAATTTGCATCTAAAACCAAAGAAAACATGTCCTGAATGGCCCTCCACACTTCACCTCTACTGCGCATGCGCAGTGTCAAGGACGTCCCGAAATTGGCGCCATTAATCATTCTTAGTTTGGCCCTTCATCAGTTAACATCTGACTGATCTTTGTGCTTGTAAATCTCAGTTTAAATGATGCCAGACACATAAATATTAGAGAAATGGTGATTCTAAGGAGGATATAGAAGGAGGAGAGGAAAAATGAGTGACAGAAAATTATCAGGGCTGTAACTTAAAATTTTTTAATGAAATTATGTTAAGTTACCTATTTTCGAGTCAACAGCCATGTTGTGGTCATTCTTGTTATCAAGTTACACTGCTTGTTCAGTGTTTTCCTCTCTCCCTTTCCTTTAAGTCCCCTCTTGCTATTCTCCCATGCTTTTGGCATATTTTCTGTAATTTTATTACTAAAATTTCTTGGGAGTTTTAGCTGAATAACAGAATGAATTCTGTTCTTTTCCCCATGTTTACGTCTTTCCCTATGGGTGGTTAGGCGTAGTGTTCTGCATCTATCATCTGATGTTCTGCAGTTTCTTCCCTGGAAGTCTCTGTTTTGCATCAGATAGTGTATTATTGGTAACTGATTTCGGGCCAGGGTGCCTGGAGTCTTATTCTAGTGTTTTTACACTTATTGTTTACATTTACAACAGCCCTCTGTGTGAGGGGGGGATTTCTTGAAAATAATATCTTGATGTTAATTTAATCATAACTAGATACATTATTATTGTTCGTAAGTGTTGCATAAATTGTTTAAAATATTTTTAGAATTTTTGTCCACACTTAGGCTTGGGATCCATTGGGGTTCATCGTTACTTTTCAGAAACTTGGGCTGTTTTGAAAAAATATTTTTTCAAAATTTTTTGATTTCAATTATTTTTTCTATGTTAATGGATCATATTATTATGTTTTTTGATTGTCAGGGGTTGGTGCGAGTACTAGGACTTTGTTTTCTTTTCACATTGAAAGGATATTGGTCAAATGTAATAAGAGGAAATCTTCCTCTGACTTTCATAATCATTGTATATGTAGTCAGTGTACTCGCACTATCTCCTGTTCTGTATGTGATAATTTCGATGACAACATGGGAAGCGTGTGTCACGGTATGTTAGTGGGGAATTGGACATTCCGGTCCTTTCCCCGCAGGGTCACTCTACTTTATCAATCTCTATTTCAGACGATCAAGATTAGGGTGATGTATCCGTGATGTCTTCCAAAAGTGTGCCTCCGTCATCACAATTAATGAAGAGCTAGCGGAAAAGTGCTCATGTAAATACGTCAATTGCCTAAGAGGACCCTAGTAGGTTCGACAGCCTTTGACGTCCACTAGCTCGCCCGGTGTAGCGTCCATTCATCGAATGGTTCGGCAGCCGGGTTCGTCTGTTGCGGTCTAGAAGGAGTTTTGGGGTGATGCGAGCACTATAAATCAACCAAATGCCCACCCAGTGATGGCGGATTAGAGGAGAGAACGGAGGAAGCCTTTTAGTCCGGTTCCTAGCTCATCCAGGTCCATCCCGGACGGCGAGCGAGAGAGGCCCCTCTCTCGTACAACAACATCTGGCCCCAGATGTTGTGGTACAAAATGTTTCGCATTCGGAGCATACGTCCGCCGCTTGGGACGCTCCGATATATAGTCAGTCCGGAGAGACTGTCAATAAGGCTTCCTCATTCTCATGGTAGCGCACACGACCGCTCTTGGCTACATGACCTCGGATATCCAGTCAGCTTTGCCAATCAGAGAATCATCGGCAACCAGGTCACACCATCCGGTAGCCAGGGACACGAGGTCTGCAGACTCCGGACGTTCGTATAAGAAAGTGTGCGGGAGTCAACGTACACGGAGCTTCCGGCGGCAATGCATCGTAAGTCCGCTACTGCACAGGCCTCGGTGACGGACGTGCTATCCCAAATAGCACAGCTTATCGCAGCATCCCAGCAATGACAGAATCTGTCGCATCATGTATTATCCGACGATGCTGGGTCAGTACGCTCCGCGGAAGCAGGTACGGACGTCCGAAAATTTCATCCGGTCCGACGGGATGCCGAAAGGGACATGGAATATGTCTATCGCCTAAGAGGTCCCTAGTAGGATCGACGGAGTGACATTCGCTAGCTCACCCGGTGTAGCATCCATTCATCGAATGGTTCAGCAGCCGGGTTCGTCCGTTGCGGTCTAGGAAGGAGATTTGGGTGATGCGAGCACTATAATAACTTTAGTACTCACCCAGTGACGACGGATTGAGGACAGATCAGAGGAAGCCTGTTAGTCCGGTTCCTGGCTTGTCCAGGTCCATCCGGGCTGCGAGCGAGAGAGGTCCCTCTCTCGTCCAACAACATAGGGGACCGCATGTTGTGGTTCAGATATTTCGCATTCGGAGCATATGTCCGTCGCTCGGGACGCTCTGTTATATTGACAGTCCGCGAGACTGTCCATAATGCTTCCTCATCCTCACAGCAGGGCACACGATCGCACATTGGCTACGTGACCTCGATTATCCGATCAGTTTCGTCATTCAGTGATTCCACGGCGAATAGGTCGTGCCATCCGGTAGCCAAGGGACACGTGGCCTATACACTCCGTTTGCTCGCATATTGGTAGTATGCACGGGGTAACGATCACGGAGCTTCCAGCGGCAATGCATCGTAAGACCGCTTCTCCACAGGCCTCAGTGACGGACGTGCTATCCAAGTTAGCACAGTTTATCGCAGCATCCCAGCAATCGACAGATTCTCGGTCGGATCAGGAATTATCCGACGGCACTGGGTCGGTGCGCTTCGCTGTTGCATCAGGTTCGGACGACCGAATGCTTTATAGGGTCCGACAGGATGGCGAAAGGGATTCGGACGATTTCGAGCTTTCCCTTTCGGAACAACGGAAGCTGCCATACATTTCTTCCGGCTTTATCTTCCTGAGGTTGTTCCTTCAGACTACATTGCTGCGATGTTGGATAAGAGACTAATAGCGTCATTGGACACGGAATTTTGGATCGGTTCAGGGACATTGTCCCTGACTTACCGACACAGTCCAATAATGTCATTAGAACATTTGTATTATTTATCGACGCTATATATATATAAGCTTGCTACCAAGCATGATAGTTTAGTTTCTTGTCCGCAATGCTCTATTCTGCCTTTTATCATTTCTAGGAATAATTTATTTTGGCAGAACAGGGCATACCGAGAGTTCATATGCGTCTAGACGGCGGGGTTAAAGACTGGAAGTTATCTTTTTCGCCGTTTATGTCTTTTCCAACCACAATGTTGGAAACGACAATGATGTCTAATAGACTTAACTTAGACGCTTTATCATACATAGTCCACCTTAATGAGGCGTTATTACGTCTTCAAGAGAAAGAATTCCAGTTTATGATCCTCAATGTGATTTCTTTCAAGGGCAGTAGTTTTTCCACGTATAACTCCGCCCTTCAGTGGCAACCTGGAGTTGGTTAGACGTGACGCAGCCCTAGCTACATCCACGCGCGTGGATAGTAAGGTGAAGAACTCTCTCAGAGTCGCTTCGGTTTCGGAGAAGCTTCTCTTCGACGGCAACTTTTCAGCAATCCATGAATTGCTTGATATACACGTTCTCTTGTCTATCAAGTGTAGCAAGAGATTCAGACTGGGGCAAACATTCGGTGGTTGACTCAGAGAGTGCCACTGCAGTTGCCGGATCCGAGTTTTATGATTATGACGGTTGCCAGTCAAACGGGTTGGGGTACAATATTGATCCCAACGGATTCGAAGTGCCAGGGTCTTTGGGTTCCGCAGTCTCTTGGCAAGCACTTATCTTCCACGGAATAATGTTATTTAGGCTTGCATTATTCAGAAACGCATTTCCAAATCCTGTCTGATAATACGACAGTAGTTGCGTATCTCCGGAACCAGGCAAGCACTTATCTTCCACGGAATAATGTTATTTAGGCTTGCATTATGTCATTGGATGAACATTATTCAGAAACGCATGTCCAAATCCTGTCCGATAATACGACAGTAGTTGCGTATCTCCGGAACCAGGGAGGCACTCATTCGATTCCGTTATTCAATTTAACGGAAAGAATCCTTCTGTTTGTTATAGTACACCCAGTTCTGCTTGGGTCCATCATATTCCGGGTCGTCTGATTGTATTAGCAGACTCCCTTTCACGTAAGGGTCGCTTGTTCCCGTCAGAATGGACTCTCAACAAACAAGTATTCAATCAGATTTGCTATCAATGGGAGCGCCCAATGATAATTTATTTGCGACACAACTTGCTAATCAATGGCAGACGTATGTGTTTACATGTCTGGATCTCTGAGCTTATGTTGTAAACGCTCTATTGATCTAATAGGACGGAATGATAGGATATGCGTATCCTCCTGCGCTGTTGTTTCAGCAAGTATTGCTAAGATAAACATCCACAATATAATTCTGTTGATAGCATCTCTGTCTTCACAGAGACCGTGGGTAAATTTACTCAGATGTCTACTGTGGGACTTAACGCGAAAACTTCCTCCATGAGAGGATCTTCTTTCGCTGGGGAAAATCGTGTCATCTTCATCACAACCCGCAAGGTCTCAACCTTCACGTATTCCGTTGTGTGGTCCTTCTTGCATTGTAAGCATTGTACTGGACAAGCTTTGGACGCGATTTCTTACTGTAGGAGAACCTCTTCTTCGCTATACTATGCGGCTAAAGTGGAGGCTCTTCCGTCGTTGGTGTAGGGATCACTATGTTGATATTGTTGATCCCTCCATACTAGTCATTGCAACTTTCTAGTATACTTGTTTGACAAGATCTACTGCAGCCTGTTACTATTAAGGTTATAGGTCTATGTTATCTCATACCTATGCACTCTATGATAGTTTACAATTGAGTCTTATGTCTCTTTATCTAAGTCAGTTAGTAACTTTTCGATAAATAGACTTAGAATCATTAGATTAAATTTCTATATGGAATTTAACTTCGGTTCTTATTTAGCTAAGTAATCATTTGAGCCTCTGGAAACAGTAGTTTTCAAATTCTGACCTTTTAGTCAGTAATTCTGTTGGCTTCTCTTTTACTGAGGAGTCAGTGAGCTTCATGCACTATTGGTGGATGATTCTCACTTTCGTAGTTTCGGAATCACTACTTCCTTTCCTATTTAGGTTGGATTTTTGGTTAAGAGTCAGGCTCCTAATAAATATCCGGAACCTATTGTTATTAAGGTCCTTCCGTCTTCGTACGGGCATAGGCCTTTACTCTGTCCGGTTAGAGTTTACGTATTTATAAACAGATATCTGTTTATTACTACAGACGTAAGCTTCTTCTGTCTTTGATGCCTAATAGAAGGATATTACGCTCCATTCTATTGCTAATGGATTCAATTAACTATCGGTACTGCTTATGGTATATCATTGACTCAGCAGTTTGTGCTTGAGATTTCGGCTCATGAAGTAAGAGTTCTTTCCACATCTTGGGCTTACATTAATAGTGTCGCTATTATAGATTTTTGAAGGCTGCTCATTGCGCTCAGCCATCCACATTCATGAATTTTTATCTCAGAAATATCGAGTCCATTTCTGGAGGCCTCTATTGTTAGGTCTATTATTTACTGCTCAGAATGTCATTCACTTAACAGTTGCTACTATAGCTAGGTAGGCTTTCTGTTCTGGCAGTGACTCCGTTCTGCTGCCCTATTCGCTCTGGGCTATTTGACCCAGGGCAAGAAAAAGGGGGGGGGGGGGGGGAGGGTGTTCCCTCGGGTCACCTGTTTTACTATGAAAACAAGGGGATACCTCCTCCGGAGTTAGTAATTCTGAGCTGTTACTGGGATGGCTTTTTAGTGAGAAGTTTATGTTTTAAAAATTCATTCAGGTCATAGTTTTTAAAGTATAGCTTTTGAATATATCACGTGTCAAACAGACGTTATTATACAATCCTCAGACACTTTTAGGGAGTATAAAGAGTCTCTATTCTCTAGACTAACTTTATTTATTGGCTTACTTTAAAAATTATTAGTATAAGGATTATACTAGATATTATTAGAGTACATAGATGTTATGATGCTCAATTTTGGAAGGTGTTGTATCTTTCTAATTTATCATAAATAAGAAAGATACATGTAAGGCCTAATACTCCTTTTTCCCTAGAGGGGATGACTCTATTTTATATAATTGAGCGTATTCCAACTTGCTCTATGTCCTAGGCCCTCCAGCCTTTTTACTATTCAGCTATGTCTGGGTCATTGGTACAGTATAAAAATGTTAAAAAATTTATAGTAATTTATATATTTTTTATACTTACAAATGACCCAGACGGGGATGGCCCTCCCAGGAGTTGGGAACTCATACCTCCCCGCTGAGTACATAGCGCTTACCAGGCACTGGTTATAAGAATGATTAATGGCGCCAATTTCGGGACGTCCTTGACACTGCGCATGCACAGTAGAGGGCCATTCAGGACATGTTTTCTTTGGTTTTAGATGCAAATTTTGGGGATTGGGGGGCAAAATTTGTGTTTGGCCCTATATTTTAAGAGTTAGCACCAGCTATGTATGGGTCATTGGTAAGTATAAAAAATATATAAATTACTATAAATTTTTTAACTTTTATGCCATAATGAACCTGTCTTGAGAGACCGCCCCTTTGCAGACTGAAACCATGGCAAAACGTTTTACTTGTTCTCGAATTGGAAAATCCATTGTGGTTATACTAACATAATTAAAAGTATTAAAAGCTCTTAATTGGGTTTCAATTGCTATTCAGTTACATAGCTCATTAAAGATTGAGATGTTTTTAGAAGACCCCTGTGAAAAGATTAGGATTATTGCTGAATAAACAATTTCATACATACCTGAAATGTGACAGATAGGATTATATAGATAAATTTGTGTTGAAAATCTTCAATAATAATTAATAATTCAAGTTATAATTTTTGTAACAGTCCATTTCAATTTGTTAGAAAAACTTCATAAAAAAGAGCAACTACAAAGTAATTACAAAAATCCGTCCATTCTTCTCCATTTCTGAATTTTGTGGTTGGTTATTCATTGACTTGAGAAAACCTGAAACCTTTTATGATAGACCACCTGTCTTGAGAGACCACTTTTATGTAGCCCAAAGGGCGGTCTTTCAAGACAGGTTCTACTGTAGTGTATTATTATGTTATTAAAATGAAAAAAAAGGCCCTGTAACTTGCGCATTTAATTTTCTGTTTCGTTCCGGTGATAAAATTGCCAGCGGAAGTACCGTTCACCGGTGCTCATGTAAACAAAAACAGAATCGCACATGTGAATAATGAATATTGATTCATTCAACATTTAACCCTTTACCCAATGCAGACGATATCACAATTTATTATTTTAAATATAATTCTTTGTAATTTTTCAAAAAATTTCAACAAATTCATATCATGTGACCCCTCATTGGAACTAGCTCAATGAGTGTAACATGGGGGTAACATGATATGGTTTTGCTGAAAGATCTTGAAATATTTAATTTTTTCAACTGCTCAATTTGCACATTACGCGGACGGATGCAGGCAATTCATTAGGTAAAGGGTTAAACTCTTATTAATCTGACAATCATGGTATAAATAAAATATACCCAAAGTTGCTTGGTGTACCAAATGTTCACCACTCGTGGTGAAGTGGTATTAACCACGCGCTAAAGGCTCATGCCTAACACCACTTCACCACTCTTGGTGAACATTTGATACACCAAGCTATATTCTATATATATGTTCTTAACACATACAAAAACTGAACCGAAACCAAGGTTTTTCCTGAAACCAAACCAAAACAGAAACCAAATCTGAAAAATTAAAACCATCCAGCATTACTTACTACCAAATTAGTTGAAAATTTCACTTATTGAACATACATCTGCCAGTACCCTGGTTGACTGTTTAGATACAAAAATTGCTCAGATTGATAAAACGATAAAATTCACAGAAAACTGACCATCTTGATTGATCGATTCATTTTATTTAGCAGTATACATATAGAATCTCCCCATAGTAGCTTGAGTACCAAATGTTCACTACTCATGGTGAAGTGGTGTCAACTGCGAGCCTTTGTTGAGCAGTTAACACCACTTCACCATAAGTGGCGAACATTTGGTACACCAAGCTACTTTTGGTATATTTTATTTATACCATGATCGTCAGATTATTAAGAGTCGCTATTATTTTTTCTCAATTTTAGTGAGCAGCAGACGTACATACATGCGAATCTGTTTTTGTTTATCTTTGTGCATCGGTGGGTGGTACTTTCGATGTCAGTTTTATCGATGAAATGAAATGAAAAAAGAAACGTGGGCCTTTTTCATTTTAATAACATAATAACATACCATTTTGAGTTGTGGATACTTTATTAACATGAGACAATGCATGTTTATTAATTTTTGTTGTCTTTTGGGGTAAACTCATTTAAAAACGTAATAAATAATTGCCACTTTCATTTCACTCTTCACGAGGCGTCATGCGATAAATTTAGACAAGTTCGTATTCAGGTCGACGTCACTAAAGACCTACTTGGATGTAGTTCCACTGTAGGTGTAAATTTTAACTATTGAAATCCCCTTGCTGTCGTGTTCGCCACAGTTGGTGTGTAAAGCTAAAATTTATGTCATAGGCTTTTTATATATAGTGGAATAGGTAATCGTGGTATAAAAACACAATGGTAATCCTTTACAATAGCGGGTTTTGCAACATCAGATTAGGGTCAGTAACAGCTGGGGCCAGGTTTAGGGTACCCTAACCCTGACCCCACCTACTACTGACCCTGATGATACTAGTACCTAACCCTAGCCCAAGCTACTACTGACCCTAATGATACTAGATGCAAATAAAATTATTCACTTACCTTAAAAAATTAATCCTTTCACTTTGAAGAATGAAATTTCCTAATTTCGCAAAAAACCTAAAACCTGCTATTGTATAGGATTACCAACACAATTATTAATAGTACCAGCAATGATAATCAAAATATGAAAGAAAAATATTCTTCTTTAGTACTACCTTCATGTTCAACTTACCGTAGCACATGGGTTGTATATTGCTGAGAGACAACATAGCCAGATTGGCTGTCTTTCCGTTGTCGCCCAGGATTACATTATGCACCTTTTTAAATTAGTGATGAACCGATAATCGGAATCGGCAATTGGAACCGGCCGGTTATGGGGCATCGGCCGATTATGACAACCGGCAGTTAAAAACCGACAGTTTCTGGTTATTCTGTATTTAACACTGACTATTAAAAATCCCTTGGATATCTGGCCATTTCAATAAAGTTTAAAAACGTGTGTAGTGCATAGCAGAAAATTTAGGGATTTGCAGAGCAGAGACATTACAGAATTTACCAGCTGCAATCGGTACGAAATCGCCACCATTTCCCACAGATTGTAGAGTTCATGCAGGGACCAGCCGTGAGGGCGACTAGGGCGATTATGTCGTCCTTCTAAGCCCAAAGTCGCCTAGAAAAATAGGGCGATTACAAGTCGCCCTCTAAAAATTGGCCAAAATGAGGAAAGGCTGAACTGAGTGATGCGAGGTTTACATGAAAACGTTTATATTTTTATACTGTACCAATGACCCAGACTTAGCTGGTGCTAACTCTAACAAAACCAGGGCCAAACACAAATTTTGCCCCCCAATCCCCAAAATTTGCATCCAAAGCAAAAAGAAATCATGTCCTAAAGGACCTCCATACTACGCCTCTACTGCGCATGCGCAGTGACGCAGACGTCCCGAAATTGGCGCCAATTATCATTCTCTGTTTGGCCCTTCATCAGTCAACATCTCACTGATCTTTGTGCTTGTAAATCTCAGTTTAAAGGATGCCAGACACGTAATTTTTGGAGAAAATGTGATTCTAAGGAGGATAGAAGGAGGAGAGGAAAAAGAAGTGGCAAAAAATAATCAGGGCTGTACTTAAAATGTTTTGATGAAATTATGTTAAGTTGCCTATTTTCGAGGCATGGGCCTCTTGTTGTCATTCTTGCTAATTGTTGCACTGCTTATTCAGTGTTTCCTCTCCCCTAGCCTTCTAAAGTCCCCCCTTGCAATTCTCCCATGCTTTTGGCATATTTTTGAGAAATTTCATTTCTAAAATTTCCTGGGAGAGTTGCTTGGTTACAGAATGTTTTCTGTTATTTTCCCCATAGTTACGTTTTCACCCATGGGTGTATAACGTTTGTGTTCTGCATCTTCCATCTGATGTTCTACAGATTCTCCCCTGGGAGTCTCTGTTTTGCATCAGATAGAGTGTAATTGATGACTGATTCCGGGCCAGTTTTTTCAGTGCCTGGAGTCATGTTTTCTAGTGTGTTTACACTGTTTGTTTTCATTGGCAACAGCCTTTTTTGAGGGGGGCTGTTTGCCTTTGTTGTAGTTTATCTCATTATAAGATACATTTATATTATCCGAAAGTGTCTCATTAATTATTTTATATAAATTTAAAATTTTTTACCACACTTTGCCATCGGATCCATCGGGGCTCAACGTTACTTTTCAGCAACTTGGGCTTCGCTGAAAAAATATTTTTTCAAAATTATTTTGTTTTGCAATTGTTTTTTCATTTATTAATGGATCATGTTATTATGTATCTTTGTGTCAGGGGTTTTTGCGAGTAACTAGGACTTATTGTTGTTCTTTCACAATGAAGGGACGTTGTTCAAATTGTAATAGGAAGAAATCTTCCTCTGACTTTCATGATCATTGTATAAAATTGTAGTCAGTGTTCTCGCATTAATCCCTGTCCTATATGTGAACATTGGGATGAGAAACATTGGAAACGTGTGTCACGATATGTTGTTTCTGGAGAAAGAGCGATGCCGGCTCTTTCTCCGCAAGGTCACTCTACTCTCTCAGTTTCTATTTCAGAGGAACCAGAACAGGGTGATGTTTCCATGTTATCTTCTTCAAGTGTGCGTCCGTCGTCACAAATGAATTCAGAGCTAGCGGCAAAAGTGCTCATGGAGATTAGACAAATGTCGTCCGCTAGCTCGCCCGGTGTAGCGTCCATTCACCGAATGGCTCGGCAGCCGGGTTCGTCCGATGCGGTCCAAGAGGAAATTTTGGGTGATGCGAGCACTATAAACATAATAGATGCACACCCAGTGACGGCGGATAGTAAGCGAGAACGGAGGAAGCCTTTTAGTCCGGTTCCTAGCTCGTCCAGGTCCAGCCGGGCCGCAAGCGAGAGAGGTCCCTCTCTCGTACAACAACATCTGGGACCAGATGTTGTGGTACAAAATGTGTCTTTAGCGGAGCATACGTCCGTCGCTCGGGACGCTCCGTTGTATAAGCAGTCCGCAGAGACTGTTAAGGCTTCCTCTTCTCGTCAGCGCACACGACCGCACCTTGGCTGCGTGACCGCCGATATATTACCAGCTTCGCCGATGAAGGATTCTTCGGCGACCAGGTCACACACCATCCGGCAGCCAGGGATTCGAGACCGATGGACTCTGGACGTTCGCATAGGAAAAGTATGCGGGAGCCATCTGATGCGGAGCTGCCCTCGGCGAAGCAGCGAAAGACTGCGCCTCCGCAGGTCTCGACGCCGGACATTCTTGTGCAGATAGCACAGCTCATCGCAGCATCCCAGCAGCCGACAGAAACGGTGTCGGATCGAGAATTATCCGACGGCGCTGGGTCGGTACGCTCCGCCGAAGCATCGGGGGCGGACGACCGGGAACATCATGAGGTCCGACCGGATGGTGAAAGGGATACGGATGACTTGGAGCTATCCCTTTCGGAACAACATAAAGCTGCCGTGGACTTCATCCGGCACTTTCTCCCTCAAGTTGTTCCGTCGGGCCAGACTGCTGCGCTTCCGGACAAGAGAATTATAGTGTCATTGGACTCTGAATTTTTTGAGCGGTTCAGGGACATCGCTCCCGAGTTTCCGTCGCAGTCCAATAATGTTGCTAGAACATTTGAATTATTGAACGACGCTATATTTAAACTTGCTTCCAGGACGGGGAAAGCAGGTTTCTTGTCCGCTAATACTCTCAACCTGCCTTTCATTAATGCAAGGAATAAATTCGATACGGCAGGACAGGGTATACCGAGAGTTCCTCTGCGTATGGACTACGAGGTGGAAGACTTAGAGCTATCATTACCGTCGTCAGTTTCTATTCCAACCGCGGTGTTGGAAACAGCTATTGCGTCTAACAGAGCCAATTTAGATGCCTTATCTTACGCAGATCACCTTACTAAGGCGTTATCACTGCGTCTTCAAGGGGAAGAGTTTCAGGATATACAATCCTCTTTAAGACTTCTTTCAAGGGCAGTAGCTTATTCCACGTGTAACTCCGCCCTTTCCGTGGCAAATCTGGAGTTGGTTAGACGTGACGCAGCCCTAGCTACATCCACACTAGTGGATTCTAAGGTGAAGAACTCTCTTAGAGTCGCTTCGGTCTCAGGAGAACTTCTCTTTGACGGCAAGCTTTCCGCTATTTATGATAAAATTAAAAAGAAAGCTAATGATTCTCTGTTGTTCAGATCGGCTCCTAAGAAGTCGGATACAGCAAACACGAATAAGACAGGCACTTCTGGGTCTAATGCGCCCAAGAGAGGTTCCTATAGAGGTTCCGGTGCGTCCTCTTGGTCTTATTGGAGAGACCGTCAGGATAGCAACTCTCGTTCGGGACGTCCTTCAGGCCGGGACAATCGGTCGGATGCCCCGAGGTCGACGAGGCGAGGTGCGGGTCGTGGAAGACGTGGTTTCTCCTACCGCAGGCCCCGCAGGTCCAGGAGGTGATGGCTTAAACCTCTATCGCGTTCCGGTTGGCGGAAGGTTGTCGAGTTTTTCACAAGAGTGGGCGTCAATTACGGACGACCCTTGGGTGAGAGGAGTGACTTCGGAAGGTCTGAAGATATCCTTCAAGCGAAAGCCTCCATTAACTCGAAGTCAAAAGTGGACTCATCTTCCGTCAAATCCACAGAAAAGAGACGCTCTGTTATCAGAGGTGCAGTCTCTTTTAATGAAGAACGCTGTAGAGGTCGTAGAAAACCAGGAATCTCTGGGATTCTACAGCCATCTGTTTCTGGTTCCGAAACCAGACGGCTCGTTCCGTCCAATCATAGATTTGAGCTGGATAAACAAGCTGATCGTCGCTCCGAAGTTTTATATGGAGACGATTCGATCGGTCAGAGCGAGTATTCGGGTGAACGATTATGCAACGAGCATAGATCTCAAAGATGCGTACTTTCACGTCATGGTACATCCGACATTCCGAAAGTATCTACGCTTCGCAGTCCTTGGAGTGGTGTATCAATTCCGGGCGATGTGCTTCGGATTGAATCTAGCACCCTGGGCTTTCACTCGGGTAATGAACTCGGTAATGATCCACTTCCGAGCTCATTCGTCTGCGGTAACGTCGGCCTACCTGGACGACATTCTTCAGAGGTACGGCAACGAGTTAACGCTTCAGAACGATGTTCAGAATCTTCTTCTATTGCTCCGACGTCTCGGTTTTATAGTAAACGAGGAGAAGTCAGATCTGGTGCCGTCCAAGTCATTCACTCATCTGGGAATGAGCTTCGAGACGCACAACAATCTCGTTCGTCTGCCGTTAACCAGAGCGAAATTAGTCAGTTGTTACGCTCGCTATTGTCTGCACGCAGACAAAGTCACGGCGAGTGAATTTATGAGACTGATAGGTCTGTGCGGAGCCGCCGCGGATCTCATTCCGATGGGGCGGTTACGCACACGTCCTCTTCAAATTTTCCTGACTCAGAATTGGAGTGTGAAAATTCATTCGCTCGATGTAGACGTTCTCTTGTCAGATCAAGTGAAACAAGAGATTCAGACTTGGGCAAACATTCAGTGGTTAACTCAAGGAGTTCCGCTGCAGTTGCCGGATCCGAGTTTTACCGTTATGACGGATGCCAGTCAAACAGGTTGGGGTGCATCATTAATCCCAACGGATTCGAGATGCCAGGGTCTTTGGGATCCGCAATTCCTGTGCAAGCACATAAACATCAAGGAAATGATGTCAATTTGGCTTGCGTTACGTCACTGGATGGACATTATTCACGATGCTCATGTCCAAATCCTATCCGACAATACGACAGTAGTGGCGTATATACGGAATCAGGGAGGCACTCATTCAGTTCCGTTGTTCAATCTAACGGAAAGAATCCTTCTGTTTGCGTTAGAACATCACGTTCTTCTTTCGGTCCGTCACATACCGGGTCGTCTGAATGTGCTAGCAGACTCCCTTTCACGAAAGGGTCGTTTGTTGCCGTCGGAGTGGACTCTCAACAAACAAGTATTCAATCAGATTTGCTACCAATGGGAACGGCCAACGATAGACTTATTTGCGACACATCTCAACAATCAGTTGCAGACGTATGTGTCTCCGTGTCCGGATCCAAGAGCATTTGCAGTAGACGCTCTGTCGATCCCTTGGGACGGAATGATAGGATATGCGTATCCTCCAGCGCTGTTAATTCAACAAGTATTGCTAAAGATAAAACAATCTCAGTGCAAGATTCTGTTGGTAGCATCTCTGTCGCCACAGAGACCGTGGATAAATCTACTCAGGTGTCTGTTGTGGGACCTACCACGGAAGCTTCCTCCACGAGAGGATCTTCTTTCGCAGGGGAAATCGCGCCAACTCCATCACAACCCGCAAGGTCTCAACCTTCACGTTTTTCCGTTGTGCGGTCCTTCTTGCATGGCAAGCACTTTACAGGACGAGCAGTGGACGCGATTTCTAACTGTAGGAGGACCTCCTCTTCGCTAAACTATGCGGCTAAGTGGAAGGTTTTTCGTCGTTGGTGTAGGGATCATTCTGTAGATATATTTGATCCCTCTATACCAGACATTGCAAACTTTCTAGTATACTTGTTTGACGAAATCAAACTGCAGCCTGTTACTATAAAGGGTTATAGATCTATGTTATCTGATACCTATGCACATCATGATAGTTTACAAATTGGATCTAATGTCTCTTTATCGAAGTTGGTTAGAAACTTTTCGATAAATAGACCCAGAACTCTTAGATTAATTCCTAAATGGAATTTAGCTTGGGTTCTCCTTAAATTGAAGGAAAAGCCATTTGAACCTCTTGGGACAGTAGATTTCAAATTCTTATCTTATAAGACAGCTTTTATCTTAGCTTTCTCTTCTGTCAGAAGAGTCAGTGAGCTTCATGCACTATCGGTGGATGATTCTCATTATCGTAGTGTTGGGAACACTATCACCTTCACTACTAATGTGGGTTTTTTAGCTAAGAATCAGGCTCCTAATAAATATCCGGAACCTATTGTTATTAAGGCTCTTCCATCTTCAGACGGGCGTAGGCCTTTACTCTGTCCTGTTAGAGCACAACGTATCTATAAACAGAGATCTCAGTTTATCAGAAAGGGACGGAAACGTTTCTTTCTGTCTTTGATGCCTAATAGAAAGGACATTTCAGTCCATTCTATTGCTAGATGGATTCAGTTAACTATCCGTACTGCTTATGAAGATTTATCTTCTTCTCAGCAGTCTGTGCTTAAGATTTCTGCTCATGAAGTAAGAGCTCTTTCTACTTCCTGGGCTTATGCTAATAGTGTTGCTATTACAGATTTAATGAAGGCTGCTTATTGGTCTCAGCCATCCACATTTACGAATTTTTATCTCAGAAATATTGAGTCCATTTCTGGAGACCTGCATTGTTTAGGTCCGTTATCTGTTGCTCAGAATGTCGTCCACTAAACAGTTGCAACTATAGTTATGCAGGCTTTCTGTTCCGGCAGTGACTCCGTCCGGCTGCCCTCTTCACTCTGGGCTATTTGACCCAGGGCAAGGGGAAGGGGGGGGGGGGGGGGGGCGGGTGTTCCCTTAGGTCACCTGCTTTATAGTGAAAAGCAAGGGAATGCCTCCTCCAAGTCAGTATTTCTGAGTCGCTTCCGGGATGGTTTTAAAGTGTAATATTAATGTTTAAATTCATTCATGTCTTATTTTTAAAGTGTAGCTCGGTGTGAAGCATTTGTATATGTCAAGTGTCAAACGGGCTTTAATATACAATACTCGGACACTTTTAAATGACTATAAAGAGTCTCAATTCTCTGGACTACTTTATTTATTGGCTTGCTTTAAAAATAATTAGTATAAGGGTTATACTGGATGTTAATAGAGAACATGAATGTTATTGTGCTCAATTATTAAGGGTAGTGTATCTTTCTAATTTAATATTAAATAAGAAAGATACATGTAAAGCCTAATACTCCTTTTCTCCTTAAGGAGTTACCTCTTTACTATATAGTTGAGCTTATTGGATTTTCCTCTATGTCCTAGGCCCTCCAGCCTGTTTACTATTCAGCTAAGTCTGGGTCATTGGTACAGTATAAAAATGTTAAAAAATTTATAGTAATTTATATTTTTTTTATACTTACCAATGACCCAGACGGGGATGGCCCTTGGAGTTGGGAACTCTTGCCTCCCCGCTGAGTACATAGTGCTGACCAGGCACTGCCAGTAAGAATGATAATTGGCGCCAATTTCGGGACGACTGCGTCACTGCGCATGCGCAGTAGAGGCGTAGTATGGAGGTCCTTTAGGACATGATTTCTTTTTGTTTTGGATGCAAATTTTGGGGATTGGGGGGCAAAATTTGTGTTTGGCCCTGGTTTTGTTAGAGTTAGCACCAGCTAAGTCTGGGTCATTGGTAAGTATAAAAAATATATAAATTACTATAAATTTTTTAACTTTCATAAATCGAATGTGCTCGAGTGTGATAAATGTGCATTTTAATTCATCAACTAAACGTCCATTTATTTGAAATCTCACAACAATCAATTGTCCGTTGTCGCTTTTGGCGGATTTTTTTATTTCTATTTTGTTGCGTTTCAGTAGGAGCTTCAAGTGTCGAAACGAAAATAGGTGACTTACGCGACTCAACAAAATAACCCAGTTTGAAAGTAGGTTACGTCGCTTAGGATGCCGAAAATGTATACACAACGGACGTATTTTATAACACAGTATTTTCATTTTGTTTTTCTGACGACTGTTAACTGTTGGGCTGTCTGTTCCCAGAAAAACACGAATGGAATTGAAACACATGAAAAAAAGCTTTAGTGATGACAAGAAAAGCTCTGTACAGGAAACAAGTGTGCATGTGGACGATCTTAAAAAAGGGTCCTCCTAAACACCGGAATGATACAAAATGACGCGGAATGACACCGGAATGCCATAAAAATGATGTGGAATGACATTTCTTTTACAAAATACTCAACCCCAGAATTTATTTTGTTTATTAACTAACAAAGTACCTCCCAAGCAACCTTCTTACATCTGGTCCTGTTCACACTTTCAGACTTAGGAAATTATTAGCTTAGTAGAGGGTGCTGGGGGATTGGCACGAAAAAGAGCGGAGGGGTCATGAAGGAGAGGGTAGCAGTGGGGGATTTTCAGTCAATAATTACTTTGTGATTTTTTTAACCTGGCACAGACACATCATAGACAACTGGACCTGGATTATTTGGACGTTAATGGAGGACCACAAATTGAAAATATGAAGGGGCGGCGGGGGTGGTACATGAATATTCTTAATTTTCCCCACTTGCCTATGAAGTCTCCCTACATGACACTGCAGTCTCCCTATTTGTTCTGGAGGGAGACATGAAGTCTCCCTAAAATTCCCCCTAGGCTGCTCTCTGAGTTCATGTAAACATTGGAGAAACACATCAAGGGAAGTAACAATTTGAAAAAAGAACATCGAAGAACATATAATGACATACGTGTAAACCATGCATCATACGACT
Source organism: Pictodentalium vernedei (assembly GCA_031216915.1). Taxonomy (NCBI): domain Eukaryota; kingdom Metazoa; phylum Mollusca; class Scaphopoda; order Dentaliida; family Dentaliidae; genus Pictodentalium; species Pictodentalium vernedei. Next base: position 41,299,276 of record CM062293.1, read on the forward strand.
TCACAACACACATTAACATCAAAATTATTATTCATTTAAGACACTAAGTATGTGTGCTCAGTATATTCCTGGCTAATACAGCCAAATGTATTGTATCTTTAGACAAAATCATATTAACTCTATTTACCGGAATACAACACAATTTTCACAAGAACAATATCGTGTGATTGTATCATTAATAACAATCTTTTCCCCACACCCCAACCAAAATGCAAATATTATTTTTGCTATTATTGCCCAGCACTAAATATGCATACCATGAGAACTTATGTGGTATTAAGCTTTCGTAATTGATGATTTATCAACAAAATTCTGTAGTGTAGCAGGCACCAACAGATTTTCTTCTGTGTCCTATTTCAACCATCAGAATCGGCATTGGAATAAGCATAATTGGCAGAGAAATAATCAGTAATCGGTTGATAGCAAGTTTTGATAATCAGTTCATCACTATTTTAAACCAGACTGTCAGATAACATTTCATCCAATACCTTTTCAAGTCTCGGCTAGTTTAACAGGAGACATGGTGGACCTGGCTTTATATCACCTGGTAGCTTGCTGCAAAACAAAGTCTCACATCCTGACGCCGACAGTCCATAGTGTCAAATAAGCTTTAACTAAGTTACATTTCTGTAATTCCTCGGAGCCAGATGGAGTTCACGAGGTGTCCAGACCAATGCTTGAAATACGTTGATGGTGCAATGATATTAATACTAATATTAACATCAACATCAATATTAATATTGGGGGGGATTTCCATTCAGAGTTTCCTAACCGGTAAGTGCAGAAAAATCAGATGTGGATAAGCTTGATGGGCCTGAGAAACCTACATTTTTTGTAGGCCAAACAACACAGAAGAATGATAAAAGAGAAAGAATAAAGACTCCATTTTAGAATTTTATTTCAGTTTCTGTTAATTTGTCTTTTCAGATGGAATTTAATTCAGAGGTAATCAGGTGTTGTGTGTGTAGTAAATCAATATATCACGAATGTTGTATAGCACTTTAGTGTTCACAATTTGATCATGTTCAAGAGTTATTTATATGAGTGTACTGTGTACACATTTTAGGATTGTCACCACATAGAATGAAAGCTGCTTACACAATAAATATATAAAGAATATGAAATAAGTTTTACTCACATATACCGTATTTACTCTATGTATTGGGACACTCTATGATTTGGGACACACATTTTTTCCAGAAAACTATATTTATCCCCCCGAAAAAAAATTTCGGGGGATATAGTCGTCACGCGTTTTTTTTTGTCCGTCCATACGTCCGTCCGTCCGTCCGTCCGTTTACATTTCGTTTCCGGATGATAACTTCCCTTGAAATAGTTTGATTGTAACCAAACTTGATATGTGGCTTAAACATATAAAAATACAGGTCAAGTTCGAATCCGGGTTCATCCTGATTAATATTACCAGAGTTATGCCCCTTTTTAATTTAGAAAATCTTATGATTTTTGGTTTCCGGATGGTAACTTCCCTCAAGATAGTTTGATTGTAACCAAACTTGATATGTGGTGCAAACATATCAAAATACGGGTCAAGTTCGAAAATGGGTTTGTCCTGATTAATTTTACCAGAGTTATGCCCCTTTTCAACTTAGAAAATCTTATGATGACCACACTTTTTTCGGGGGGATCAGCTGCCCCGTGGATGTGGCAGCCCTCTAGTTTTTTTATGCTCCAAAGTTTGGGACATTCAGGAGATTTGTTTCCAGTTGGCCCGTCGCTAGTAGCAGACGACACTCATAAAAAAAATTCTTGAGTAACTAAAAAAATTTTTTTTTTTGCTTCCTAAACATAGCTTATGATCCCTCATTGGAACGAGCGCATTGCGCTCGTTCCAATGAGGGATCATAAGTTATGTTTTGGAAGCAAAAAATGAAAATATAACAAAAAATTGGACAGCAATTTTCGTATATAGTGATGGAAAATGAATCACACACAACTTTATTCAGCATCAAATCAAGACCAGGCTGTGTTCTTTCCCCATTTTCTAATAATTGGGACACCTGTGAAAATAATTATTTTTAGCTGTCCCAATACATAGAGTAAATACGGTATTTCTGAAACAAGTCTTGGAATTTTCCTTTTTGAAGCAGAATAGACAATTTGGAGGCGTTTCATAAATGTACTATGAGAGATGCGCTAATTCCATATTCCTTTTATCATATGATAACTATTTTTTGAAAAATTATAGATTTGTGATACAGTGGAACACTGTTCGTTGAATACCACTTTGCCAGTGAAAATTATTTAATTAACAGGAGTATTCAATTAACAGGGATTTGGTCACTTTTCTGTATTCTAGAGATAAACTTAGCATTTACTCTATTATATCTTGTTTGACAGGTCTGTCAAACAAGATATAATAGATTAAATGCCTGTATTGGATGTACTGAGGTGAGATAGGTTTTATGAAATTTCATTTGATATACATTGCTTTGAGTGTTGTTGTTTATATACATATCTGAGATTTTTTAGAGTAATAATAAAATAATTTTTAAGTATTTTTTTACAGGATACAGTTCCAGCTGAAATAAGATTCAGGGTAACCACAAGTGAATTCTCTTTCATTCTGTCTGTCTTTGGTGATAATTCAAATATGGGCATTATTTTTTGGAGAGAGAGAGAGCTTTCCAAGAAATTATATCAAGTACTGAAATAATCAGTGATGAAAAATGGCATCAGGCTTCTCTTTTTCTTATTCTACAACTTATTTCAATTGGTACTGTTATGTTATGAATGAATGTACTTTTGTTTGTTTTTCTCTGTGTTTTTATTGTACTTGAATTAATTAGGGCCCCGTGTGTGTCTGTGCGTCTGTCCGGGCTGTAATCTTTCTCTCTTAATAGATAAGGTTTTGATATTTGACATGTGGGTATATCATCTCAAGACGATGTGTCGTGTACCAAGGTTGCCATGCTTTGACCTTGAACTTTGACCTTAAGGTCAAATTATTCCGTTTTCAGGGTTCTTTTCTGACAAGTTTGTGTCTGGGCTGTAACTTTTTTCCCTTAGTAGATAGGGTTTTGATATTTGGTATGTTGGTAGATTATCTCAAGATGATGTGTTGCATACCAAGGTTGCCATGCTTTGACCTTGAACTTTGACCTCAAGGTCAAATTATTCAGAATTCGGGGTTCTTTTCTGACAAGTTCGTGTCCGGGCTGTAACTTTTTTCCCTTAATAGATAGGGTTTTGATATTTGGTATGTGGGTAGATTATCTCAAGACGACGTGTCACGTATAACAGTTGCCATGCTTTGACCTTGAACTTTGACCTCAAGGTCAAATTATTCCGAATTCAGGGTTCTTTTCTGACAAGTTCATGTCTGGGCTGTAACCTTTTTCCTTTAATAGATAGGGTTTTGATATTTGGTATGTTGATAGATTATCTCAAGATGACGTGTCGCATACAACAGTTGCCATGCTTTGACCTTGAACTTTGACCTCAAGGTCAAATTATTCCGAATTCAGGGTTCTTTTCTGACCAGTTCGTGTCCGGGCTGTAACTTTTTTCCTTTAATAGATAGGGTTTTGATATTTGGTATGTGGGTAGATTATCTCAAGACGATGTGTTGCGTACCAAGGTTGCCATGCTTTGACCTTGAACTTTGACCTCAAGGTCAAATTATTCCGAATTTGGGGTTCTTTTCTGACAAGTTTGTGTCCGGGCTGTAACTTTTTTCCCTTAATGGATAGGGTTTTGATATTTGGTATGTGGGTAGATTATCTCAAGGCGACGTGTCGCGTACCAAAGTTGCCATGCTTTGACCTTGAAGTTTGACCTCAAGGTCAAATTATTCATATTTTTTTTTTTTCTGACAAGTTCGTGTCCGGGCTGTAACTTTTTTCCCTTAATAGATAGGGTTTTGATATTTGGTATGTGGATAGATTATCTCAAGACGACGTGTTGCGTACAACAGTTGCCATGCTTTGACCTTGAACATTGACCTCAAGGTCAAATTATTCCGAATTCAGGGTTCTTTTCTGACAAGTTCGTGTCCGGGCTGTAACTTTTTTCCTTTAATAGATAGGGTTTTGATATTTGGTATGTGGTTAGATTATCTCAGGATGATGTGTCGCGTACCACGGTTGTCATGCTTTGACCTTGAACTTTGACCTCAAGGTCAAATTATTCCGAATTTGGGGTTCTTTTCTGACAAGTTCGTGTCCGGGCTGTAACTTTGTTTTCCCCTTAATAGATAGGGTTTTGATATTTGGTATGTGGATAGATTATCTCAAGACGATGTGTTGCGTACCAAGGTTGCCATGCTTTGACCTTGAAGTTTGACCTCAAGGTCAAATTATTCAGATTTTTTTTTTTGACAAGTTCTTGTCCGGGCTGTAACTTTTATCCCTTAATAGATAGGGTTTTGATATTTGGTATGTGGGTAGATTATCTCAAGACGACGTGTCGCATACCAAGGTTGCCATGCTTTGACCTTGAAGTTTGACCTCAAGGTCAAATTATTCAGAATTTGTTTTTTTTTCTGACAAGTTCGTGTCCGGGAAGGGATTTTAATCAGATTTTACCTATTGCTTGAAATATTTTAGTATTACGGTTCACATCACCAAACATCGGCTAGTTGCTGCGGGGCCTGCAGAGATGGATTCCATCTCTGTGATATCTAGTTTTGTACTGTAATCCAGTTTGAGTATTAATTTTGTGTTCATCACATATACTCAAAAATTTAAAACTGAGCGCATATAATGCAGGAAGGTCTGAGTAACAAGTGGTAATATTTTATGAAACTGTTGTTTTTATTTTTAATGGATATATTTATATGCTACTCAAAGTTTGCTAAGCACCAAGTATATCCAACTACCTGTTTTAATTTTAGTTGAAATATTGTTATGAAAAGTGTATATATTTTTTATTTAATTATATCTTTAATGATTTAAGTACAGAAATTAAGATTTTATTTGTGTTTGACATTATTTTTTAGCTTTTGAATATGATAACCATGGAAAATGGATATTATTGGTGATAGAGGAAATTTGTCAATTTGCCAAAAAGTTGACGGAGCAAACTGGTATGGGTTCAATATCGAGTATGAGACCCATTATTGTTAATTAGAGCTTGACAACACCTTCTCATGCTCCCAATCAGGTTCCTGGTGGTCCTTTGTGGGATGTTGTTCCATTCTTGGACCAGCATGGCACCAAGCTCCTGGACACTTCTTGGCTGGACTGGATGGACTGAAATTGCAAGCTGCACCTCATTCAAGGCATGTTTGATTGGATTGAGGTCAGGGGATCTTGCTGGCCAGTCCATACGCTCAATCCCCTCTCTCTGTCGGTATTCCCTGACAGCATGGGCAACATGAGGGCGGGCATTATCGTCCATCAGAATGAATCTCTCACCCACTGCACCTGCATACAATGTGACATGGACATCCAGTATCTCATCAATATACTGTTGTGCAGTCAATGTACCACGTTCAAGGACACAGAGCTGTGTATGTCCATCCCAGCTGATGCCCCCCAGACCATGATTGGCCCACCACCACAGCGGTCATGCTGCGCAATGTTGGCTGCATGGAATCGCTCTCCTGGTTTTCTTCATACCCTAGAACATCTATCTGTGTGGTCTAGGCAGTACCTTGAGTCATCTGTAAAAAGGACAGGTCGCCAACATGTTCCAAGGCCCATTCATATCGTGCCTGGCGGTGGTTCTGGGACAGCAGAATGTGAATGCATGGTCTTCTCGATCAGAGACCACCTTCATGGAACCTTTCCCAGATAGTCTGCGTCAAAACATTTACCCCAGATGCATTCTGAAGGTCACTGCGAAGCTGGGTTGATGTAGCAAGGCAGTTCCTGCAGACCTGAATGATCAAAAACTGGTCTTCAGCTGCAGACATTGCCCTTTCGCTGCCTCCACCATGCTGTCTTACTGGTGTGCCATACTGCTGAAATCTTGCCCAGGCTCTGGTGAATACCGTATGGAGCACACCAAGGGTTTCACCAACCTGACGATGGGTTGCCCCCTGGTCCACCATCCCTACAGCTCTCTACATTTCTACTTCAGACAAATGTCTTCTTACATTTGCATTTGCCATATTCAATCATTAACTGGTAGAGTGCTGGAAGCCCATATTTGGACTTTATTTTGCAGTACAGGTACCACAACTTGAAGGCTCATATTCAGTGCATGTACTTTGTATTATCATTGAAGTGATATTATTCAGTCTCTAGGGGTTTGCCTTGTTACAATTTATGGCAGAGTGCCCATATACCATCCAAATATCATATCTTCTCACCCCCCCCCCCTTCCCCCAAAAAAGAAAAAGGAAGCTATGGCACCCCTATTTTAGAATATAGGCTACATGCCTTCTTGGGTATTTTCGCAATAGTTATTCCTTCGACCATTTGGGTACTTGAGTCTTCAAATTCAAAATACTTGGTGTGTTCTAATTGACATAAACAGTTAATTTTTCCCACAGGAAAGACACTGGACCTTCATCTGTGGGGAGTATACACTCTTTGCCCAGCAGGGGAGGGGGGGATTGAATAAATAATTATTTTTTGTGTTCCATTGGCTGCAGAAAAATATTTTGTCCTCTCCTCTGCTTGACTTAGCCTGGATATGCCCCCGCATGTAAGGTTTGTCAGACTGTTTTCAAGTGCCCCCTCCAGGGATGGGATGTAATTGAAGAAATCCCTCCATCCTTCTGGAACACTTGTTCATGCAATAACTGGAACAGTAAATATCAGATTTTAATAAAGCTTAGTATTTTATTTTATGTTAACAGTGTTCTAAATATTCTTGATAACCACTATCAGTATAATAGTATTGAATTAAGAGTTACCTACCTTGAAATGTTGCGCTCAGAAATGATGCAATCTCTGAACCTAAGCAGCCTTGAAGAAAAGATATTGTTTTAAAAAACTTTTGAAGCATTGTGCTGAAATTTTTAGGCTTGAAAAATACAATTGACTATTGGTGTGTTTTTGTTGGGAATTCCCTCTCCCTTCTCCTCCTCCAAAAAAAAAAAAAATGTGCCTGCTACATGTAGTTTCCTTCTTGTCAATTTTTCTCTTATTTGTTACAGGAACCCTGTTTTCATGACAGAAAAAAATGTCCAATGGGCTGTACCTGACAAAGATAATTGAATGCTCAAATTAAAATGATGCAATTATATTTTTTTTTCACCCAGCATAATAATGGTCGCCTTTCGGAAAAAATTTAGTACTGTTATACCTACCATGCGATGAAAATAAACAGAGTTACTGCCCTTTGTTGAATTTTGTTTAAGTTTTTAATGTTTCTGTAATAACATGAAAAGGAATCGGAAAATTTTGAATCATTTTGGTATGCTACTTTTCATTGATGTTTTATTTGATGTGTTCAAAAGATGAGCAGGGTATTACTTTTGACAAATTTCGAAAAAAAAAAAAAATTTTTATTATGATTTTGATTTTTATATTATTCTCAAATTCTTAATGTTTATGTGGTACAGTGGAACCCTGTTAATTGAATAGCCACTCTTCCAATGAAAATTACTCATTTAGCAGGAGTATTCAATTAACAGAGATTGTTGTCACTTTCCTGTATTCTAGAGATAAACTTAGCATTTATTCTATTATATCTTGTTTGACAGAGCTCCATGAGCTCTGTCAAACAAGATATAATAGATTGAATGCCTGTATTGGATGTACTGAGGCCAAATAGGTCTATAAACAAAGGAAAAACTGGGGAGATTCAGGGTAATTTCTCGACAGGTTGAAAGATTTTTTATTCAATTAACAGGAGTATACTTTATAACCGATATTCAATTAACAGGTCAAATTTGTACTGGAAGTATGGTAAATGGTTTTGTGTTGGGAAATTATATTCAATTAACAGGGTTATTCAGTTAAAGGATATCCAATTAAGTGGGCTCCACTGTACTATGATATGAAAAGTAATTATTAGCTTTTAATAAGTTATCCTATGTTGACCTGTATGAAAATTGTCTTGGAGAAGTTTGAAAAAGAAAAGAATGAATTGTTGCAGATGGAGAGAGTTAATTCCCTTTGTTTATTCCACTTTACTGAAAATGTCCGATGTTTATGTGATAACATTAACAATAATTATCAGAATTCTATCAAATTTAGTTGTTCATTACACCTCTGCTTATGCTATAGATTATCAGTGGAGTGTGGAATTTTCTTCGTAATGTGATGCTTTTTTTTGCTCACTTGGAGAAGTTTAACCCTTTACCTAACATGAAAAGCAGACGACACTTGCCAAAAAATTCTTGAATAACTAATTTTTTTTAATTTTTTGTCTCAAAAACATAGGTTATGACTCCTCATTGGAACGAGCTCGACAAACTCGTTCCAATGAGGGATCATAACCTATGTTTTTGAGACAAAAAATGAAAAAATCATGAAAATTAATTGGCGATTTTTGAGAATGGCGCTGGCCACTTTTGGCCGTTACGTTGGGTAAAGGGTTAACTAATCATATGCTATCCATTGTTCATTGTTGTTCGTCATGAAATTTACGTTATCGACTTCTCAAAAACTACTAGACTAAATTGAAACTAGTATGGTATGCACATTTCTTATACATCAATTCAAGTTTGTTCAAATAACCAGTAGCGCCCTCATTGAGTACCACAAGGGGCATAACTCTGTTGGCAACCACAATTTTTTTTTTTAAATTCAAAAGATATCTTTCTCCAGACCCACCAATCAGAATCTATAGGTATTGGGCATCCTTAGTGAGGTCAGATTCTAATTTGTTCTAAACAAGTCCTAGGGTTCACACTTGTTCTCCCCATGGGAGCCCAAATTTTAACTTAGTGCAGTGTGATAATAATTCGTTAAAAATCATCTTCTTCAGGCCCACTATGCAAAATAATTTGATATTTGGTATACAGTATTAGTATGACTCCTTTATTAAAGTCTGCCCAATGTATTAGACTCAACGGGCGCGCGGTAACCGATTCTAATCAGATCACGAAGTTAAGTACCGTCAAGCATGGCTAGTAGATGGATGGGTGACCATTTCTGTCAAACAACATATAATAGATTGAATGCCTGTATTGGATCTGCTGAGGCCAAATAGGTCTATAATCAAAAGCTTAGTAGTCGGATGGATGACCATTTCAGCATCTGATTTGTGTTCCCGCATTGTGTCCTTGGTCAAGGCACTTAACCCTGAGTGCCTGCATGGGGGTGCATACTACACGTCGATGGTGCACATGTCTTCAACCAATCTAACCCTGCCTGTGCCGCAGTGCAGAGTTACGATGTTGGAGAGCTGACAGCTGCTCATCATTGCTCGGTGGTTCTCTCCAGGTACTCCAGCTTCCCCCACCCGTAAAACTGTTACCGACATGATGTTACCCTGGCTGTTAAGTGTCGTTAAACCCTAATAAATTTATAAATAAATATCAAAATTTCGACAAGCAAATTTTTTCCATAATGCAACTAGGAAAATTAACCAATGAAGCTCTGTCAAACAAGAAACAAGACTGAATTGGTTAAATTCCTCTTAGCATTGTGTGAAATCTAAGTATTTTGCCAACAGAGCGCAGAGTGCTCATGTTTGAGCTCCACTTGCATCCTGCATTTCAACATAGTGTAATATATTTGGCATTCAACATCCTTAAAACAGTCAGATTTAGCTTTGTTTAAACAAGTCCCTGGGTTCATATTTAGTCCTCCTATAGAAGCTTGAATTTTAATTTAGTGCAATATGAGGAACACTCTTTAAAAATCTTTTTCTTCAGATCCACCAGTCAGAATCTTATATTTTGTGTACAGCATCTTTTGTGGAATCAGTTTGAAGTTTGTTCAAATCAAGTCTCTGGGTTCATATTTGGCTCCCTGTCAGTGTCTGAATTTCAACTTAGTGAAATATGAGGAAATTTCTTTTAAAATCTTCTGCAAATCCACCGTAAGAATCTTATGATACAGTGGAACCCTGTTAATTGAATAGCCACTTTGCCAATGAAAATTATTCAATTAACAGGAGTATTCAATTAACAGGGATTGTCACTTTCCTGTATTCTAGAGATAAACTTAGCATTTATTCTATTATATCTTGTTTGACAGAGCTCCATGAGCTCTGTCAAACAAGATATAATAGATTAAATGCCTGTATTGAATGTACTGAGGCCAAATAGGTCTATAAACAAAGGAAAACTGGGGAGAGTCAGAGTAATTTCTCGACAGGTTACAAGATTTTTTATTCAATTAACAGGAGTTTACTCTATAACCTATATTCAATTAACAGGTCAAATTTGTACTGGAGGTATGGTAAATAGTTTTGTGTTTGGAACTTATATTCAATTAACAGGGATATACAATTAAGAGATATCCAATTAAGTGGGCTCCACTGTATTTGGTCTTTTGGGAGGGAGAGTGGGGAGAATCCCTCAGGTAAATTTGGCGAATTTTTTTTTTCAGCCACATAAAACTTCATTCCTCTATTGTGTTAACTAGTCAAAGCTGTTGAATGCGATCTTAAATCCTTCTTCAAAAAACTCTGTTATGTGAGTGTCCTAGGTGCTCCTGGGGCCCATTGTTCTTGCTTTGAAGTTTATTTTTCGGCCTCTTGTTATGTGAGTGTCCTTGGTCCCCCTGGGGCCCATTGTTCTTTCTTTGAAGTTTATATTTTGGCTTCATATTTTGTTAAGTAAGTTTTGCTCAATTTTATCATGGAGACAGAATGCTTGTTTAACCCTTTCAACACGAGAAGCCACTTTTCTGGTCCAGCAACACAATACATAATAATTTCATTAAGTAGGATGGCTACTAAGTGAACGTGTGTGGTAGCCTGAATGCTGCCTGTTGAAAATATTAATTGCACTACCCCCAAATAATGGATATGGACTCTTCCAATTTCTGCCATTTAACTGACATGGAAGATAGATACCTCCAGTGTTGAAAGGGTTAAGGAGTAGTTCGAAAAGAAACAAATACATGTATACAGTCAGATAATAAGTTCTATGAAAAACATTAGCACAGGCATTATTTAACCCTTTACCCAACGTAGACGATATCAAAATTTATTATTTTAAATAACATTTTTTTTAAATTTTCAAAAAATTTCAACAAAACCATATCATGTGACCCCTCGTTGGAACGAGCTCGTTCCAACGAGGGGTCACATGATACGGTTTTGTTGAAATTTTTTGAAAAATAATATTTTTTCAACTGCTGAATTTGCATATTACGCGGGCGGATGCGGGCGATTCGTTGGGTAAAGGGTTAAGCCAGTGAATCTCTAGGTGGGCCTGGGGCGTGGTGGCATTGCAGTAACTGGTTCTCGTCAGATCACTGAAGTTAAGCAACATCGACCTCGGTTAGTCCTTGGTTGGGTGACCATCTAATCGATCGATTCGGACCCCCATGTTGTGTCCTTGGGCAAGGCATTTCAAACCGATTGTCCGCATGGGAGTACATTGATGCCATGTACTAAAGCGTACTGCATGTCGATGGTGCACATGTCTTCAACCGATCTAACCCACTGCATGTGCTGCAGTGCGGAGTTACGATTTTGGAGAGCTGGCAGCTGCTCAGGGGTTTTCTCCGGGTACTCCGGCTTCCTCCGCCCGTAAAACTGTCACCGACACGATATGACCTTGGCTGTTAAAGTGTCGTTAAGTGGGACTAACTCTGAGACACATTAGCTCAAACACTTGTTGTGATTCTTTTCTTTTTTTCACAGAATTAAGAATATCTTGGTCAGGATGGTTTTTTTTAAATAATCATTCTGTAATTACCGTATTTACTCTATGTATTGGGACAGCTAAAAATAATTATTTTCACAGGTGTCCCAATTCTTAGAAAATGGGAAAAGAACACAGCCTGGTCTTGATTTGATGCTGAATAAAGTTGTGTGTGATTCATTTTCCATCACTATATACAAAAATTGCCGTCCAATATTTTTATACTGTACCAATGACCCAGACATAGCTGGTGCTAACTCTTAAAATATAGGGCCAAACACAAATTTTGCCCCCCAATCCCCAAAATTTGCATCTAAAACTAAAGAAAACATGTCCTGAAAGGCCCTCCACACTTCGCCCCTACTGCGCATGCGCAGTGTCAAGGACGTTCCGAAATTGGCGCCATTTATCATTCTAAGTTTGGCCCTTCATCAGTTAACATCTGACTGATCTTTGTGCTTTTAAATCTCAGTTTAAATGATGCCAGACACATAAATATTAGTGAAATGGTGATTCTAAGGAGGATAGAGAAGGAGGAGAGGAAAAGAATGTGTGACAGAATATTATCAGGGCTGTAACTTAAAATTTTTTAATGAAATTATGTTAAGTTACCTATTTTCAAGGCAGCAGCCATTTTGTTGTCATTCTGATTATTTAGTTACACTGTTTTTTCAAGTGTTTTCCTCTCTCCCTGTCCTTTAAGTTCCCCCTTGCTATTCTCCCATGCTTTTGGCATAGTTTCTGTAATTATTATTACTAAAATTTCTTGGGAGTTTTAGCTGAATAACAGAATGAATTCTGTTCTTTCCCCATGTTTACGTCTTCACCTACGGGTGGTTAGGCGTTGTGTTCTGCATCTACCATCTGATGTTCTGCAGTTTCTTCCCTGGAAGTCTCTGTTTTGCATCAGATAGTGTATTTTTGGTAACTGATTTCGGGCCTGGGTGCCTGGAGTCTTATTTTAGTGTTTTTACACTCATTGTTTACATTTACAACAGCCCTCTGTGTGAGGGGGGGATTTCTAAAAAATAATATCTTTATGCTATTTTAATCATAACTAGATACATTATTATTGTTCGTAAGTGTTGAATAAATTGTTTAAAATATTTTTAAAATTTTTGTCCACACTTAGGCTTGGGATCCATTGGGGCTCAACGTTACTTTTCAGAAACTTGGGCTGTTCTGAAAAAATATTTTTTCAAAATATTTTGATTTCAATTATTTTTTCTATATTAATGGATCATATTATTATTATGTATTTTGATTGCCAGGGGTTAGTGCGAGTACCAGGACTTGTTTTCTTTTCACATTGAAAGGATATTGATCAATTGTTTTAAGAGGAAGTCTTCCTCTGACTTTATTATCATTCTATATGTGGTCAGTGTACTCGCATTAACTCCTGTTCTGTATCGTATGATTTCGATGACAATATGGGAAGCGTATGTCACGGTATGTTGTTGGGGATTTGGACACTCCGGTCCTTTCCCCGCAGGGTCACTCTACTTTATCAATTTCTATTTCAGACGATCAAGATTAGGGTGATGTATCTGTGATGTCTTCCAACAGTGTGCCTCCGTCGTCACAATTAATGAAGGGCTAGAGGAAAAGTGCTCATGTAATACGCCAATTGCCTAAGAGGACCCTAGTAGGTTCGACGGCCTTTGACGTCCGCTAGCTCGCCCGGTGTAGCGTCCATTCACCGAATGGTTCGGCAGCCGGGTTCGTCCGTTGCGGTCTAGAAGGAATTTTGGGGTGATGCGAGCACTATAAAATTAACTTAATGCACACCCAGTGACGGCGGATCGGAGGGAGAACGGAGGAAGCCTTTTAGTCCGGTTCATAGCTCGTTCCGGTCCATCCGGACGGCAAGCGAGAGAGGCCCCTCTCTCGTTCAACAACATCTGGCCCCAGATGTTGTGGTACAAAATGTGTCGCTAGCGGAGCATACGTCCGTCGCTCGGGACGCTCCGTTGTATAGGCAGTCCGCTGAGACTGCTAAGGCTTCCTCTTCTCGTCAGCGCACACGACCGCACCTTGGCTGCGTGACCGCCGATATATTACCAGCTTCGCCGATCAAGGATTCTTCGGCGACCAGGTCACACCATCCGGCAGCCAGGGATTCGAGACCGATGGACTCCGGACGTTCGCATAGGAAAAGTATGCGGGAGCCATCTGATGCGGAGCTGCCCTCGGCGAAGCAGCGATAGACTGCGCCTCCGCAGGTCTCGACGCCGGACATTCTTGTGCACATAGCACAGCTTATCGCAGCATCCCAGCAGCCGACAGAAACGGTGTCGGATCGAGAATTATCCGACAGCGCTGGGTCGGTAGCCGGGGACTCGAGGCTTGCAGACTCCGGACGTTCGCATAGGAAGTGTGCGGGAGTCAACGTACACGGAGCTTCCGGCGGCAATGCATCGTAAGACCGCTACTGCACAGGCCTCGGGAACGGACGTGCTTTCCTTAATAGCACAGTTTATCGCAGCATCCCAGCATCAACTGAATCTGTCGCATATATTTTATCCGATGATGCTGGGTCGGGACGCTCCGCGGAAGCGGGTACGGACGTCCGAAAGTTTCATCCGGTCCGACGGGATACCGAAAGGGATTCGGAGGATTTCAAGCTTTCCCTTTCGGAACAACATATGCTGCGATGCCGGATAAGAAACTGATAGCGTCGGTGGACTTAGAAATTTTTGGTTCGGTTCAGGGACATCGTCCCTCAGTTCCGACATAGTCCAATAATGTCACACAAACTTTCGAATTATTGAACGACGCTATATATATTATTATTTTATGCTTGCTATCCAAGCATTTCTGGTTTCTTGTTCGAAGAGTTATGGAGATGTCTTTCAAAAGTGTGCCTCTGTCGTCATAGTTAATGAAGAGTTAGCGGCAATAAGTGCTCATGGAATATGTCTATCGCTTACGGAGTGACATTCGCTAGCTCACCCGGTGTAGCGTACATTCGTCGAATGGTTCGGCTGCCGGGTTCGTCCGTTGCGGTCTAGGAAGGAGATTTGGGTGATGCGAGCACTTTAATTACTTTAGTACTCACCCAGTGACGGCAGATTGAGGACAGATCGGAGGAAGCCTGTTAGTCCGGTTCCTGGCTTGTCCAGGTCCGTCTGGGCTGTGAGCGAGAGAGGTTCCTCTCTCGCCCAACAACATAGGGGACCGCATGTTGTGGTTCAGATATTTTACATTCGGAGCATATGTCCGTTGCTCGGGACGCTCCGTTATATTGACAGTCCGAGAGACTGTCTTTAATGCTTCCTCATCCTCACAGCAGGGCACACGACCGCACATTGGCTACGTGACCTCGAGTATCCGATCAGTTTCGCCATTCAGTGATTCCACGGCGAATAGGTCGCGCCATCCGGTAGCCAAGGGACACGAGGCCTATACACTCCGTTCGCTCGCATATTGGAAGTATGCACGGGGTAACGATTTCGGAGCTTCCAGCGGCAATGCATCGTAAGACCGCTTCTCCTCAGGCCTCAGTGACGGACGTGCTATCCGAGTTAGCACAGTTGTTTCGCAGCATCCCAGCAATTGACAGTTTCTCGGTCGAATCAGGAATTATCCGACGGCGCTGGGTCGGTGCGGTCCGCGGTTGCATCAGCTACGGACGACCGAACGCTTTATAGGGTCCGACAGGATGGCGAAAGGGATTCGAAAGATTTCGAGTTTTCCCTTTAGTAGTATCGGAAGATGCCTTTCATATCTTCTGGCATTTCTTCCAGTGATTATTATTTCGGACTTCATTGCTGCGATCTTGGATAAGAGACTTATAGCGTCATTGGACTCGGATTTTTCGATCGGTACAGGGACATTGTCCCTGACTTACCGACGCAGTCCAATATTGTCATTACAACATGTGTTTTATTTTTCGACGCTATATATATTTATATATACAAGCCTGCTACTAAGCATGATAGTTTAGTTTCTTGTCCGCGTTGCTCATTTCTGCCATTTTATCATTTTTACAAATAGTTTATTTTGGCAGAGCAGGGCATACCGAGAGTTCATATGCGTCTAGACGGTGTGATTAAAGACTGCATATATTCTTTTTCGCCGTTTATGTCTTTTCCAATTTCAATGTTGGGAACGACATTATGTATAGTAGACTTAACTTAGACGCTTTATTATACGTAATCCGCCTTACTGAGGCGTTATCATTACGTCTTCAAGAAAAGATTTACGGGATATTATTCTCAATGTAATTTCTTTTGAGGGCAGTAGTTTGTTCACGTATAACTCCGCCCTTCAGTGGCTGATTGGAGTTGGTTAGACATGACGCAGCCCTAGCTACATCCACACGCGTGGATAGTAAGGTTAAGAACTCTCTCAGAGTCGCTTCGTTCTCGGAGGAGCTTCTCTTCGACGGCAACTTTCCGGCAATCCATGAATTGCTCGATTTATACGTTCTCTTGTCTATCTAGTGTTACAAGAGATTCAGACTGGGGCAAACATTCGGTGGTTGACTCAGAGAGTGCCGCCGCAGTTGCCGGACCCGAGTGTGGCTGTTATGACGGTTGCCAGTCAAACAGATTGGGATATATACTGATCCCTACGGATTCGAAGTGCCAGGGTCTTTGGGTTCCGCAGTCTTTTAGCTATCAGTTTAACTTCCGCGGAATAATGTTTTTTAGGCTTGCTTTATGTCATTGCATGAACATTATTCAGAAACGCATGCCCAAATTCCTGTCCTTTAATTCGACAGTAGTGGCGTATCTCCGGAACCAGGGAGGCACTCTTTCGTTTCCGTTATTCAATTTAATGGAAAGAATCCGTCTGTTGGTTATAGTACACCAAGTTCAGTTTTGGTCCGTCATATTCCGGGTCGTCTGATTGTTTTATCGGACTCCCGTTCTCTTACGGGTCGCTTGTTGCTGTCAGAATGGACTCTCAACAAACAAGTATTCAATCAGATTTGCTATCTATGGGAGCGCCCAATGATGATTTATTTATGACACAGCTTGCTAATCAATTGCAGACGTATGTGTTGGCTTGTCCAGATCTCTGAGCTAATAGTGTTAACGCTCTATTGATCTATAGGACGGAATGATAGGATACGCGTATCCTCCGGCGCTGTTGTTTTAGCAGGTATTGCTAAGATAAACAACCACAATACATTTCTGTTGATAGCATCTCTATCTTCACAGAGATCATGAGTAATTTACTCTCTTGTCTACTGTGGGTCTTAACGTGAAATCTTCCTCTATGTGAGGATCTTTTTTCACTGGGTAAATCGTGTCATCTTTATCACAACCAGCAAGGTCGCAACCTTCATGTATTCCGTTGTGTGGTCCGTATTACATTGTAAGCACTGTACTGGACGAGCTTTGGACGCGATTTCTTACTATAGGAGATCCTCTTCTTCGCTATTCTATGCGACTAAAGTGGAGGCTCTTCCGTCGTGGTGTAGGGATCATTATGTTCATATTGTTGATCCCTCCATACTACTCATTGCTATTTTTTAGTATACTTGTTTCACAAGATCTACTGCAGCCTGTTATTATTTAGGTTATAGGTTTATGTTACCTCATACCTATGCACTCTACGATAGTTTACAATTGAGTCTTTTGTCTCTTTATCTAAGTCAGTTAGTAACTTTTTGATAAATAGACTTAGAATCTTTAGATTAAATTCCTATACGGATTTTAACTTCGGTTCTTATTTAGCTAAGTATTCATTTGAGCCTCTGGAAACAGTAGTTTTCAAATTCTGACCTTTTAGACAGTAATTCTGTTGGTTTCTCTTTTACTGTAGAGTCAGTGAGTTTCATGCACTATCGATGGATGATTTTCACTTTCATAGTTTCGGAATCAATACTTCCGTTACTATTTAGGTTGGATTGTTGCATAAGAGTTAGGCTCCTATTATCCGGAACCTATTATTTTAAGGTATGGGCATAGGCCTTTACTCTTTCCGGGTACAGTTTATGTATTTATAAACAGATATCTGTTTATTACAAGGGCGTAAGCTTCTTCTGTCTTTGATGTCTAGTAGAAGGACGTTACGCTCCATTTTATTGTTAATGGATTCTATTAACTATCGGTACTGCTTATGGTATATCATTGACTTAGCAGTTGTGCTTAAGATTTCGGCTCATGAAGTAAGAGTTCTTCTACTTCTTGGGCTTACATTAATAGTGTCGCTATTATAGATTTTTGAAGGCCGCTCATTGCGCTCAGCCATCCACATTCATGAATTTTATCTTAGAAATATCGAGTCAATTTCTTGAGGCCTCTTTTGTTAGGTCTATTATCTACTGCTCAGAATGTCATTCACTTAACAGTTGCTACTATAGCTAGGTAGGCTGTCTGTTTCGGCAGTGTCTCCGTTCGGCTGCCCTCTTCGCTCTGGGCTATTTGACCCAGGGCAAGAAAAAGGGGGGGGGGGGGGGGGGGAGGGTGTTCCCTTGGGTCACCTGTTTTACTATGAAAACAAGGGGATACCTCCTCCGGAGTTAGTAATTCTGAGCTGTTATTGGGATGGTTGTTTAGTGAGAAGTTTAAGTTTGTAAAATTCATTCAAGTCTTAGTTTTTAAAGTATAGCTTTTGAATATTGCATATGTCAACGGACATGATTATGCAATTCTCAGACACTTTTAGGAGTATAAGAGTCTCTATTCTCTAGACTTACTTTATTATTGGCTTACTTTAAAAATTATTAGTATAAGGATTATATTGGATATTAATAGAGTACATGGATGTATGAAGCTCAATTTTGGAAGGTGTTGTATCTTTCTAATTTATCATAAATAAGAAAGATACATGTAAGGCCTATTACTTCTTTTCCCTACAGGGGATGACTCTATTTTATTTTATTGAGCGTATTCCATTTTGCTCTATGTCCTTGGCCCTCCAGCCTTTTTACTATTCAGCTATATCTGGGTCATTGGTACAGTATAAAAATGTTAAAAAATTTATAGTAATTTATATATTTTTTATACTTACCAATGACCCAGACGGGGATGGCCCTCCCAGGAGTTGGGAACTCTTGCCTCCCCGCTGAGTACATAGCGCTTACCAGGCACTGGTTATTAGAATGATAAATGGCGCCAATTTCGGAACGTCCTTGACACTGCGCATGCGCAGTAGGGGCGAAGTGTGGAGGGCCTTTCAGGACATGTTTTCTTTAGTTTTAGATGCAAATTTTGGGGATTGGGGGGCAAAATTTGTGTTTGGCCCTATATTTTAAGAGTTAGCACCAGCTATGTCTGGGTCATTGGTAAGTATAAAAAATATATAAATTACTATAAATTTTTTAACTTTTTTTATATTTTCATTTTTTGCTTCCAAAACATAGCTTATGATCCCTCATTGGAACGAGCGCATTGCGATCTTTCCAATGAGGGATCATAAGCTATGTTTTGGAAGCAAAAAATGAAAATTTTTAGTTACTCAAGAATTTTTTTTATGAGTGTCGTCTGTTACTAGCGACAGGTCAACTGGAAACAAATCTGGAATGTCCCAAACTTTAGAGCCTAAAAAAAATATAGTTTTCTGGAAAAAATGTGTGTCCCAAATCATAGAGTGTCCCATACATAGAGTAAATACGGTATGTAGAACTGGATGCTTTCACATTATTCTTATTATGCTATACAATTAGAAACACCTGCAAGTAACACTATCAAATTTGTGTTAAAAAGTTAATAAAATTACTGCTTGCTCTCAACAGTACCAAAATTGTAAAAGGCTTTGAATAGCATAATGTGGCTTCATATCAATAGTTACTAATATAATGGAACCGTGTTAATTAAACAGTCACTTTGATAGAGAAAAAGATTCATTTAACAGGAGTATACAGTTAACAGGAATTGAGCCATTTTCCTATCTACTAGTTATAAACTGAGCATCCCCCCCCCACCCCCAATCCTGGCCAAAATTTCCTATAGTTGGAAATTTGGAGGGCAAGTCATGAGTAGTTAGAAAGTCCATCTCTCTGGATTTTAGAGCTTCTTTGGTCATGCTGATATCTCCTTCACTTCCCAAAATTCCAACTCGATTTCAAATCAGCCAAAATTCCAACTTTTACTATTTACAGCTGCAGTGTGTGCAATATCAAGCTTCATAAGTATGCATGGCATCAATTGTTACAAGATTTCTATAGTAGGTTACTTATCATAATAAAAAAATCCTCGAAATGCACTTCAAAGAAAATCACATCATGTAAAATCGTTATCCTGAGTTAATTCCATCATTCACAGTTACAATATGATGAAACGTCGAAAATTGATCATTCCTGCATAAGATCTGATTTAATGTTAGGACAGTGTGAATTGCTCTAAAGTTCTCAGCTTGAGCATTTGTTTAGCACATATTCAATTCTCAGAATAATACCAAATAATAATAACCTGATAATTCTATCATAAATGTGTTGACATTTCAGTTACTAGAAGCAATTTTATGTCTTCTTTCATGGCTTCATTTTCAAAATGTTTCTCGGAGTTAATTTCCAACTATGGGGAGGGACCAGGAGGGGGGTTTTCCCCCTCCCAGTCCCTCCCCCAGTTGGAAATTCACTACCGTACAACCCCCCAATCAGAAACCTCTAGCCATGTCCCTGATCACAAATTAGTAACATCTGCAAGCTCAGCAAGTTACTTTCATTGTATTATCCTACGGCAAGGTATTGAAGAAGCAGGATGCCTACATACTGCGCTATGACCTTGTCATGCTTTATAAACTGGTTCCCATTCCTCATGGGAACCCCGGGATGTGAAGCAGTGCCTCTTCACTGCAGAAAATAGAACCTAGTCATCAGTGCTTGGGAGGTGTAAACCCTCTCTAAAATGGGCAACATGGCTCATTAACGCTCACCCCTGGTCTTTAATTAATACTCATGTTGTGGTCATGAATAGCCATTGTGCAAAAATATATGACCTTAAACACCAATAAATAAGAATAATAATACTGTTTCCCATAGATCACTGAAGTATGGCTTGAGTCCGGCCTGTACCAGCCTGCTATCCATTGGGAAGTATCGTGCATTTTAGACTGATGTCAGAGGGGGTATCATTTCATTAGCATTGGAGTAAGCTTAACTCTTAGAAGCCGAGAGTCAAGTTTTCTTGCCTTCGATGTAATACGGCAGGTAATCTAGCTGTGACGGTTCGGCTATTTTTAAGCAAGGGGAGAATTAAACACTGTGCTGGTGCTTATAGTCAAGTGTTGTCTGCCTGAATAGGCAGACAACACTTGACTAGAAGCACCTGCTTTACTGTAAGTTTTTCATGGTATTTCATGTTCAATAAATTCATTCTGATTCCCCCAGCTTCTAAGTGTTAATATGTTGAAGGATAACATATTTGCATATGTAGAAAAGTGGATTGAAGGCTTCAGCCCCCCCCCCCCCCCCCCCCACAAACAATAATAACCAAGTACAAATTAATAGGTCTCTCTGAAGCCTGAAATATAGGCAATCTGTCATTTGCAGAATGAGGTCTCCAGAGGGTGAATGTGCTAATGCTAGCCCATACAGTGGGCCAATTTATCTTCTGGGTACCCCTTTCTGTTTAGGCTTGAGGCCTTGATTCAGATTTGAGGTTTGCAGATGGTAAAGTTGGTGATGCCACCAGATTCACCTTCTGGGGACCTCATTCTGCAGATGATAGTCTGCTTAATTTCAGGCTTGTTCTCTCTGCCTGTGTTGGGTAAAGGGTTAAAATTTATTTTTTTCATTGATTGACAAATAAATTTGTTGTGTTTTATTTCAGACTCCCGATTTAAACAGGATCCATGAAATTATGCAGAATCCAAACAAGATGAACAACCTATTATCGTCTGACAATGTTCCAACCTTTGTAGCAGAGAAGATGTCACGAACCTATGCTTCCTGGTTGTCATGGTGGCGTGGTACAGTTACTAGTGATGATTATATGAAGTACTTGTCTACACAGGTAGAATTTCAGTGTTCTAATTCGTCTCTCCCCAACATAAACTTCACGATACACTGCTAATATACTTTTAGAAAAAGTTCCATTTTTTTTTATTGAGGATACCATGTTGTGGCCTTTCATTAGAGCAATTGTGCTGAACAGATTTTCTGATGTGTACTAGAACAAAGTAAATCACTGTGTACCTCTTATGATTTATGCATGTCTTGAACATCCAGGCCAAGAAATAAACTGTGCACAATCATGTAGGTTACATTAACCCTTTGCCTAACATGAAAGCAGACGACACTTGCAAAAAAAATTCTTGAATAACTAATTTTTTTCATTTTTTGTCTCTAAAACACAGGTTATGGCCCCTCATTTGAATGAGCTTGATGGATGGTAACCTATGTTTTTGAGTCAAAAAATTCTAAAAAATTAAAATTAATTGTCAGTTTTTGAGAATCGCGCTGGTCAGGTTTGGCCGTTACATTGGGTAAAGGGTTAATCTTAAAATCTGCTAATGCCTTACACATTACGACAAAACAATACAACAGAAATTAAATTCCTAATCCAGCATATTGTTAACCCTTTACCCAACGTAACGTCCAAAACCGGCCAGCGCTATTCTCAAAAATCGCCAATTAATTTTCATGATTTTTTTCATTTTTTGTCTCCAAAACATAGGTTATGACCCCTCATTGGAACGAGCTCATCGAGCTCGTTCCAATGAGGGGTCACAACCTATGTTTTGGAGACAAAAAATGAAAAAAAATAGTTATTCAAGAATTTTTTTTGCAAGTGTCGTCTGCTTTTCATGTTAGGTAAAGGGTTAATCAAACTTGAAAATCTTACAAGACTAACTCAACTCAAAGGTGACACATAGTATCTATATTTGAACAGAGTGGCATCCCGTTTACATCTAAACAGAATTTCTGCCAAAATAAAGAGCAAAAACTAATGAGTCATCTTGCCTGATGGACACCCAAAGTGAGATTGCAGGTTAGGCCTAAAAAAATAATATGTTTCTCAGGCCCTCCCGCATGGTCCTTTTGGTTGCCGCATGCTCTCTTTTTATAGCCAATTTAAACTTTAAAAAATAAAAATTAAATGGTTTTATGTCTGATATTTTACCCAAGTTAAAAAAATTGATGAGTTTGTCCCTTGAGTGCAAGAAGGCTTTGCAATGCTTTAGCATTGCAAAGCCTTCTTGCACTCAAGGGATGAAATACACCCCCGCCCATGGTATTCTGTAGATTATGAGGCCTAAAACTTGAACCAAGAATGTAAACTTTTGATGGCAAAGAAGTAATGAATGAAATAAAAAATAAAATAAAAAAACGCTCGCCCGCATGCAATTTTACAAATAATGGCCTGAGAAACAGAAGATCTACTTTGTGTGGCCTTAGCTGTGGTTATTTATTTGGGTTAAAATTCTGTTATGACGTGAGAAGCATGGCTGGCATAATGAAAATGGAGAAAGCTGAAAGGCATCACAACACCTGTCTCCTATTATAGGTCACCACCTTGTTATATAGCACAATTTGCCAATTGGCGATGGTGTAAGCTCTTTATTTCCTCACATGAATATCAAGGGAAAACATGACTTTCAAATTACTTTTCCATGTCTGGTGAATCAATAAATTTTCATCTTTGGAGAGGGAAAACCATGGCTTCCACAAACTTCTAAACAGAAAAATTTATGTATAGCAGGCATGTCGACTGGTACCTGTACCGGTACCAGTACTACCGGTTTCCTCATGCTTCAACCGGTACTGGTACTGAAGCTTTTGTCCCCCAGTACCGGGACAAAATTATTGTATGGAAAATTCCTAATTGAACGAGGGTAAACAGGCTGATAACCATGTATGGCACACTTGCACGACATACTTTTCACTTATTTGTGAATGAATATATCCAAACACTCTACGGGTGCATGTTCTGTCTGCTCCACGACCTTGATAAGGCAGACCATTTTGACTTTTCAAATGTGGCATCAAAGACAATGAAAGCACCATCATCGGCTACTTCAAAGAAATTATTCTGTAGCGACATCAAAGTAATCATAAAGCATGATCTTCATGCTTTATGATTACTTTGATGTCACCACAGAATAATTGGACGATGCCATGTTTGTCTTGCGATCTTGGGGACTGGGGCATAAATGTGAATTTCTGCCATCTGATTGCGATATGTAATCCAATTGTTGATTTGTCTCAGTACCAGTTTCGACGTGACAAGCTCTGTCCCACCCTGGTACTGGTTATGTTCATACCGGCAGTACTTTGACATGCCTGACATATAGTGAGAGTTTTTTAGTCGAGTTGTGACGAAGTCATACTTGACTTATAGTTTGATAAATGGCGGGTGGGTGGGCGGGCGGGCGGGCGGGGCGGGCGGTTAATCATGCTGGTGTAAACACTTGTTTTCCGGAAGATAACTTGATAATGATTCAACCCACATTCATGAAACTTCATAGGTAGGTTGGCCTCGGTGAAAGGAAGGACCCTATTTATTTTGGACTCACTAGGTCAACGGTGAAAGTCACAGTGACCTTGAACATACCAAATCATAAACAATTGCTTTCTGGATGATAACTTGACTATGGTTGAATCCACATTCATGAAACTACATATGTAAGTTGGCCTTCGTGAGAGGAAGTACCCTATTTATTTTGGACTCGCTAGATCAAAGGTCAAGGTCACAGTGACCCTGAACATAGTAAATCTAAACAATCGGTTTCTGGATGATAACTTGATAATGGTTCGACCCACATTCATGAAACTTCATAGATAGTTTGGCATCAGTGAAAGAAAGAACCCTACATATTTTGGATGCACTAGGTGGAAGGTCAAGGTCACAGTGACCTTCAACATAGTAAATCCATAAACAATTGGTTTCTGGATGATAACTTGATAATGGTTTGACTCATGTTCATGAAACTTCAAAGGTAGGTTGGGATCGGTGAAAGAAAGAACCCTATTTATTTTGAACTCGCTAGGTCAGAGGTCAAGGTCGCATTGACCTTGAACATAGTAAATCATAAACAATTGTTTCCGGATTGTAACTTGACTGTGGTTCAACCCAAATTCATGAAACTTCATAAAAAGGTTGGCCCTCTTGAGAGGAAGAAGCCTATTTGTTTTGAACTTACTAGGTCAGAGGTCAAGGTCACAGTGACCCTGAATATAGTAAATCCTGACAATTGGTTTCCGGATGATAATTTGATAATGGTTTGACCCACGTTCATGAACCTTCATAGGTAGGTTGGAATCAGTGAGAGGAAGAACACTATTTATTTTGGACTCGCTAGGTGAAAGATCAAGGTCACAGTGACCTTCAACATAGTAAATTGTAAACAATTGGTTTCCGGATGGTAACTTGATAATGTTTTGACCCACATCCATGAAACTTCATAGGTAGGTTGACCTAGGTGAGTGGAAGACCTTTATTTATTTTGGGCTCACTAGGTCAAAGGTCAAGGTCACAGTGACCTTGAACATAATAAATCGTAAACAATTGGTTTCCGGATGATAATTTGACAATGGTTCCACCCATATTCATGAAACTTCATAGGTAGGTTGGCATTGTTCAAGAAAGAGTCCTATTTATTTTGGAATCTCTAGGTCAAAGGTCAAGGTCACAGTGACCCTTCATATAGTAAATTGTAAACAATTGGTGTCTGGAGGATAAGTTGATAACATTAAACCCACTTTTGTGCTGTCACAACTCGACTTTGGATCGGCGATCCTATCGGCATTTTAACCATATTGTTTGTTTATCTGGTTACTGGATAACTTGCTTCACTACTTACCTACCAAGTAACCATTGTCAATTACTCAATTAAATATGAATTGAGCCTACATGAATGAATTGTCTAATGTCAATTTTTATCCAATTTTTGTTGGAAATGTAACAAATTGAAGTTAGTACGAGAGATTTGAAAAAATCGAAACTTGAGTTTGATTCGGGATCGATCTCGAAGCAGACATATGGGATTGATTAAAATCTTGAATATTCGCAGGACCCTATGTTTAACCAGCTAAAGAAGGGTTAGCATTGATTAAAGGCAAGCGTATGATCAGCACAATGACACTGTGTACTAAGGTGTAATGCCCATCGATAGTGCATTTACCTTCACCTGCTTGTGCAAGGTTAGATAGTTAGAGAGTTTGACAGTTGTTTGCCACTGCTCAGCAGTTCTCTCCTGCTAATTTGTCTTCCTCCGCCTGTAAAACTGATGAGCTTGGCCTTTGAAAGTGTCATTAAACCCCAATAAACAAACAACTGCATTACTATGCTATAATATCCAAAACTGGCCAGCGTTATTCTCAAAAATTGCCAATTAATTTTCATTATATTTTCATTTTTTGTCTCAAAAACATAGGTTATGACCCCTCTTTGGAATGAGTTCCTCGAGCTCATTCCAGTGAGGAGGCATAATCTACGTTTTTGAGACAAAAAATGAAAAAAATTAGTTATTCAAGAATTTTGTTTGCAAGTGTCGTCTGCTTTTCATGTTTGGTGAAGGGTTAAATCCCAATAAACAAACAACTGCGTTACTATGCTCCTGCAATTGTAATTAACCCTTTACAAAAGTAACGGCCAAAAACGGCAACGCTCTTCTCAAAAATCGGCAATTAATTTTCATTATATTTTTTTGTCTCAAAAACATAGGTTATGACCCTTTTTTGGAATGAGCTCATTGAGCTCGTTCCAATGAGGGGTCATAACCTATGTTTTTGAGACAAAAAATGAAAAAAAAGTAGTTATTCAAGAATTTTGTTTGCAAGTGTCGTCTGCTTTTTATGTTAGGTAAAGGATTAAATCCCAATAAACAAACAACTGCATTACTATGCTCCTGCAATTGCGATTATGTGTCTTGCCCAAGGACGGATGATGATTATCAAGATTGGATCTACAATCTTTTGATCTGAAGTCAGTGCCGTGGCCACGGGGGGGATTGGGGGATGCACTTTCCCTCAAAGTTAGTCCTCGAAATATTCAAAAAATGGCTTAAAAATCGATGGGGGGGTTAGGTCCATGGGCGTGTTAGGTTGTAGGTTTGTAGATTGCTTGTCCTAATATCTATGTCTGTGAAAAGGTAGACAGTCATCAGTACATGAAAAACCTCAAAATATCCGCTCAGATGCAAGGAGATAGATTGCTTGTCCTAATATCTATGTCTGTGAAAAGGTAGACAGTCATCAGTACATGAAAAACCTCAAAATATCCGCTCAGATGCAAGGAGATACATGTAGGGGTTTTTGAACACTGGAATTCAAAATTTTTCTACCACAGCCCCAACCATGGTTGGCCCGTGGTATCGACGACGACCCTTCGCCGTCCCATATCAGACACTTTTATTTCCCTATGGTGGAAACCCTGATTATTGTTACCTTGGTTACCTAGCTCAAACTTTAGGGATGCAAAATTCTGAAATGTGAAGGCTTGGAAAGCTTTTCCCACACACACCACCCTCACCCCCTCCCCTATTAAAATGGAGCTAAGCCAGGCTCTGTGAGTTCCCCCCCTCCCCCACCCCTCCCCCCTCCCCCCCCCCCTCCCCCACTTGCTTTGGGCTGGCTATGCCACTATCTCAAGTACGTTAATGCTAAGCAAACAGATACATGAAACAATGTTCTCCATATAAGTATGCGATTTCAACAATACAGAAAATATTTTCTTTTATGTGACAATTTTTCTTCTTAACTAATATAGTTCCATTGTATCATATTTATTGTTTTATATTTCTAGGAAACAGATTATATGGGTGTGGTGTTTCACTTTTATGATTCTGATGTAGATTCCGAGGAGGAAGATGGTTATTACCCAGCTACAGCCAATAAAGTACCATCACGAACAACCTCCCATCATAGAGCTGCTGAACAACGGTTAGTAATAAAAAAATAGAAATTTTCAGTAATAAAATTCTTCTTAATTACAAAATCAGTTTCATCTCAATTACGAAATCTGATTTAAACTGAGGAAAAGTTTAGTAATAAAAATCTGTTAACTTCCAGTAACAAAATTGTTCTTAATTCCATAAACAGTTTCATCTCAATTACAAAATCTGATTTAAATTAAGGAAAGTTACAGAACAGTTAGTATTAAAAATCTATTAACTTCCAGTTATAAAATTGTTCTTAACCCTTTACCCAGCGAATCGGCCGCATCCGTCTGCGTAATATGCAAATTCAGAAGTTGAAAAAATATTATTTTTCAAAAAATTTCAACAAAACCATATCATATGACTCCTCATTGGAATGAGC
The DNA here is from genome assembly GCA_031216915.1 of Pictodentalium vernedei. Classification (NCBI taxonomy): domain Eukaryota; kingdom Metazoa; phylum Mollusca; class Scaphopoda; order Dentaliida; family Dentaliidae; genus Pictodentalium; species Pictodentalium vernedei. The sequence goes on from CM062293.1 coordinate 41,327,115, forward strand.
TCAACAAGCTCGTTCCAATGAGGGGTCATATGATATGGTTTTGTTGGAATTTTTGGAAAAATTTGAAAAAATTAAATATAAAATAATAAATTTTGATATCGTCTGCGTTGGGTAAAGGGTTAATTCCAACAACAGGTTCATCTCAATTTATGCAATCAAGCCTGAATGTAATTTTTTAGGGGGTGCTGGACAAAATGACAGGTACAAACTGACACCTGTCGGACATTTAGAGACCCTGCCAGACAGGAGTAAAATATTACCGGCAAAGAATAGATGCCATCCACTGAAATTAGCTCCGGGTTTGACATTCTAATTATAATTAAGAAAATATAACACATACCTTGAAGGGTTTATACCATATCATTGATAAGTCAGTGTGACGACAGTACTTCAATTGAAAACACTGCAATCGGGTTGCTTTTGACAATTGTGAATATGGAAATTCAAATCAAGCGGAAGAACTGGAACGTTTGATACATTGCAGTGTAATCCCCTGGGAAAGTGCCCATCTACAAAATCCTTGTTTTATGTTTTTGTTTTGCATTTAATTTTTATAACGTGGTATACGGAATTTGTAAATGATTGTCATGTATTATGATGACAGGAAATAAACTGTTTGGGATTTGTACTTTCAATGAACAAAAATAGAGGTGAGCGATAATTCACCCACCATTCCCACGCGTCACTGCCCACTTAACTATGAAAATTGGCCTCGGACAGAGTGACGGGCACAAGCAACTGGCCGTCTGACAAATGCATAACTGAGTCGGACTTTGTCTGTGTCCGACATCTTATATCCAGGCTTGAACGCAATCTGATTTAAAATTAAGGAAAGTTACAGAATGGTTAGTAATAAAAATTTATTAACTTCCAGTAATAAAATTATTCTTAATTCCAAAAACAGTTTCATCTCAGTTACAAAATCTGATTTAAACGTAAGGAAAGTTACAGCATTATTCGCATATTTACCAGGAAAAAAATTTTGATAGTTTTTCCAGACATGCTTGTCAATTATCCATACCCATCACAGAACAGTGAAACCATGTTAACCCTTTACCCAATGTAATGGCCAAAAACCAGCCAGCACTCATCACTAAAATTGCCATTCCATTTTCATTATTATTTTAATCTTTGTCTCAAAAATATAGCTTATAACCCCTCAGTGGAACGAGCTCATTGAGCTTGTTCCAATGAGGGGTCATAATCTATGTTTTTGACCTGAAGAATGAAAAAATTGAGTTATTCAACAATTTTATATGCAAGTGTCGTGTGTCTTTCGTATTAGATTAAGGGTTAATTGAATAGTCACTTTTGCCAGTGAAAATTATTCAATCACAAGAGTATACAGTTAGCAGGAATTGGGGCATTTTCCAGTCTTCTAACCATAAACTGAGCTCTGTCAAAGAAATATAGAGGATATTTTGTGTTTTTGAGTGGATACCGAAAATTATCTCCGAGTGTTTGTTTTTCGCGAGCACTTGCACAAGCAAAAATGACCATTTGTCTCGGTCACTAGCGAGATAATTTTCAGTATCCACTTAAAAACACTAGATTTTCTTTTTGTTATACGCTTTTTGTAAAAATCTGATAATTCCACTCGTTTCAACCTTGAATTGATGCATGAAAGTAAACAGTAAATCATTGATTCGTGGAAGTGATTTGATCGATACTCAGAACAGATAGCGTCTTGTGGTCTGATTCAGTTGGTTTCAGTTGGTGGGTTTCTAGTCCAAACATGGTCTGAAAGTCTGTAATATAAGTTTTTGGTTTGGTACTTCCTTTTGCGTCCTTTGAAAGGACATACCAAACCAAAAACTTATATTACAGATTTTCAGGCCATGTTTGGACTAGCGGGTTTCATGCATCAAGTCAAGTTGAATATGTGTTGAATAATTGCTGGAAAGATCGGTATCTACTCAAAAACACTAGATTTTCTTTTCATTATATGTTTTTAGAACAAAATGCTCATTTCTTGTGATAATTTGATTCGTATTCACCTTAAAGTGATGCTTTGAAAGCTACCATATTGATTGATACTGTGAATGTGAAAATTTCTATATCTTCACAGTGAGGGATACGATTTCTATTTTTTCACAATTTCTTTGATAATCTATTGTTTAGCGTATATTAAAACAGATTAAATGTCTATATTGGTTGTATTGAGGTAACAAAGGTCTATAAATGTGGGGAATTCAGTTGTGGACAGAGAAATTCTTTGATAGATATAAGTCTAAAAATGTTAAAAATCTGTTTCTCAGGCCCTCCTGCATGGGCATTTTGGCTGTCGCATGCTCCCTTTTTATAACCAATGCAAACTTAAAAAAATAAAAATTAAAAGCTTTATGTCTGATATTTTACCCAAGTTAATAAAATTGATAAATTTGCCCTTTGAGTGCAATAAGGCTTTGCAATGCTTTAGCATTGCAGAGCCTTCTTGCACTCAAGGGATGAAATACACCACCACCCATGCTATTCTGTAGATTATAAGGCCGAAAACATAAAACAAACCAAGAATATGAACTTTTGATGCCAAAGAGATAATTACAAAAAATAAAATAAAAAACTGCCTGTCTGAATACAATTTTACAAAAAATGGCCTGAGAAACAAGATCTTTGTGGCGGCCTTACCAAATTTTTTTGTTCAATTAACAGGACTTTCCTGTATGGCCTATATACAATTATTAGGTTAAATTTGTATTCAAGGTATGGTATAAGGAGGAAAAAAATGTGCAGGTTGTCATTTATAAATAATTATTTCATTTCATCAGGGAAAAACAAAAGAAAATGGAAGAACTGAAGTCTCAGAAAACATCTTATGTCCCTGGATTTTGGAATGCAAATGCAGTTCTTATGGGAGGACTTGGTAAAGACCCAAAATTAGATGGTAGGTATATATATGTCAGTTTTCCATTACCGTTACTCAAATTTATATCTCAGATCTTACTGACTGTTATGTAGACATTTTTGCAAAAAGGTCACTGCAGGAATTCCAGGATTATAGATTGAGAGAGAACACAACAGGGTGGAATATGGAGGACTGGAATCTTTGATATGAGTTGGAGCTTTTCCTGTATTTCATGAGTGCTGAAGGCATGTATGAAGTACAGGAAAAACTGTAACAAGGGGCATTGATTTTTTTCCTGTTTTGTTCTGCATTTTTACCAAGATGATAACTTGAATTATCCCTTTACCTAACATAGCAGCAAAAAATAGCCAGATAATTAACCAGATTAAGCCTACCATGGCCTAAAATATCTCAGAAGTTTGTTAATAAAACCATACAAATATGGATATCTAATGATATCCATACTTGTATGGTTTTATTGAAAAATTGTGAAATTTGTTTTCAAAACATGTGGAATTGAATTTATTATGCCCCCAACTTGAAAAGTCAAAGTTGTTTCTAGTGGAGACCTTTGTCCGCCCATCCGCACCAACATTTTTCCTTGTATCTCAGCCACTGCTACTCCGATTTGAATGATATTTGATGTTGTGAGAGAGTATCATGGGGTGAACGATACCTATGTAGAACGAGTTTCTTTCACACATTTTTACTTGAGTTATGTCCCTTTTTCACTTTTGACTTCTGTCCGTCCGTCTGTACCAACATTTTCCCTTGTATCTCAGCCACTGCTACTCTGATTTTAATAATATTTGGTGTTGTGATAGATAATCATGGGGGAACGACACCTGTATAGTGTGATTTTCTTCCACACGTTTTTTCCAGAGTTATGGCCCTTTTTCACTCTTTTGACTTAGAGAAAATTTCTTGTGGGTCAGAGGCATTGGCCAATGCTTTGCATTGCCCCTCTTGTTTTTTTAATTATACTGTGTTAGGTTTAGCCATTGCACATAAATATGTGAAGTTAAACCCCAATAAATAAATAAATAAATAAATAAATAAATAAATAAATAATACTGTGTTAGGTAAAGGGTTAAGTGAATGAGGCTGATATTTATGAAGAAAAATATTACCTTTGGCAGTCTTTTTACATTCTTGCTTGATTTCGTTTCTGTTTCATGACATTTCATTCGTGTCATTACGTCAAATAGACACATAACATCCAATCAGATGAATCCTCTTAAGTAGGTAACATAATTATGATGGAACCTGACTTTTTACTAGTGTAACGGTCGTATAGACAACAATACTGAAAGTTACCTTAGATGCAAATGGAAAAAACTGACTATTGACCCAAATCATTTCTGGAGCTCTGTAAATAAAAAAAATAAATATTTTTCAAAATAAGGATTTTACATTCTTTGAGCCAATGATACATGCCCCTGATTTAACCCTTAAGGACCTGGACAAGTTTCTTGAATTCCCACCATTCTATAGTCTCTGTACATCTACTGGCTTTTTAGTGACCTCTAGTTAAGTCTTGGCTGCCTGTTAAGGCAGCCAAGACTTGACTAGAAACCACTGGCTAGGTAATTTTGCTATTGTCAGCAGGATCTCCTCATGATGGAATGTTAAGAGCACCCGTTCTGAGGTTGGAAAATTTGGAAATAGGCCTCTAAGGGTTAATCTTTTGGTGAACTCCTTACCCTTTTGCATTACAAGCAGACGACACTTTAAAAATACTTCTTAAATAACTAAAATTTTTGTTTTTTGTTTAAAATGCATACCTTATACACTATCATTGGAATGAACGGATTGAGCTCATTCCAAGGATAGATCGTAAGTAATGTTTTGGTGTTAAAAATTGGAAAAAATCTTAAATTTGAATCAGTAGTCAGATTTGATCTCATTTTAGCGGATTATCTTAAAATTATTCAACTCAACTATGCCTTAACATGTTTAAGAATTAAAATGATTCTTATAGTAAAGTCCTTAACATGTTTATTCATTTACTATTTTATTCACCAGATAGGAGGTGCGGTGGCATAGCGGTAACCGGTTCTCATCAGATCACCAAATTTAAGCAACGTCGAGCTGGTTAGTACTCATATGGGTGACCATCTGAGCGATCGATTCGGACTCCCACCTTGTGTCCATGGGCAAGGCACTTAACCCTGATTGTCCACATGGGGGGCACTATGACGCCGTGTATTAATTGTACTGCACAGCAATGGTGCACATGTCTTCAACCAATCTAACCCTGCCTGTGCAGCAGTGCAGAGTTATGATGTTGGGGAGCTGGCAGCTGCTCATCATTGCTCGGTGGTTCTCTCCGAGTACTCCAGCTTCCTCCACCGGTAAAACTGCCACGGTCATGAGTAGCCATTGTGCATAAGTATGTGACCTAAAACACCAATAAATAAATAAATAAATAAATAAATAAATAAATAAATAAATAAATAAATAAATAAATAAATAAATTCACCAGATGAAAGAGCTCATTAATTTATTAACCCATTCATTTATTGACCTAATTTTATAACATTTGGGAGCACGGTGGCTCAGTAGGTAGAGGTGCAGGCTGCAAGCCGAGAGGTCCTCGGTTCGAATCCCACCTGCGGCAACCGCGTTGTGTCCTTGGAAAAGACACTTCATCTCCATTGCCCGCATGGGGGCACGATGACTCCGTGTACTAAGGCGTACTGCACGTCGATGGTACGCATGTCTTCAACCAATCTAACCCTGCCTGTGTTGCAGTGAGGAGTTACGATGTTGGGCAGTTGGCAGCTGCTCGTCATTGCTCGGTGGTTCTCTCCAGGTACTCCAGCTTCCTCCACCTGTAAAACTGTCACAGTCATGAGTAGTCATTGTGCATAAGTATGTGACCTTAAACACCAATAAATAAATAAATTCAGCATCTGTGTCTTGTTTGGTAATAGAATGTAAGAGATATTTTTTTAACATTTATAGATGATGATGATGGAAAAACATCAAGAACAACAAAATCAGCTGAAACCAGTCGCTCTTCTAGAATGTTAAGTCACAGAGCTGAACAGGCAAAGCGGTCTTTAATGCAATCAGAGGAGAGAAGGTGAATTGCTTTCATAGTACAATACAATTCTTGTCAAGTTCATCCATTGTTTTAAAAAAGTACAGTAAACCTCACTTAACCTTCTGTACACTAATGTCAAAATATAATTTCAAACTGCGAATTTTTTACCCAACGTAACAGCCAGAATTATTCTTAAAAATAACCATTCACTTTTCATTATATTTTTATACTGTACCAATGACCCAGACATAGCTGGTGCTAACTCTTAAAATATAGGGCCAAACACAAATTTTGCCCCCCAATCCCCAAAATTTGCATCTAAAACCAAAGAAAACATGTCCTGAAAGGCCCTCCACACTTCGCCCCTACTGCGCATGCGCAGTGTCAAGGACGTTCCGAAATTGGCGCCATTAATCATTCTAAGTTTGGCCCTTCATCAGTTAACATCTGACTGATCTTTGTGCTTATAAATCTCAGTTTAAATGATGCCAGACACATAAATATTAGTGAAATGGTGATTCTAAGGAGGATAGAGAAGGAGGAGAGGAAAAAAATGTGTGACAGAATATTATCAGGGCTGTAACTTAAAATTTTTTAATGAAATTATGTTAAGTTACCTATTTTCGAGGCAGCAGCCATTTTGTTGTCATTCTGATTATTTAGTTACACTGTTTTTTAAGTGTTTTCCTCTCTCCCTGTCCTTTAAGTCCCCCCTTGCTATTCTCCCATGCTTTTGGCATAGTTTTTGTAATTATTATTACTAAATTTTCTTGGGAGTTTTAGCTGAATAACAGAATGAATTCTGTTCTTTTCCCCATGTTTACGTCTTCACCTACGGGTGGTTAGGCGTTGTGTTCTGCATCTACCATCTGATGTTCTGCAGTTTCTTCCCTGGAAGTCTCTGTTTTGCATCAGATAGTGTATTTTTGGTAACTGATTTCGGGCCTGGGTGCCTGGAGTCTTATTTTAGTGTTTTTACACTCATTGTTTACATTTACAACAGCCCTCTGTGTGAGGGGGGGATTTCTGGAAAATATTATCTTGATGTTATTTTAATCATAACTAGATTCATTATTATTGTTCGTAAGTGTTGAATAAATTGTTTAAAATATTTTTAAAATTTTTGTCCACACTTAGGCTTGGGATCCATTGGGGCTCAACGTTACTTTTCAGAAACTTGGGCTGTTCTGAAAAAATATTTTTTCAAAATATTTTGATTTCAATTATTTTTTCTATATTAATGGATCATATTATTATTATGTATTTTGATTGCCAGGGGTTAGTGCGAGTACCAGGACTTGTTTTCTTTTCACATTGAAAGGATTTTGATCAATTGTATTAAGAGGAAGTCTTCCTCTGACTTTATAATCATTCTATATGTGGTCAGTGTACTCGCATTAACTCCTGTTCTGTATCGTATGATTTCGATGACAATATGGGAAGCGTATGTCACGGTATGTTATTGGGGATTTGGACACTCCGGTCCTTTCCCCGCAGAGTCACTTTACTTTATCAATTTCTATTTCAGACGATCAAGATTAGGGTGATGTATCTGTGATGTCTTCCAACAGTGTGCCTCCGTCGCCACAATTAATGAAGGGCTAGCGGAAAAGTGCTCATGTAAATACGCCAATTGCCTAAGAGGACCCTAGTAGGTTCGACGGCCTTTGACGTCTGCTAGCTCGCCCGGTGTAGCGTCCATTCACCGAATGGTTCGGCAGCCGGGTTCGTCCGTTGCGGTCTAGAAGGAATTTTGGGGTGATGCGAGCACTATAAATTAACGTAATGCACACCCAGTGACGGCGGATCGGAGGGAGAACGGAGGAAGCCTTTTAGTCCGGTTCATAGCTCGTTCCGGTCCATCCGGACGGCAAGCGAGAGAGGCCCCTCTCTCGTTCAACAACATCTGGCCCCAGATGTTGTGGTACAAAATGTGTCGCAAGCGGAGCATACGTCGTCGCTCGGGACGCTCCGTTGTATAGGCAGTCCGCGGAGACTGCTAAGGCTTCCTCTTCACGTCAGCGCACACGACCGCACCTTGGCTGTGTGACCGCCGATATATTACCAGCTTCACCGATCAAGGATTCTTCGGCGACCAGGTCACACCATCCGGTAGCCAGGGACACGAGGCCTGCAGACTCCGGACGTTCGCATAGGAAGTGTGCGGGAGTCAACGTACACGGAGCTTCCAGCGGCAATGCATCGTAAGACCGCTACTGCACAGGCCTCGGGAACGGACGTGCTTTCCTTAATAGCACAGTTTATCGCAGCATCCCAGCATCAACTGAATCTGTCGATATATTTTATCCGACGATGCTGGGTTGGGACGCTCCGCGGAAACGGGTACGGACGTCCGAAAGTTTCATCCGGTCCAACGGGATACCGAAAGGGATTTGGAGGATTTCGAGCTTTCCCTTTCGGAACAACATATGCTGTTGTGTATGTCATCTGACTTGGTCTTCTACAGCTTCTTTCGTCGGACCAGAATGCTGCGATGCCGGATAAGAAACTGATAGCGTCGGTGGACTTAGAAATTTTTGGTTCGGTTCAGGGACATCGTCCCTCAGTTCCGACATAGTCCAATAATGTCACACAAACTTTCGAATTATTGAACGACGCTATATATATTATTATTTTATGCTTGCTATAACCAAGCATTTCTGGTTTCTTGTTCGCAGAGTTACGGAGATGTCTTTCAAAAGTGTGCCTCTGTCGTCATAGTTAATGAAGAGCTAGCGGCAATAAGTGCTCATGGAATATGTCTATCGCCTACGGAGTGACATTCGCTAGCTCACCCGGTGTAGCGTACATTCATCGAATGGTTCGGCTGCCGGGTTCGTCCGTTGCGGTCTAGGAAGGAGATTTGGGTGATGCGAGCACTTTAATTACTTTAGTACTCACCCAGTGACGGCAGATTGAGGACAGATCGGAGGAAGCCTGTTAGTCCGGTTCCTGGCTTGTCCAAGTCCGTCCGGGCTGTGAGCGAGAGAGGTCCCTCTCTCGTCCAACAACATAGGGGACCGCATGTTGTGGTTCAGATATTTTACATTCGGAGTATATGTCCGTCGGTCGGGACGCTCCGTTATATTGACAGTCCGAGAGACTGTCCTTAATGCTTCCTCATCCTCACAGCAGGGCACACGACCGCACATTGGCTACGTGACCTCGAGTATCCGATCAGTTTCGTCATTCAGTGATTCCACGGCGAATAGGTCACGCCATCCGGTAGCCAAGGGACACGAGGCCTATACACTCCGTTCGCTCGCATATTGGTAGTATGCACGGGGTAACGATCACGGAGCTTCCAGTGGCAATGCATCGTAAGACCGCTTCTCCTCAGGCCTCAGTGACGGACGTGCTATCCGAGTTAGCACAGTTGTTTCGCAGCATCCCAGCAATTGACAGTTTCTCGGTCGAATCAGGAATTATCCGACGGCGCTGGGTCGGTGCGGTCCGCGGTTGCATCAGGTACGGACGACCGAACGCTTTATAGGGTCCGACAGGATGGCGAAAGGGATTCGAAAGATTTCGAGTTTTCCCTTTAGTAGTATCGGAAGCTGCCTTTCATATCTTCTGGCATTATCTTCCAGTGATTGTTATTTCGGACTTCATTGCTGCGATCTTGGATAAGAGACTTATAGCGTCATTGGACTCGGATTTTTCGATCGGTTCAGGGACATTGTCCCTGACTTACCGACGCAGTCCAATATTGTCATTACAACATGTGTTTTATTTTTCGACGCTATATATATATATATACAAGCCTGCTACCAAGCATGATAGTTTAGTTTCTTGTCCGCGTTGCTCATTTCTGCCATTTTATCATTTATACGAATAGTTTATTTTGGCAGAGCAGGGCATACCGAGAGTTCATATGCGTCTAGACGGTGTGGTTAAAGACTGCATATATTCTTTTTCGCCGTTTATGTCCTTTCCATTTTCAATGTTGGAAACGACATGATGTATAGTAGACTTAACTTAGACGCTTTATCATACGTAATCCGCCTTACTGAGGCGTTATCATTACGTCTTCAAGAAAAGATTTACAAGATATTATTCTCAATGTAATTTCTTTTGAGGGCAGTAGTTTGTTCACGTATAACTCCGCCCTTCAGTGGCTGATTGGAGTTGGTTAGACGTGACGCAGCCCTAGCTACATCCACACGCGTGGATAGTAAGGTTAAGAACTCTCTCAGAGTCGATTCGTTCTCGGAGGAGCTTCTGTTCGACGGCAACTTTTCGGCAATCCATGAATTGCTCGATTTACACGTTCTCTTGTCTATCTAGTGTTGCAAGAGATTCAGACTGGGGCAAACATTCGGTGGTTGACTCAGAGAGTGCCACCGCAGTTGCCAGACCCGAGGAATAATGTTTTTTAGGCTTGCTTTATGTCATTGCATGAACATTATTCAGAAACGCATGCCCAAATCCTGTCCTTTAATTCGACAGTAGTGGCGTATCTCCGGAACCAGGGAGGCACTCTTTCGTTTCCGTTATTCAATTTAATGGAAAGAATCCGTCTGTTGGTTATAGTACACCAAGTTCTGTTTTGGTCCGTCATATTCCGGGTCGTCTGATTGTTTTACCGGACTCCCGTTCTCTTACGGGTCGCTTGTTGCTGTCAGAATGAACTCTCAACAAACAAGTATTCAATCAGATTTGCTATCTATGGGGGCGCCCAATGATGATTTATTTACGACACAGCTTGCTAATCAATTGCAGACGTATGTGTTGGCTTGTCCAGATCTCTGAGCTAATGTTGTTAACGCTCTATTGATCTATAGGACGGAATGATAGGATACGCGTATCCTACAGCGCTGTTGTTTCAGCAGGTATTGCTAAGATAAACAACCACAATACATTTCTGTTGATAGCATCTCTATCTTCACAGAGATCATGGGTAATTTACTCTTTTGTCTACTGTGGGTCTTAACGTGAAATCTTCCTCTATGTGAGGATCTTTTTTCACTGGGTAAATCGTGTCATCTTTATCACAAACCGCAAGGTCGCAACCTTCATGTATTCCATTGTGTGGTCCGTATTGCATTGTAAGCACTGTACTGGACGAGCTTTGGACGCGATTTCTTACTATAGGAGATCCTCTTCTTCGCTATTCTATGCGGCTAAAGTGGAGGCTCTTCCGTCGTTGGTGTAGGGATCATTATGTTCATATTGTTGATCCCTCCATACTACTCATTGCAATTTTTTAGTATACTTGTTTCACAAGATCTACTGCAGCCTGTTATTATTTAGGTTATAGGTTTATGTTACCTCATACCTATGCACTCTACGATAGTTTACAATTGAGTCTTTTGTCTCTTTATCTAAGTCAGTTAGTAACTTTTTGATAAATAGACTTAGAATCTTTAGATTAAATTCCTATATGGATTTTAACTTCGGTTCTTATTTAGCTAAGTAATCATTTGAGCCACTGGAAACAGTAGTTTTCAAATTCTGACCTTTTAGACAGTAATTCTGTTGGTTTCTCTTTTACTGTAGAGTCAGTGAGTTTCATGCACTATCGATGGATGATTTTCACTTTCGTAGTTTCGGAATCACTACTTCCGTTACTATTTAGGTTGGATTTTTGCATAAGAGTTAGGCTCCTATTATCCGGAACCTATTATTTTAAGGTCCTTCCGTCTTCGTATGGGCATAGGCCTTTACTCTTTCCGGGTACAGTTTATGTATTTATAAACAGATATCTGTTTATTACTATGGGCGTAAGCTTCTTCTGTCTTTGATGCCTAGTAGAAGGACGTTTAGTTTAGTGAGAAGTTTAGGTTTTTAAAATTCATTCAAGTCTTAGTTTTTAAAGTATAGCTTTTGAATATTGCATATGTCAACGGACATGATTATGCAATCCTCAGTCACTTTTAGGAGTATAAGAGTCTCTATTCTCTAGACTTACTTTATTTATTGGCTTACTTTAAAAATTATTAGTATAAGGATTATATTGGATATTAATAGAGTACATGGATGTATGAAGCTCAATTTTGGAAGGTGTTGTATCTTTCTAATTTATCATAAATAAGAAAGATACATGTAAGGCCTATTACTTCTTTTTCCCTACAGGGGATGACTCTATTTTATTTTATTGAGCGTATTCCATTTTGCTCTATGTCCATGGCCCTCCAGCCTTTTTACTATTCAGCTATGTCTGGGTCATTGGTACAGTATAAAAATGTTAAAAAATTTATAGTAATTTCTATATTTTTTATACTTACCAATGACCCAGACGGGGATGGCCCTCCCAGGAGTTGGGAACTCTTGCCTCCCCGCTGAGTACATAGCGCTTACCAGGCACTGGTTATTAGAATGATTAATGGCGCCAATTTTGAAACGTCCTTGACACTGCGCATGCGCAGTAGGGGCGAAGTGTGGAGGGCCTTTCAGGACATGTTTTCTTTGGTTTTAGATGCAAATTTTGGGGATTGGGGGCCAAAATTTGTGTTTGGCCCTATATTTTAAGAGTTAGCACCAGCTATGTCTGGGTCATTGGTAAGTATAAAAAATATAGAAATTACTATAAATTTTTTAACTTTTTATCTTACAGTAAGTATGTATTATGTCCATAATTACCAGCATACAGCATGTATTAGGGGTTCCTGATACAAAATATGTATCTTACAATTGCATAATACAAGCACATGCTTGGTTATGATTTGTTTTTAATACTATTTATAGAACATTACATGCTTTCAAAATGTGTTTGTGGGGGACCTTGTACATGCTTCTATATACGAATAGAGCCCCAAAACACTTCTCAAAAGTATAATTATTAAATTATGGAACCATATTGCTTTTATGCTTTTGTATCTGGAGCAACATGCAGTTATACTGTTAAGCTCACAGGCTTTTTGAAAGTTTTTCCAAGAATCGCAAAAGTTTGAGGCTGCTGCATACAGTTTCAACTGGGACAATAAGCATTTTTATGAAGCTGAAAATGAAATCTGAAATTAAAATGCTAGTTAACACTTTACCTAATGTGCACAATATACCAATTTAGTATTGTAATGATTTTTTGTAAACAATTTTCAAAAAATTTCAACAAAATCATATGTGACCCCTTCATTGGAACAAGCTCTTTCCAATGAGGGGTCACAGACAAAGGTTTTGTTCAGATTTTTGTAAAACAATATTTTTTTCAACTGTTCAGTTTGTAAATTTACATGGGAGAATGCGGCTGATTCATTACGCAAAGCATTGGGGGCACAATGGCTCAATAGGTAGAGGTGCAGGCTGCAAGCCTAGAGGTCCTAGGTTTGAATCCCAGCTGTGGCAACTTCATTGTGTCCTTGGGCAAGATACTTCACCACCATTGCCCACCTGGTGACATTGTGTACTAAGGCATACTGCACGCGGTGGTGCACCTGTCTTCAACCAATGCTAACCCTGCTTGTGTGGAGTTAGTATGTTGAAAAGCTGACATCTGCTCGCCCTTGCTCGGTGTTTCTCTCCTGGTACTCCGGCTTCCTCCACTCGTAAAACTGCTGAGGTCATGATTAGGCATTGTGCAGAAATATGTGACCTTAACCCTTCACCTAATAAGAAAAACAGATGACACTTGCAAATAAAATTCTTGAAGCACAAACCTTTTTGATTTTTTGCGTCAAAAACATGGCTTATGACACCTCATTGGAACGAGCTCGTTGAGCTCGTTCTAATGAGGGGTCATAAGCTATGTTATTGTGACAAAAAATGAAAAAGTAATCAAAATTGAATGGTGAATTTTGTGAATAGCGCTGGCTGGTTTTGGCCATTACATTGGGTAAAGGGTTAAAACACCAATAAATAAATATGTGAAGTGTTAATCAAGCTATTGCAAGTGAAAGTTGTAAGATAAATCTATCATCACTGTTATCTTTTAGCTGCGACGAGCAGCTCTATATATGGCAAAGTCGGTCTGTCACCAACAAGTTTAAAAAACACCATAACTCCTAAAATTCTTGATGGAATGACACCATACTTGGTATGCAAGTGTATCTTCATGATGTCTACACCCTCTCAATAATGCATGTCATTCGGATAATTTCTGTCACATTTATGGACTTGTCACCAACAAATTTTTTTTGTCACCAACGAGTTTTAAAACATTATTGGCGTTGTACGAATCGTTGCAGCTTCGGTACTGTGACAGTGGGCTCTAGTTATGTGTAATATGTTGTATCAGAGTCGAGCTTTTGTTTCTAAGGCCATATCTCGACTTGTCTAGATATGGCCTTAAAAACAAGAGCTTGACTCTAATACAACATTTTTTACAGAAACATAATGATAATATATATATAGAATATACCCATAGTAGCTTGGTGTACCAAATGTTCATCACAAGTGATGAACATTTGGTACACCAAGCTACTTTGGGTATATTTTATTTATACCATGTTCGCCATATTATTAAGAGTCGCTATTATCTTTTCTCAATTTTACTGAGCAGCAGACGTACACACATGTGAATCTGTTTTTGTTTACATGAGCACTGGTGGGCAGTACTTACGCTGTCAATTTTATCGGCAAAATGAAATGGAAAAAGAACCACCACGAGGCCGGTTTCATTTTAATAACATACTATTTCAAATTATGGATGCTTTGTTAACATGAGACAATACATGTTTGTTAATTTTTAGTATCTTATGAGGTTAACTCATTTAAAAACGTAATAAATAATTGCTGCTTTCATTTCACTCTTCGCAAGGCGACAAGCAATAAATTTAGACAAGTCTGCATTCAGTCGAGGTCACCAAAGGTCAACTTGGATGTAGTTCCACTGTAAGTGTAAATTTTAACTATTTAAATCTCATTGCTGGCTTGTTCACTACGGTTGGTGCGTAAAGCTAAAATGTATGTCATAGGCTTTTTGTATATAATAGAATAGATAATCATGGTGTAAATGTATTTCTCTCTCGTTCTCATTCAGTGTGTAAAGTTTGATGTAGTCAGGGTTCACTTATAACCCCTTAACATTATATTCCAATTCTTATTGTAATTTGTTATTTATTTTTAGCCGAGATGTATCAAGAGCATCAAGGTTTACTACAACTACTACTGGACGATCACAGTCTGAACAAAGTCAAGAAATGTCCAAAACATCAGAGGTAATACCAATTTTTAGTTTAACCCTTTACCTAGCATGAAAAGCAGACGACACTTACAAAAGAAATTCTTGAATAATTTATTTTGTTTCATTATTGCAATTACAGAAGAATGTTCAATGTAATTAATTACATTAAAAAAGTAATTAATTACAGGTAATTACAATTGTCAATTACAAATAACCCAGCCCTGAACCTTATATTTTTATACTGTACCAATGACCCAGACTTAGCTGGTGCTAACTCTAACAAAACCAGGGCCAAACACAAATTTTGCCCCCCAATCCCCAAAATTTGCATCCAAAACAAAAAGAAATCATGTCCTAAAGGACCTCCATACTACGCCTCTACTGCGCATGCGCAGTGACGCAGACGTCCCGAAATTGGCGCCAATTATCATTCTCTGTTTGGCCCTTCATCAGTCAACATCTCACTGATCTTTGTGCTTGTAAATCTCAGTTTAAAGGATGCCAGACACGTAATTCTTGGAGAAAATGTGATTCTAAGGAGGATAGAAGGAGGAGAGGAAAAAGAAGTGACAAAAAATAATCAGGGCTGTACTTAAAATTTTTTGATGAAATTATGTTAAGTTGCCTATTTTCGAGGCATGGGCCTCTTGTTGTCATTCTTGCTAATTGTTGCACTGCTTATTCAGTGTTTCCTCTCCCCTAGCCTTCTAAAGTCCCCCCTTGCAATTCTCCCATGCTTTTGGCATATTTTTGAGAAATTTCATTTCTAAAATTTCCTGGGAGAGTTGCTTGGTTACAGAATGTTTTCTGTTATTTTCCCCATAGTTACGTTTTCACCCATGGGTGTATAACGTTTGTGTTCTGCATCTTCCATCTGATGTTCTACAGATTCTCCCCTGGGAGTCTCTGTTTTGCATCAGATAGAGTGTAATTGATGACTGATTCCGGGCCAGTTTTTTCAGTGCCTGGAGTCATGTTTTCTGGTGTTTTTACACTGTTTGTTTTCATTGGCAACAGCCTTTTTTGAGGGGGTCTGTTTGCCTTTGCTGTAGTTTATCTCACTATAAGATACATTTGTATTATCCGAAAGTGTCTCATTAATTATTTAATATAAATTTAAAATTTTTGACCACACTTTGCCATCGGATCCATCGGGGCTCAACGTTACTTTTCAGCAACTTGGGCTTCGCTGAAAAAATATTTTTTCAAAATTATTTTGTTTTGCAATTGTTTTTTCATTTATTAATGGATCATGTTATTATGTATCTTTGTGTCAGGGGTTTTTGCGAGTAACTAGGACTTATTGTTGTTCTTTCACAATGAAGGGACGTTGTTCAAATTGTAATAGGAAGAAATCTTCCTCTGACTTTCATGATCATTGTATTAATTGTAGTCAGTGTTCTCGCATTAATCCCTGTCCTATATGTGAACATTGGGATGAGAAAGATTGGAAACGTGTGTCACGATATGTTGTTTCTGGAGAAAGAGCGATTCCGGCTCTTTCTCCGCAAGGTCACTCTACTCTCTCAGTTTCTATTTCAGAGGAACCAGAACAGGGTGATGTTTCCATGTTATCTTCTTCAAGTGTGCGTCCGTCGTCACAAATGAATTCAGAGCTAGCGGCAAAAGTGCTCATGGAGATTAGACAAATGTCGTCCGCTAGCTCGCCTGGTGTAGCGTCCATTCACCGAATGGTTCGGCAGCCGGGTTCGTCCGATGCGGTCCAAAAGGAAATGTTGGGTGATGCGAGCACTATAAACATAATAGATGCACACCCAGTGACGGCGGATAGTAAGCGAGAACGGAGGAAGCCTTTGAGTCCGGTTCCTAGCTCGTCCAGGTCCAGCCGGGCCGTGAGCGAGAGAGGCCCCTCTCTCGTACAACAACATCTGGGACCAGATGTTGTGGTACAAAATGTTTCTTTAGCGGAGCATACGTCCGTCGCTCGGGACGCTCCGTTGTATAAGCAGTCCGCAGAGACTGTTAAGGCTTCCTCTTCTCGTCAGCGCACACGACCGCACCTTGGCTGCGTGACCGCCGATATATTACCAGCTTCGCCGATCAAGGATTCTTCGGCGACCAGGTCACACCATCCGGCAGCCAGGGATTCGAGACCGATGGACTCCGGACGTTCGCATAGGAAAAGTATGCGGGAGCCATCTGATGCGGAGCTGCCCTCGGCAAAGCAGCGAAAGACCGCTCCTCCGCAGGTCTCGACGTCAGACATTCTAGTGCAGATAGCACAGCTTATCGCAGCATCCCAGCAGCCGACAGAGACGGTGTCGGATCGAGAATTATCCGACGGCGCTGGGTCGGTACGCTCCGCCGAAGCATCGGGGGCGGACGACCGGGAACATCGGGAGGTCCGACCGGATGGTGAAAGGGATACGGATGAATTGGAGCTATCCCTTTCGGAACAACACAAAGCTGCCGTAGACTTCATCCGGCACTTTCTTCCTCAAGTTGTTCCGTCGGGCCAGACTGCTGCGCTTCCGGACAGGAGAATTATAGCGTCATTGGACTCTGATTTTTTCGAGCGGTTCAGGGACATCGCTCCCGAGTTTCCGTCGCAGTCCAATAATGTTGCAAGAACATTTGAATTATTGAACGACGCTATTTTTAAACTTGCTTCCAGGACAGGGAAAGCAGGCTTCTTGTCCGCAAATACTCTCAACCTGCCTTTCATTAATGCAAGGAATAAATTCGACACGGCAGGTCAGGGTATACCGAGAGTTCCTCTGCGTATGGACGACGAGGCGGAAGACTTAGAGCTATCATTACCGTCGTCAGCTTCTATTCCAACCGCAGTGTTGGAAACAGCTATTGCGTCTAACAGAGCCAATTTAGATGCCTTATCTTACGCAGATCACCTTACGAAGGCGTTATCACTGCGCCTTCAGGGGAAAGAGTTTCAGGATATACAATCCTCTTTAAGACTTCTTTCAAGGGCAGTAGCTTATTCCACGTGTAACTCCGCCCTTTCAGTGGCAAATCTGGAGTTGGTTAGACGTGACGCAGCCCTAGCTACATCCACATTAGTGGATTCTAAGGTGAAGAACTCTCTTAGAGTCGCTTCGGTCTCAGGAGAACTTCTCTTTGACGGCAAGCTTTCCGCTATTTATGATAAAATTACAAAGAAAGCTAAGGATTCTCTGTTGTTCAAATCTGCTCCTAAGAAGTCGGATACAGCAGACACGAATAAGACAGGCACTTCTGGGTCTAATGCGCCCAAGAGAGGTTCCTATAGAGGTTCCGGTGCGTCCTCTTGGTCTTATTCGTGAGACCGTCAGGATAGCGACTCTCGTTCGGGACGTCCTTCAGGCCGGGACAATCGGTTGGACGCCCCGAGGTCGACGGGGCGAGGTGCGGGTCGTGGAAGACGTGGTTTCTCCTACCGCAGGCCTCGCAGGTCCAGGAGGTGATGGCTTAAACCTCTATCGCGTTCCGGTTGGCGGAATGTTGTCGAGCTTTTCACAAGAATGGGCGTCGATTACGGACGACCCTTGGGTGAGAGGAGTGACTTCGGAAGGTCTAAAGATATCCTTCAAACGAAAGACTCCATTAACTCGAAGTCCAAAGTGGACTCATCTTCCGTCAAATCCGCAGAAAAGAGACGCTCTGTTATCAGAGGTGCAGTCTCTTTTAATGAAGAACGCGGTAGAGGTCGTAGAAAACCAGGAATCTCCGGGATTCTACAGCCATCTGTTTCTGGTTCCGAAACCAGACGGCTCGTTCCGTCCAGTCATAGATTTGAGCTGGATAAACAAGCTGATCGTCGCTCCGAAGTTTTATATGGAGACGATTCGATCGGTCAGAGCGAGTATTCGAGTGAACGATTATGCAACGAGCATAGATCTCAAAGATGCGTACTTTCACGTCATAGTACATCCGACATTCCGAAAGTATCTACGCTTCGCAGTCCCAGGAGTGGTGTATCAATTCCGGGGGATGTGCTTCGGATTGAATCTAGCACCCTGGGCTTTCACTCGGGTAATGAACACGGTAATGATCTACTTCCGAGCTCATTCGTCTGCGGTAACATCGGCCTACCTGGACGACATTCTTCAGAGGTACGGCAACGAGTTAACGCTTCAGAACGATGTTCAGAATCTTCTTCTATTGCTCCGACGTCTCGGTTTTATAGTAAACGAGGAGAAGTCGGATCTGGTGCCGTCCAAGTCATTCACTCATCTGGGAATGAGCTTCGAGACGCACAACAATCTCGTTCGTCTGCCGTTAACCAGAGCGAAATTAGTCAGTTGTTACGCTCGCTATTGTCTGCACGCAGACAAAGTCACGGCGAGAGAATTTATGAGACTGATAGGTCTGTGCGGAGCCGCCGCGGATCTCATTCCGATGGGGCGGTTACGCACACGTCCTCTTCAAATTTTCCTGACTCGGAATTGGAGTGTGAAAATTCATTCGCTCGATGTAGACGTTCTCTTGTCAGATCAAGTGAAACAAGAGATTCAGACTTGGGCAAACATTCAGTGGTTAACTCAGGGAGTTCCGCTGCAGTTGCCGGATCCGAGTTTTACCGTTATGACGGATGCCAGTCAAACAGGTTGGGGTGCATCATTAATCCCAACGGATTCGAGATGCCAGGGTCTTTGGGATCCACAATTCCTGTGCAAGCACATAAACATCAAGGGAATGATGTCAATTTGGCTTGCGTTACGTCACTGGATGGACATTATTCACGATGCTCATGTCCAAATCCTATCCGACAATACGACAGTAGTGGCGTATATACGGAATCAGGGAGGCACTCATTCAGTTCCGTTGTTCAATCTAACGGAAAGAATCCTTCTGTTTGCGTTAGAACATCACGTTCTTCTTTCGGTCCGTCACATACCGGGCCGTCTGAATGTGCTAGCAGACTCCCTTTCACGAAAGGGTCGCTTGTTGCCGTCGGAGTGGACTCTCAACAAACAAGTATTCAGTCAGATTTGCTACCAATGGGAACGGCCAATGATAGACTTATTTGCGACACATCTCAACAATCAGTTGCAGACGTATGTGTCTCC
This sequence comes from Pictodentalium vernedei, assembly GCA_031216915.1. NCBI lineage: Eukaryota > Metazoa > Mollusca > Scaphopoda > Dentaliida > Dentaliidae > Pictodentalium > Pictodentalium vernedei. Next base: position 41,347,097 of record CM062293.1, read on the forward strand.
GTGTCCGGATCCAAGAGCATTTGCAGTAGACGCTCTGTCGATCCCTTGGGACGGAATGATAGGATATGCGTATCCTCCAGCGCCGTTAATTCCACAAGTATTGCTAAAGATAAAACAATCTCAATGCAAGATTCTGTTGGTAGCATCTCTGTCGCCACAGAGACTGTGGATAAATCTACTCAGGTGTCTGTTGTGGGGACCTACCGCGGAAGCTTCCTCCACGGGAGGATCTTCTTTCGCAGAGGAAATCGCGCCAACTCCATCACAACCCGCAAGGTCTCAACCTTCACGTTTTTCCGTTGTGCGGTCCTTCTTGCATGGCAAGCACTTTACAGGACGAGCAGTGGACGCGATTTCTAACTGTAGGAGGATCTCCTCTTCGCTAAACTATGCGGCTAAGTGGAAGGTTTTTCGTCGTTGATGTAGGGATCATTCTGTAGATATATTCGATCCCTCTATACCAGACATTGCAAACTTTCTAGTATACTTGTTTGACGAAATCAAACTGCAGCCTGTTACTATAAAGGGTTATAGATCTATGTTATCTGATACCTATGCACATCATGATAGTTTACAAATTGGATCTAATGTCTCTTTATCGAAGTTGGTTAGAAACTTTTCGATAAATAGACCCAGAACTCTTAGATTAATTCCTAAGTGGAATTTAGCTTGGGTTCTTCTTAAATTGAAGGAAAAGCCATTTGAACCTCTTGGGACAGTAGATTTCAAATTCTTATTTTATAAGACAGCTTTTCTCTTAGCTTTCTCTTCTGCTAGAAGAGTCAGTGAGCTTCATGCACTATCGGTGGATGATTCTCATTATCGTAGTGTTGGGAATACTATCACCTTCACTACTAACGTGGGTTTTTTAGCTAAGAATCAGGCTCCTAATAAATATCCGGAACCTATTGTTATTAAGGCTCTTCCGTCTTCAGACGGGCGTAGGCCTTTACTCTGTCCTGTTGGAGCATTACGTATCTATAAACAGAGATCTCAGTTTATCAGAAAGGGACGGAAACGTTTCTTTCTGTCTTTGATGCCTAATAGAAAGGATATTTCAGTCCATTCTATTGCTAGATGGATTCAGTTAACTATCCGTACTGCTTATGAAGATTTATCTTCTTCTCAGCAGTCTGTGCTTAAGATTTCTGCTCATGAAGTAAGAGCTCTTTCTACTTCCTGGGCTTATGCTAATAGTGTTGCTATTACAGATTTAATGAAGGCTGCTTATTGGTCTCAGCCATCCACATTTACGAATTTTTATCTCAGAAATATTGAGTCCATTTCTGGAGACCTGCATTGTTTAGGTCCGTTATCTGTTGCTCAGAATGTCGTCCACTAAACAGTTGCAACTATAGTTATGCAGGCTTTCTGTTCCGGCAGTGACTCCGTCCGGCTGCCCTCTTCGCTATGGGCTATTTGACCCAGGGCAAGGGGAAGGGGGGGGGGGGGGGGGGGGGGGGGGGGGGGCGGGTGTTCCCTTAGGTCACCTGCTTTATAGTGAAAAGCAAGGGAATGCCTCCTCCAAGTCAGTATTTCTGAGTCGCTTCCGGGATGGTTTTAAAGTGTAATATTAATGTTAAAATTCATTCATGTCTTATTTTTAAAGTGTAGCTCGGTGTGAAGCATTTGTATATGTCAAGTGTCAAACGGGCTTTAATATACAATACTCGGACACTTTTAAAATGACTATAAAGAGTCTCAATTCTCTGGACTACTTTATTTATTGGCTTGCTTTAAAAATAATTAGTATAAGGGTTATACTGGATGTTAATAGAGAACATGAATGTTATTGTGCTCAATTATTAAGGGTAGTGTATCTTTCTAATTTAATATTAAATAAGAAAGATACATGTAAAGCCTAATACTCCTTTTCTCCTTAAGGGGTTACCTCTTTACTATATAGTTGAGCTTATTGGATTTTCCTCTATGTCCTAGGCCCTCCAGCCTGTTTACTAATCAGCTAAGTCTGGGTCATTGGTACAGTATAAAAATGTTAAAAAATTTATAGTAATTTATATATTTTTTATACTTACCAATGACTCAGACGGGGATGGCCCTCCCTGGAGTTGGGAACTCTTGCCTCCCCGCTGAGTACATAGCGCTGACCAGGCACTGCCAGTAAGAATGATAATTGGCGCCAATTTCGGGACGTCTGCGTCACTGCGCAATGCGCAGTAGAGGTGTAGTATGGAGGTCCTTTAGGACATGATTTCTTTTTGTTTTGGATGCAAATTTTGGGGGATTGGGGGGCAAAATTTGTGTTTGGCCCTGGTTTTGTTAGAGTTAGCACCAGCTAAGTCTGGGTCATTGGTAAGTATAAAAAATATATAAATTACTATAAATTTTTTAACTTTCGAGTACTCTCAAACTCTTTTAAGTTAATGTACGGATCATCTTTTGTGGAGAATAAAAGTGTTTATTACTTTCCAAAGTGTGATTTACTGGGATTTCTGGGTTTGATTATAAACAATAACTTCAGAAGTGAATTATGCAATTAACAATTGTGTCATGTATCTGTGCGTGTAAAACGAA